>JARKIA010000030.1:600000-1090489 GCA_029289565.1 Mycena galericulata
GATATATTACTTACATACATTAGGAGTAATGTCATGGAGTCAAAAATATGAATAACTACTCTGGGGCATTCTTTAGTATGCTCGAACATATTCTGGTAAGGAAATATTGAACAGGCTCTAACTACCCGACCCCTCAACCAAATCCGCCACGGAAACAACCCAGGGGGACCTACTGTCCCCCTTCACACTCCTGGTTGGCAGAACGGGCCACAGACGCGTGTCGGAAACACTAATTAGGACGCGTCGCGTCCATTTTCAGCCATCATCAAGTCATCGCGATCACTCCGTCGCCTTGATGTTCACATGGTGGTTGACCCGACCGCCGGCAGCACTGATACTCATGGTGCCCGAGGTTCCGAGGGCAGTCAACGCGTCTCTATCAAATCCTCGATGTCTTTTGCCGATGCAGTCGAAGTCATGCATGAGGTAATTGGCTGCACCAGTATTCTGCGTAAGCCAACGCTGGCATATAAACTATCAACGACAAAGCAGAAGGACCCGACGGTTCATCTTCGCACCCAGGAAGACTCGCGCCTGTGATGTGATCGCGGCGACTTGATGGTGGCCGAAAATGGACGCGACGCGTCCTAATTAGTGTTTCCGGCACGCGTCTATGACAAATTCTGCCTGCCAGTAATGTGATGGATACCCCTGGGTCGTTTCCGTGGCGGATTTAGTTGAGGGGTGGGGTAGTTAGAGCCTGTTCAACATTTCCTTACCAGAATATGTTCGAGCATACTAGAGAATGCCCCAGGGTAATTATTCATATGTTCGACTCTATGACATTATTCCTAATGTATGTAAGTAATATATCCCAAAATACCAGCTCAATCGGCCCTGGTTTGGGCTCGCTAGACATGATTTTTACCCTGAAAGGCTGCCTTGGCCAGCCCTTGCAAAATGCAATATTTTCTCTGTTTTCTTTCTATGACTAATTGCGCTTGAATTATTCCAGACGATCTAGCTAGGTTAGAAGTTGATCCGTGAAGTACCCACCGAGATATGGCGAATTCTTTCGCGAGGATCAAAACCTTCCCAAAACGGTAATTTTTCGTTCGCGCCTTCGGTACTGACGTTAGCTGTAAGTACGCCAGATATCGTCTTTGGGGAAAATGGTTCCTCCAATTTTAGTAGATGCACAGAGTCGCCTACTATATGCCAAATGCGTTAATTCCGGCTTTTAACTGAGTTAATCAAAAAAAATAGTCCTTGGTTGAAAAACACTCGCGAGCGGTATACCGGCTACATAATGGTTGTGACTGCGCCAATTTTGCAACATAGAACTTGAGTCAATTAACCAACATGTCTTTGAGCAGAATTCCTTGCAAGTAGAGCACAGAGGCCGGCTAAATGCCAATATATTGCACAGGTGACCTAATCATTTAATTTGATTCACACTCGATGATGAGGCGGAGCATCTGTCCGTGGTGAAGAAGCTCGCAAAGACGAAGGGGGGACAAAAACAAAGGGATATGTCCCCATCTGCGGTCACTTCTGAAGTGCTGTATGTAGTTTAAGTAGTGGGCGAGTATTCACTGTGGCAGTCAATTACCGTGGTACTTCGGGCGCTTTGCTACGGCAGTCGAACTGTTTTCAGCGGTGGTCCTGCGGTTGTCTGCGGCAGTATAAACCTGACATAGACGAAGTATGGCATAGCTTTGGTTGTTCAAAGGCCCCACCGCAGCACTCTTGCGCGGCTCCTGCGGCACTCTCCTTCGTTGTTGCAGCGGTCTACGTGACTGGCCATATTTTCCTGTTCTAAATTTCGACTCCATCTGAAAATGTTGTGCTCAATGATACATATCTCCATCCTGAAGAACTGTATCTTTTTCGATAATATTGTTCAACATACTGTTCAAGTTTGCGTGTATTGCAAGATCCATTTTTGCAATGGGTTGGCGGCCACCGGTCATGCACCTCTTTCCTGCTGCACCTTTCTATCCATACTGAGCCGAGATTCACTCAATAAAATTTAATCTCCAACGGCATTAGGACCTTCGCATAGTGCGTGCAATCAATTCCTTACATTGATGCTGCAGCGTCGTTCAACCTAGTTTTTCTTTTCTTGAAACTTTGTTGCCATCCACGTTGAAGTGCTGAAACTGTTCCTATAATCTACAGTGGAGTTTACTTGCGCAATTCCCACCTCATACCGAATTCTCGGGCGTCTAGAGTGCTCCCGAGGTGCGTGCGGCACTATTACCTGCTGCAACACAGCCACCCTGCGGCAACAATTTTTTTTGGTATGATCAAGCATACCGACAAATAGGTTCTGAGATGAGGGAAGATTTGTGTTGTTATAGGCGCGAGGCATGCCCTAGTATGTGCCAAACTGATCCATTATGCCTTTCAACGAGATTAACCAAAAAATACTACTCAATTGGGAAACACTCGAGAGCGCGGCACGGATAATAAAACCAGAAATTATGCCCCAAATTTTGTGGCCTAAGCGTGAGATTACCTACTCACCTCATTGGGCCAAAAATGTGTGGCCGATGCGGAGGTGTGGGTATTCCTATTGCGGATGCACGCACAAGTACTCTGACATCAATTCTTAATGACAACAGCCCGCATTTTGATGGACCAGGCAACATTTCTGCTGGGTGAGTGATCAGGTTTCCCTCAGGTCGGAAGCGCGGCGTTCACATACTACTGCCAGTGAATGAATATTTAACATCATGTAGGCTCAGGCGACTTCAGTGGCGCATCAGGAAAAACTCCACGGGAAATAGCTCGGTGGTTAAATATGTAGTCACAAATAGTGGTGCATAGCTGTAATAGCTCTGACTCACCAGCCAGTAGTTCTTCAGTGCTACAATAGCCATATGTGATGGCTATGGAGATCAACATAGCTCGCACTGTGCCATCAGCAAAACTACACATTTGTCTTACAGATCTTACTTCTTTTATGTAACCGGCATCTTTACAACTTTTCGTTGTTTCTGAAGGAATTAAATTCGAATCAGCACCATTTAAACGAGTATGGATAGTAATATCCAAGGACCAGGAATGACTGGCACCCGAAATTCGCGACTAACCTTTGGTGCACACCACATACCAACCACATACTCCTCCGAATCGGCTTCTGAATCTTCAACCAAATATAATTTTTCTAGTGGGATGTGCACTAGGCAGTACACCACATAACCAGTTGAGGGCTTCCGCGAGGACTTGGAGGAGTTGCAGGCAGATTGATCATCAATTCGCCTGAACGATTAATCATTGATCGTAACACAAGTCGTTCAAACTCCGATGAAGGTCCGTGCACGTGATTCCATCAAAGATGGTTGGTTGATGTCGTACTCGCTTGCTCCTTGCCTCCCGCCTCCATCTTCCCTTTTCCTCCTCCCCTCATTTACCCGTCCGCTCGTCGTTCCCTCAAGCACGCATTACCTCAAGTTAGCCCGAACTTCCAAGAGGTCAAGGCATCAAGATACTACTCCCCAAGACCACAATCTGCCAATATGCCCAAGCAGTTCATCGTCCAGCCCCTCATTACCTCAAGTTAGGACGTCAAGAGGTCAAGGCGTCAATATACTATACCGTGAGACCACAAAACCTGCCAAGACACCCAAGCACTTTGTTAGCTCCTCGAACTCACTCACAGCAAGATGCCTCCTCGCTCCATCGTTCTGAGTGTCTAAGATCCTCGGCTCTGTCTTTCCTTCTATGTTGCTGAGTCATTGGTCCATTGACAGACCGTTGTTCCTAACCACACCTCCAAGTAGTGCCGCCTCCCTACGACAGCCGCGTGTCCCTCCCCTACCCCCAATTGCACCCTCTTCCTTGCCCGCCTTCTTGTTCGACCGCAGTGCTGCTTTGTGTGTACGACGCGTCGATTCCCTTGGTCATCGTTGGCTAGTCAGACTGTCTGTAGTAACTAGTTAACGAATGAATTCCCATTTGCTCTTTTTGATGGTTTCTTCAATGGGCTGACACCGGACTATGTTGAGCTCCCAGTACTACTGAGTGCTATGGGCGCTGTGAAGCTATGAAGCTATGGTGGGTATATGAGCCTCACGCAAGCTATGGTTAACTCTGTAGCAGTCTGTAGCTCCCGCCTGTCCCTACAAACCAGGGACTTAGCTACGGGGCTACCGTGGCTATATTGACTATATTGTGCTAGGTTGCAACCTCATTTTTTCCTGATGCGGCCGTGGTCCAGAGTATATTGATATCTTGAGTGTCCGAGGATGCCTACGATGTTATTTTATCCCAAAGAACATTGTTGCGGCACAACAGTAAGATTGCCGTTGGATTGCCGCAGTGCATGCGGCGATAATTACGTGACACTGCGGCAGTGTGACACGCTGCGGCAGTATTGCCGCTGACTGCGGCAATCTAAATTTGTGCTGCGGCAGTCTGCGGCACACAGCGGCACTTTCACCGTGCCCAATCGAAACCGGTACCCTCTTTTCGGGACGGAAACTCTTGTTGGATCCAATCGGAACCCCCCAAAAAGGGGGGCGAGGCGGAAATTCAAGTTTTCAACGCCGCGTGGGACGGGGCGGCTAGGTACGGTACGGTTAAAATCCACCAGATTTGGCGAAAATCGGTGCGGACAAAAACATTGATTCCGCGGATTTTTTGACGTAACCTCCTAAGGGATAAACCAGGGTCTTGGCCAGGCTGCTTTGCAGAATTGCTCTGATTTCCCTTCATGTGCACGTACACTCGCCGTTGATTTTTTTGGAAACGACACAATTCTGGCCTTTCTTTTGCTGTCTGGTTCACACGCCCTTTTCCTGAGTTCCTTTTCGGCGCCCACTTTTTCTCAGGGTACGATTCCGGCGCGTGGCATGCTTCCAGAACATTCCCGTTTCTTCAAGCGCGTTCAAGTTTGCCGTTCTAAATTCAAACGGATGTGTACAATCTAGTTTATATCATCATCGTCCGTGACTCGACAGTAACAGGTTAGAGCTCTCGGTGAGCCTCACTCCTGGTCGTCCGCGGAGCCCGTATCTAACAAGTAAAAATGCTTCTAATACTCCCGACCAGAATATTTCTGCCGCCGAACAATATATTCGGAGCTCCTGGTTTACTTGGCATACGAGTCCCACGTTAATTGGTGCTCCTGTGTACCACTCATCTTCTGCGCGCCAGATTCTCTGATGAACGGTCAAGGAAACGAATGGTCGGTTGGGGAATAATGACCTACCAGATCTTGCCCACTGTCGGTGAAGGTGTACATCACTTGACCTATCTTCACCCTGCCAGATCATTGGGCAACAGCTTCGGGTGGGTGAAGTCACTCACCTATAGCTTGCAACATATGGGACCTGCGACTTGGAATATTTCACCCACGTGCTAAAGAGTGACTTCGGCAGCCTCTCTCTCCACCGACAAACTGCCGCCTTGTCAAGCTCCCAGGTGATTTCACTGTATCCGAACTGTGCAGCATCTGCCTGGTTATCGTTGAAGTTAGAGGTCGCAGTGCGTGGGACGATCAGGTATCCAACGGTCGGATTTTCGGGTGTGGCTAATATGTCGTCCACGGTCCAGTATGGTTTGTTTACAATCCCGACAACTCCAGTCTGGGCGCCGCTCTTCACGAGTTTCAATACGACCGTTCCGGGCTGCGGAGTTTCGTTGTTTTCAACATGTAGTTCCGGCCCGGGAGGGTAGGAGATAAATGAACGGATCTTTTTCGACGTTGGATTGGCGTCCATCCATAAGTGCGCTCCGACGTCCACAACCTTCATGTGAGCATAGTTGGCCAGTGTGACGCAGTTGAGGCACATGTACATTGCAGCTTTCTTTCTCGAAATCTTTTCGACTGCTCTCCTCCAGTAGTGGAAAAGTTGACCACTTTCCCCCTCCTTCGCCGCCGGCATTGTCATCAGTTCATGAGCGAGCGAGGCCTCCGCTGGTTGGGACGGTTCCTGCCTGTCGAGTCTTCCCAAGTGTTCTAAGTCAAAAGCCATTACCCTGACTGCTCCCACTGAAGAATAGAGTTTGTAAAATCTAAATTCTCTGGATGTCAGTCAACAGGGATTGAATGCGGGACATGCACTTGCGCCGAAAAAGGGATGGCCTCCGCGCAATTACCCCATAGCGCCCCCTCATTTCCCTTGTCTCTCTTTCGTGGTGATGGCTCCTGGATATTGTTTCCCCACAGTGTCTGCAGCATTCTCAATCTCGCGGCGACAACTTTCTGCTTCGCCCTATCATGTCCCGACGGGGCGCTTATCCCGATTGCCAGACATCCTTCACCTAGTGGTCTTTGGATCCATGTGGCTTGAACAACAGATGAATACTTGAGCATTTGCAAGTATCCAATGGCCAAGGCATCGCAGATCCTATGATAAACGGCCAACGCACGCGCAAAGAGCAGAGGCCCGTTGACCCCGTTGACGTCGTTTTCCGTGAGAGATGAGGATATGTGAAGAGACCAAAGAAGGCCTATGTGCAATGAATGAAGGTATTTACAGTTGGCACTGACCTCGGCTCACCTAGAGCAGAGAATACGTCTGTGAGAGGCACCGGAGCGCAGTGTATGTTGAATTGAGCAATGCGTTCCTTCTTAGGGCATATTTCACGCCGTGCACTGAAAGAATGCAGTGGCTTCAGTACCAGAGGAAGTGATCGAAATACGAGGGCGACGGACATGCATTGAACCATGATCCAGTTCCAGACGTTTTGGATCTGACTCCGCATCCATTGGGGGAGCGAAGACCAGTGATTCTCCGCACTTAATTTGAGATCCGCAGGGAGAGTGGAGGTAGCAAGAGGGGGGCCCAAGGCCATCATAATGTAGTCGATTCGCCTTCGGGGCTGTTCAAGAGCGACTTGAGATCATAGAAAATGGGACGCTAATGAGTGGCTCACATCGTCGCTGACCAGCCATACATTAGTCATCCACTCGATGACAGGGAAAGGAGGGGACAGTTGCGAAGACATGGTTGATACTGAATTCCTGCGAGCGCTTTAAATGCATTTTCTGAGACAAGGTCCGCAGCCACAGAACAATAAGTGCCCGTTAGAGCAACCCGCGGGGAGCACCAAGAACGTAAATGTGGCCACATTGAGTTCCTGATCGTGCAGGGCTGTTCGGATGGACAGCGTTTCAGTCAGACGCGAGGCCGAGGCACGCGTAGTATACCCCGCGGACACAATATGGTGTTAGTCGAATCTGTTGTCTGCTGCGTGTGCTATGCGTTCATAACGACACTTGTTGTTGAGCTTCGGTGTGATCGGTGGCAATCACAAGAAGAGGTTCGTCACAAGGGCCCCGATTTGGTCAAGTTTAGTGTGGCCAAAGTGCGGGAGCCTCTGGCCAGTTGGCCACTTCTTATCCGGATCTTACCGGGCTGCCCGAGCGACACGTGGTTGTACACACACGGTGTAGTATATAAAGAGCAGAAATCGCCCCTTCTTTCCTTCACTATCCACCCATGAAGAAAACCCAGAATCAATCCAATACCAGCTTTGTATGACTCCCTCTCCCATCCCGTTGCTTCACGCTCACACTCCTCATGCTCCAGGGACTGCAATATGATGTAAGGTCTAATGGTCCGGCCACGAAAAAGGCTCATCGACCCCACAGCTGAATCACCCGGGTTTTGGAGCTGCCGCACCTCAGGTTTTTCATTGTTATTACTGTCTAGATGGGTCCAGTGACTAACGGTGCCGGTGGGCGATTGTCAGTCTGGATCGGCTCGTACCCCGGCTAGTCCTTGGAATGAGAATATGTGGAGTGTTCACCGACGGGGGGCACCTGGCGGTCCTTCTCCACAGAGTCAGCCGGGCACAATATCCCGAGGGCAGGCATATCAGCCGAGGATGAACCCACCGAGTGCACCCCCCTCTGCCAATCTTGTGAGCCCGAGGACCTCGGTCAGAGATACAACGTTTACATTCTCCATTCAGCGGCGCAGTGACTCAATGTCTTCTCAACGCCGCTCCAGTCTTTCCCAGCAGGTTTGTTCAGGTTCCGGGCTTCAAGAGGAAAAGCTGATGGCTCTCTTGCATAGGGTTTGCCGTACATTATAGATGCCATGAATCGCACCCAGATTGTAAGAAACCTGCGCATTCTTTTTATGCCATGTTGACTGGCTTCATGGACAGAGCGGGCCCCACGGGTCTTTTTCACCCCAAATGGTTGCTGGATCCCGTATCTTTAGGAATGGCCAGGAAGTGGTACGCAGTATTTTCTTCCCACCTTCATGGGAGTTTCTTAACCCATAGAACAGAAAGAGTTTGGGTGGACGGACGAAGAAGAGGACAACCTGACACCTGAGCAGGTGATGGAATTGGTTGTACGTTGCGCTCATGATTGCATTGGTTATGAGCAATGATTCTGCCGATTCAGAGGTCCGTGCACGGCCTTCCACAGTCCGATGATCGCAAACCGCCGCCGCCGCCGCCAGGCTATGCATATGATATGCATGTATGTTCTTCATTATTTAGACAGTCTATCTTTTCATCAGCATTTTCCCCTAGTCTTTGGTAGAATTGCCCGATTGGATTTCCAAAGTGATCCCGATCAGGCGGAAATTCGCCCTGCTAGACCCTCTTGGGGAGTACCGTACGAAGGTTAGTATAGTCCTCGTGACTCGGTGATCCGCTTTTCTGAGGTGGACAACTTCCGCAGCCCGCAGCCGACTACGCTCCTTACTACTCTAGGGTGGAGCTAGTCGCTTCCGACCAGTGGATTACTGAGATACCGGAGAGGAGTGCCCTGCACAAGCACTGGAGTGCTGGCGGGTGGAACGAATGGCCGGGGTTTTTCGAATTCAGACCGTTTCCACTCAATCTCGGCCGAAGTGCCGCCGGGATGCTCATCAAGGAAGGTTATGGAGTCGCTGGCCAGATCTTACCCATAGCCCACCTTACGGATCACACTGCTCGCCACATGATCTTCAGCACCACGGCCGACCAATCCAGATACTTCATGTTCGAGGAAGGCTCCGAGGTCAAGTTCATCGGGAGCTACAAGAACTTGGATCACTTTTGGACTGCCTACTCTCCGAGCACGGCGAAAACAACTCGAGATGTCAGGAATATCTACCAGGTGACACGAGTACAGAGGCTGTTGAGAGTTGCGTTCGAGCATGCTGGTGGCGATGCTCGCGCACTCTATGAGTGCATGCACTTCCAGAACATGGAGTGGTGGGATTTTTGCAGATCCGACCGCAACTTAAAACGCCTTCTTACCATCGAGCCCTTCCTCCAGCTTGTCCGGGACGAACAGAGAATGGGTTCGGACCATCAATATATTCCATCGCTCACTCCCTTGGCTCAATATGAAGAAAACTACTAGCATGTGGGAGCTGGCCGGAAAGCGGTGCCGTAGACTCCAGGAGATACATTAGTGTTGCTTCCGTTTATGTCTGATTTGAATGACATGCGAGTTTACAAACAGACTTTGATTCGCACTGGGGAGAATCTGGCATAAGAGATGCACCGGTTCCCACCACGGCTCGCCTGGCGCCGCAGCCCGATTGATATTGAGTTTGCAGGGATCACGCGCGGGGGCGGTGGAGGAGGTAGTTTGGGTGCATACGTGCGAGATCGAAATCGAGACAAATGGGCGCAAAGATTGCCCGCCACCAATGATCAGGTATCCGTGCGGCCTAGTTTGCCGACCGAACCTTACTCCCAGTGAAAATCCCCGCTAGAAATATCGAGCCCAAAAGAGGCAGATCGAGGAATTGAGAGAAAAAGAGGCCAAGGGGGACCAAAGATAAGAAAAATTGATATCACCTACAATTTTTTTTCTGAGAGGGTCGGTGGACCCCCCTCCCCACAGCCACCTGATACCATCAAATTCCCTTTTCGGGAAACGCCGTTGCCGAAAGCTTTCGCCGCTTCGCGACCACGAGAGCAGCGTTGCACAAATAAAGCCCAAATTATTCAGGAAGTTTGGGGAGACATGCACACATTGAATTACCCAATTAACTTGAGAAGAGATGAGAGCCAGAATCCTCACCTTTGCCCCTCACCTAGGTCCCCCATGCATGGGTAGATGCCAGTTTGGAACTTTCACCGATGTGTGTAAAAATCGCCTGAAACCAAAAACCAATTTCTCGGGCCTCTCGGATTAAAAATGATGAGCACTTGATTGAAATAGTACAGTAAGTAGCGCGAGCAGGCAATGGCAAAAAAGCCGCCATATGATAACATGATCAATGAAACTTGGTGGCAATCAAGTGGCAATGGTCGGCAGCTGATATTAATAAGCCGGCAGGGGCGAGGAATTACGTTAGGTAATCAAAAGTGGAGCGAAATTTCTTAGGTAATCAACAGTACAGCGACCGTGTTTGGCATGAGCAGGATCAGTGAGGACTGATCCCTGCGTAACAAGGTATTGGTTCCCATTTGATGCTCATATGGACCTGGGAGATATTTTTGCAACTCCTGGAGGAAGCTGTGTCGATATCTGGCTCCAAAAAAAAAGTACATACAATTTTTTTTTCTGGCGGTCGGCCAGACCTCCCCCCCCCCCCCCCCCCCCCCCCCCCCTACCCCATATGGCAATCTCTTATCTTTGGTCCCCCTTGAAAGAGGCACAATGACGTTATATTGAGAGATTCTTTTGTGTGGAACTAAATTTGAGTGAAGTCCCTTCGGCGACACAACTGTTGGCTTGTGAAAGAATGCGAAGTGCAGTCCGTGGACTCCGTGCGCACCCACGTCAGGAAACGCACGATGTCGGAGTTTCAATTTACCTCTCTCTCTTCCGCCATCTTGCCACTCCCCACCCTCTCGTTCCCCTGCCCACGTCTGCGCCGGGGATCCTTCTCGTCTTTGCTCATTCATCTGCCCAGCCTAACGCTACGCTCGGACTCAAGTCAGATTGAAGCTCTTCTGATCTCGTTTTCAAGACCATAGCGCAAGCGCTCCAGTCCTCCAAGTCAGACTACCCAAAGCCTAGTCTTTCTTCTCTCGAGCTCTTATTTAACCTCCCCGCCCTCCCAGCCTACTCGATGTGCCGACTGTCCTTCGTGCCCATCCAATTCCGTTTTGCAGGTCAGTCTGGGACATGTCATCTTTTTCGAGTCCCTTACAAACTTACCTAGGCGGCTGACCGTGCAAATAGCTGAATAAGATCATGGAGGGCCACTAGGTGTGTTAGTGGCATGCCCACCGCTTCAAGCTCTAACATGTTTTGCAGACCACGCGTGAGCTTCGGAATTTTCTCGAAAAGAAGTGCCATCATCTTTTCGCCTCATTCGGAACCTCTCTCCATGGATGCCTTCTCTCTCCAAGTTTCGGAACACGATGATGGCCAGAAGATACCTGCAATACTGTGAGTGTTTTGCGCCCTTCCTTAGTACATATCATTTATTGTCTGCCACATGCCGGCACATCAGCCTTGTCGGCTCCTCCTGCTTTTTCACGGCAGTCTGTGAACGGGTAGCAAGTGTTGGCCACTGTAGCCGGTCCGCGCGCGTTTACCCCCGCTATTGCTACTGCCTGCGGCCCGCCTCTCATGCTGCTTCCACCGCTCTCCCCATCCCCTCGCCAGCACTGGTCTGTAGCGCGTCCTCCTAGAGGGTCCCTATTGTGCGAGGGATTCATGTGCGCATGTATATAGCAATGTATTCGTAGCAGAAGCGCGGAATATAATTTTTGCCCATCTATATCTGTCTCGATGCACCTCAATGGATGCCTCGATTTTTCTCATTGGCCCTCTATTGCCCTCGATTTAGCATCGAGGTATATCGAGCTATGTCCAAATTGGCGAGGTAAATCGAGGAGCAAGCAAATGTCTCGATTTGCCTCGCCTGGGCCTTACTGCCGATCTGACGTAGTGTGGCGAGCCGAGTCAGCAAACTCTGACGCCATCCTCGGCACGCTCGGCAGGGCACATTTTGGTCCGTTTGAACGCAATGGATAATCTAGTTTTGAGAAAGAGAAAAGAGTGGCGTCCAAGCTCACGGAAGGTTAAGATAATTGTCCCCGCTAAACCTCCCTGACGTAAAGGTCGGGAGGAAACTCGCAAACCTCATCCGGCAATGCCAGTCCTCTCCGAAGAAAAGGTTGAAGAATGAAGATGAAGATTCACTCCGTGGCGAGCCCAAGTGGGGATTCGCGCTGAATTCCATTACTCCAGACTCCATTCTCACGCGTGGTCGTCCGGTGATTGCCCTTGTCTGTCCACACACAATCACTTCCGTGTGGCCACCGGCTACACACTGGGCGCCAACATAGGTATAAAACTCTGCGTGGCCACAGAACCTTCTTCCCACTCCCATGTTTTACCAATTTCTTTCTTTGACCATGCGCCAGGTGAGTTTAATCCAAAATGGCCAAGCTTTATCGTCCACTGAAGTACAGTCAGATCTACGAATTCTTGTTCAGTAAATTTGCTCTATTTCGGAGCTATTGCAAACCGCCGGACAACCTTTTTCCGTCACCAAATGTCAAATGGGGTTCTTGCGCCGAGACAATTCTCCTGAGGTGTGACGGGTCACCGAATCGGCCTAATCATCTCGTTTAATATTTTGGATTCAGCTCAGATGGCCGCACTCATGGAGCAGAATTCATCCACACTCGTGTCTTACAAAAGAACATCCCCGCACTCGCGGTCACAATTACATAATGGAAGAGGAGAATCTTGCGAAGGCGTCGCGAGGTGGACGGAACAGAGAAAAGAATTGGTATCGTAGACACCCACTTCAACGCTGAAACTTGTACCGCATATTTTACAACATTGAAGCGATGCTACCCACAGGACAGGATAGCTTCTTTCTGAGCACCGGTTAAATGCTGAATACGCATAAAAAACACTTGCTTATGCAATGCCTATGCTGCGCTACAGGTACACCGCCCAAGCGCCGACACGTTTTCCCCAGCTGGACGCGATCTAAGATACGCATGTAGTGGAAATCCGGGTTCCGGCAGAACTCGCCGACGGGTCGAGCCTGGCCCCGGCTCTGTCTGGCATCCAACTTATCTTCCAGTTGGATTACAGCTGAGCGGTCATCTTGCATGTCTCGGGGGCACGGTGAAAGTGCCGTTGTGTGCCGCAGACTGCCGCAGCACAAATTTAGATTGCCGCAGTCAGCGGCAATACTGCCGCAGCAGTCACACTGCCGCGGTGTCACGCAATTATTGCCGCATGCACTGCGGCAATCTTGCTGTTGTGCCCGCAGCAATATTCTCTGGGATGAAATAACATTGTAGGTTTCCCCAGAGACTTGCGTAGCTCAAGATATCAATATTCTCTCGATCGTGGCAACACCACTGATCGCCGCGGAAGTCGCCGCGCGGATGTTGAACACTCAGCCAGTAGTACGTGAATGCCGTGCCAGTAGGTGAATGCCGTGAACGAGATCTGGGTCTTCGAGAACAAATGCCGCGCGCCGCTCTATCGAAGATTACTGGTTCAATCCTTCCGGATAAGGCACAACGGTGTTTTCATTCCCAATTTTGCTGGTAATTTTGCAGGTGGCATCGGTCCGGAGAAAAGGAGCCAGAATTTGAAGGTATGCTGTCCCTCATACTGACAGATCCGCATCAGCTGCGAAGAGTTCCTTGAATCACCATGGTTGCACCGTAAGGCGTCACACCAAGTTACTCGAAATGTGCTATGTGTCCCAGCTGTGGTTTCACTGTTCCGTGCCATATATATCCAGCTGAGCCCAATTCTTCTGACGTCAAGGAAATATATTATTCACAGGCAATTTTTAGCAAGGGGTGACCGAAGAGCTCGGGTCTATTGAGTTTTTCTTCATCAGGCTAATTAGACGCTCATAGGCTTACTATATTTTTCCAGAATGCTTTCGGGACACAAGAATCATCGTATAAAGAGAGTACCCTGATGCGATCCCGAGCGCTAATCAGAGTTGTGGAAGCAAACAATGTGTTCATCAAATTTAATGAACAAATCAGCCGTGCGATAAATCTACATTTCACCGGCCTCTTTCCTCTATTGGGCACGATAGCCATCTTTTCACCATTGCGTGTCAGTCCAAAAGAAATGAGCCGGGGGATACAAGGGTATGGCTTCTGCGTCGGAATGATCAAGATTTGATCAATGGTGAGCAGCCACATTATCATTGAACGACGTTGTGCGACTGCCGTGAGGAATTAGACTCTTGAGAGGAAGAATGTTTTTTTTTTGGACAGGTAGGTATATCTTACCGATGTCTTAGAAAGACGAGGACTCCGTCGGGACGCCGCATGGAGGAGACTTGAGCATACTGTCGCGGCGGCGCCGTTGAATATTGCCGCGGCCATGTCACACTGCCGCTGTGTTATGGCTTATACTGCCGCAGACAACCGCAGAACTGCCGCTGACTGACGCAGGACTGCCGCTGCAAACAGCAGGACTGCCGCAGCAAAGTGCCAAAAGTGCCGCTGTAACTGCCGCAGACTGCCGCTGCATGATATTTGGAGCTGTTTGTTTGCCGCAGGACTGCCGCAGACTGCCGCTGAAGCAATATTTAAATCGTCTCCAGCGCTCTCAAAACCACTAGTACCTCCACATATTTGAATGTTAAACAGTGTATTAATTACAGGACTATGTCCCTACACAGTATCGGGGCTTAATTCCCGCTATTGACACCGGTTGAACATGTGCCGCAAACTTGACTGCCGCAGACTGCCGCAGAGATTGCCGCTGCATGCGGCAACGGCAATGCAGCGGCAAAATATCTTTGCCCATGTCTCGGGCTGGTATAGCTTTTTCGACGCTGCGACTCGGAAAGAATGAAATCAAATAAATTACAGCTGTTCTCGAAACTAATGAGACGGATCGGATTTTTTTTGGCCATTCCCAAAAAGGAAAATACTCCGAAACACACCAATTACCTGGGTGAAGGGACTTGAAAAGATATGGGATAGACTCTAGGCAATTTATATGTCTATTTTATCCCGAAGGAGCCGGAGGGAGGGCCCAAATAATTGCAAGAATGCGGCACGGCTAAATCACGTGAGCTCGTCAACGATCGGACAACGTCGGCCGCCGATGGTTCCTGCCGTGCTCTTTTGGCCTCCCCGAGGTTCTCCAGTGCTCCACGCAACCCGGAGGCCCTCTAGACCCCACAAAAACGGCTGAATCTGAGCCAGCCAAAACTATTTTCCTTTTTGGGAATGCGCGAAAAAAAAAACGCGTGATCTCATTAGATTCGAGAACAGCTGTAAATTGAATAACATCTACCAAGCCAGATCACCACAGCCTGGGGCTCTTCTATAAAAAACGGGGTCATTAGAGAACCACAATTTTTTAAAAAATCTCGGTACACTAGAGAGCCTTTTTTTATAAAACCTCAGAAGTCCCTTGCACCTTCCAATGCAACGTGCTCACCACACTCACAGCAATCAAATCATTGTCGACGTTGCTGACGACGATCAAAGGTATTGGAATGTTTGGCACGGACATCTCCCTGTTGACGACGATTTGGCGGCAAGCTTGCTAGCGTGTCCGAATCGGGAAGACAAGCCGCCGATGCGCACAACCGCACTTTTGGTGCCTCTGCGACCCTTATCCAGGGGGCACGACTCTGGCATCATCCAATACACGCCTTTAGACACTACACAATTCAAAATGAAGCAAAGAATATCACGACCTTTATAATTCAAATTGCATCGTACGGTTTCGTACCGCTCACCTGGCGCCCGCAGGGCAGGCGAGGAATTTACCGGCACATCCCACTGCACTACGGCGTCCTCTGGAGAAGATACCCACCTCGCTCCGCTGCATTACCTAACGCTTCGCGCACTTACTTTGGAGAAACGAGACATCCAGCTGCATACGCAGCGCTGGGCATGTAATTCGCGGCCATGGTGCATGCGCGGCTGGACATGCACTTCAGGCCACCTATATGACCTACCCCTAGGGATAGATTATTTGGTTTGAAAGACTATCCCTAGGGGTATCCGATTTAGTAGGGAGCCCCAGTTGGGATGGGACATCCCAGGTATCCTGGGGGATGTAGGGTGGGATGTCCCAGAGGTTATTCTGGATGTACCTGGGACATCCCGCCCGCCGCAGGCGGGACCAAAAATTTGCCTGGGGCTTCCCTAGCTCCCAGGTGGACCCCTGGCACCACTCCCCTAAAAAAGCGGCTTTTCGGGTGGTACAGCCTGCACGCGGGGTTGCTGCTGGGCATACATCTAACCCCAGCTCAGGTCTTCTTGTGTAGGTATGCCGCGGCAGGAAAAAAAATCATATTTGGCCCCAGAAAAGTACCGTTCAGCTGCTTTTGGGGCATATGGCCAGCACACAGGTTTGCTGCCGGGCATACACATAGCCAAAGCTCAGGCCTCTTGTGTAGGTAGATGCCGCGCGTAGCCCGGCCGGAAAAAAATTCATATTTGGGCTCCCAGAAAAGCACGATTCAGCTGCCTTTGGGGCCATACGGCCAGCATGCAGGTTTGCTGTATGGCATAAATGTAGCCCGAGCGTAGGCCTCCTTGTGTAGGTAGGCTGCCGAGCTACACGCAGCCGAAAAAAAAAACATATTATACGGCCAGCACACGGTTTGCTGTATGGCATAAATGTAGCCCGAGCCTACCTGTATAGCTATGCTGTGGCATGCAACCCCAGCCGAACAAAAATGCATATTTTGCGTTAGAAAAGCCTAATTCATCAGCTTTTGGGGCCCATACCTTTATATATAGCAGTACTCATAGGGGGAGCTATGCACTTGTATGCACCGTACATAGCATAACAAGTTTTAAAAAAGCATATTTACTGGTAAAAACCGTGTCAGATCGGACAAAACTCAGCCTCAAAGTGGGTGCTGAGTGATCGTTGTGTGGGCTGCCTGTAATTCAGTACACGATAGCATGACCAAAAACTAACGGGTAGTTTGAACTAACCACTGCAGAACACAAAGACCAGAAACCAAAATGCAATATTTGATTTACCAAAGGTGAACACATTGCATTCTAACGTAACCAATTTTTTTGTCCTATCAAATTTTTGATAGATGCTGAGACATCCAGATACATGATGGGACATCCCACTCAAAGCCTGGGACATCCCATTCCGTGCTGGTACATCCCACTCAAGGCCTGGTACATCCCACTCAAGACCTGGGACATCCCATTCTATGCTGGGACATCCCACTCTTACAATGTATTCCTTGGGATGTCCCAGAACTCTGGAAAGCCAGCCTGGGATGTCCCATTTCAACACATAGACAACCTGGGACATCCCTATCTCGCCTGGGACCTCCCAGGAAAACCGTATTTTACATGGGACATCCCACTCAATTGGTTTTCCGACCTGGGACATCCCAGTAGCATCACATCCCCCCATGGTATGTCCCATAAGCCCTTTACAATGTCTGGGATGTCCCATCCCTCCTCATAGTTACCAGGGATGTCCCACCCCACCTCATATTTACCAGGGACGTCCCATTCCACACCAGGGATGTCCCAGTGCATTACTCCTGCTTCAAATTTACTTGACATGTTCATCACATTGTAGTTGGTACAACAGAAGAACTTACCATCCTATTTATTTTATTTTTCCTTTCACACTGAACTTCATTCACGGCTTCAAATGAAAATTACCATATTCGGACCGTAGCGGTTGTTGTTCCGTGTTTGTTCCTCTCTATCACTTTACGAATCAGCGGGCGTGCCATTACAATTACTGAGCATACTCCTTATACTTGGAATAACACTGGTGCTTACCATAAAATATCTTCTTCTTCTTCCATCGATATCTGCCCTTGACTTCTGTTTTCCAACGAAAATTGCCATATCCGGACCGTAGTGGTTGTTGTCTCTTGTTTGTTTTGGATCCGCTTGGGGCTTTTGGTGAGATCTCAAGTCCGTAAACATACACATAAAACATATTCATTAGGAAATATTGGGCATATTACATGGAGCATATCACAGGGAACAAAGTACACACGATACCCGGCACAGTACATCACAGTACATCTACTGATGATCATAAAGACCATGACGCTGGATCTCTTGTTGGTAGCAGGCGCGGTCCTCTTCGCGTGCGAGCACAGGTGTTCGACCCTTAGCCATGCGCGTCCACCCGCGACGCTCTTCGTCCCAATACAACGTGTAGCGATCCGCCCGAGTCGGAGCGGACACGTTCTCCCAGCCGGTGGCGTAGAAGATCCTCGAGGTGAGGGACTCTGACGAGCCGATGTTGAAGCGCAGCCTGATCCATTGGCTGCTGCTGGGCCTGTCGTCGTCCGCCGTGAACATTTCTTCTACTCGCTTCCGTTTCAAGTCCCTCGCGCCCGTATAAACTGGCACGGGAGGCGCGACATTGTCGGCGGCGCTACCCCCCGCCTCCATTTTGCGTCTCTTTGCAGGTCGTTCTGCTTCTTCTGTATGCGATGATCGGACGCCGAGCTGCATACGGCGAGCCAACGCCTCGTCGCGCGAATGGCGAGGCGGTGGCACCGTGCGCGACGACCCCGCATGAGGCGCATCATCTTGCCTTCGCGAGGGACCCGCACGAGCGGGCGACTGGTGCCGGGAGTTGCGAGGGAGAGAAGGTGGGCGCCTCGCACGAGGAGGTGAAGGCGGGCGGGTCGTACGAGAAGGCGACGGTTGGTGCCTCTTACGAGGAGGTGAAGCTTCACGAGGAGGTGAATGGTGGCCGGACCTGCGAGGGACAGAAGGCCGGCGCGCACTGTAGGAAGGTGATGGCTGGCGATGAACGCGAGGGGGCGAAGCACGGCGCGCGCCATGAGGACCCGATGGCTGGCGAGAACCGCGAGGTGGAGAAGCCTGACGCACACGCGGAGGTGATGGGTTGCGAGCGGCGTGTAGGGGTAGGGGACGGGTGGGGCGAACGTCGGGACCCATTGATGCGGCGGGAGATCTGCCGCGAAAGTAATGATCCCCCCGCCGTTCTGGGGAGGCCGACAGAGACATTCGACGCCCACGTGAAACGGAGCGTCCCCGCAAGTCTTGCGATTGCACTGGGGAAGGAGCCCGGGCGTTCTTCGTTGTCCGTTTCTTGTCCTTGGTGCGCATTTGACTCGCCTTTGCCAAGCTTGAGTTGTAAGCCGTGCTGTGCCTTACACGGCGGAGCGCTCTCCCCTCTGTCGTGATGACGAGCGCCAGCTCGCGCTGTTCAGCAAGGGGAAGGGCTTTCTCCTCTGCAGATTGTATTCAGTATCGTCGCAGACGTCAGATGGGGAAGGCAGACTTACCGTGGCTCCATGCGACGATCTCCATGGCCGGCTCCAACTCCTCGTCGTCGCTCTCATCGTTCTCTTCGCGCGCTGTTCTTGGATCGTTCGCCTTCTCCAATGATGGCATGAACTTCTTGTACTGTGCAACACCAACCTTCTTCAAATCGAAAGATGACCCGATGATCTGCTGGATATCCTCGAGGGCACGGGGGTAGTGGATGAGCCGGAACTGGTTCTGGAATGCGAGGTCGCAAAACTTGTCTTGCCACTGCATTTTGAACTTGTCGCGTTTGATTGAGACCACGGTACCCGCCGCGAGGCAGTGATCAACTGGTCGTATCGTTAACAATCGAAGGGAGTATGAAACGGTGGGTCAACGTACACATCTGGGTTGCCATTATAGCCGAGAATTTGCGCCGGTAGGAGTCGCGCGCCTCCTCCCCTTGATGTTGCTCGAAGACCTTAGGCAACAGGTGACTGCCTGCTGCTTGGGCCGCTGCCTCCCCGCGCTCTCGCATTTCCACCATTCTGTAACATCTGGTCAGCATTTGGTATCTTCGGTGCACATGTAGACACTTACGCAAACATGTGCTCCAAGTCTTTTATCGTCTGAGTGAGCGGAAGTTTGTACTCCGTGCGTACGATTTTGAACTGGTCGGTCCCTCCCCAGGAAAAACTGGCCTGGCCCTGAGGATCGATCACGTACCCCCACGCGTGCACCTTGTAGTTATTGTAGAGATAACGACTCTGTAATGCATCGAGTGAGCAAGCAAAAACAGCGGTGGTGAAGGTCGGCACGTACCACGTCCGTCAACGCCGACGAATCCTTCTGTACTTCCCGCTTGATTTTGCCGGTGTCGCGCCAAATCGCGACAGCGTTGACCATCGTCTCCTCGTGCCACTCGCGCAACCAAGGGATGGCCGCAAACACGGCGTCCGCATCCGAGAGTCTGTCCTCGGGCAGATTGGGACACGCTGCCTTGAATGCCTGCCGAGATTGGACATTGTACTCTTGGAGCGTCACTGAAAAGAAGGCGGATATCAGCACCTGCGGAAACAAAACCATAGACGAAGCACGACTTACTCTTTGTCTTGTCCATCGGGTGCTTTTCTGCGTACCACATCTGCCACATATTCCATGGTGCAGTCGCGCGCGTTCTCTTGGGAGTGGTCCCGAGCAACTGGTGCAATGTGCTTGGCGACTTCCCGCATTGCTTGGCCAGGGTGTTGACGGTTTTGTTGAAAGTGTCTTGGGCCTTGATGAGGAGCTCGTGAATCTCCTTCGGAACTGGCCCGGCCTTGTGCTTCCCTCTATCCTCCCCCTCCTCCTCCTCGTCGGAGCCTTCGACACCGAGGACATCACCCTCATCACCACCGGTCTCAGGCTCCGTATCCTTCACCTTCCCCTTCCCCTTTCCCTTCGCCTTCGCATTCCCGCGCTTCTTCGCCACCTTCCTCTGCTTCGTGGCTTGCTTCTTCCTCCCCGCGTTGGCATCCCCGTCGTCAAACCCGTTCTGGGTGACGTCCGCAATAAACTCATCCTCGTCATCAAGATCCTCTTCTTCAGTGTCCGGAGGATTTGTATATCCCTGCCGGGCGCGTTTGTCCAAAATGCGGCGTTCTTTGGCTTTCACCGCGGCGTAGTCGTCGCCACTGTCTTCGGCGTCCGACTCTATCGGCGGCTCGGGGGACGACGGCGGCAAGGGTGAGTTGGGGTTGGGACGACGAGCGGCGGTGTGTGAGCGACTGCGGGTGATGCGTGGAGACAGGAGGAGTGAATCCGCGGACGCTGCGCGTTCAGGGTTATTGCGGACCAGCCCAGCAGGCGATACGCGCGTGCGCTGAGGAGTACGGCCACGGGATCGAGGAGCGGAGTGGGCAGACTCCGAAGCAGCGCGGGGGGAGTGGCGCGGGCTGTGCGAAGGACGGCCACGCCTGCTCTCCCGCTCCGGTAAGGGCGAAACGGACCGTGTGCGGACAGAACGTGCATCGGCAGAGTGGCTACGGTGTGGTGAGCGTCGTTCATGCGATTCGGGACGATTGGAGTGGACGGAGTGCGAGCGGGACTGCGAGTGATGTGACTGGTGAGGAGGAGATTGTTCGTACTCCGCCTGCTCGTATTCCATGGGGTGGGGCGAGGAATAGTGGTGAAATCGCGCGTCGATATCCATGTCTTCATCCTCGTCATCCACCGGTTCGCGCTTGACGCGAGCTGGGAAGTTCTCGTCCTCATCGTCTCCCCAAGTCGCGGGGCCATCTTGGTTTTCGCTGGTTTCATAAAGTGCATCATTGAAGTCTGCACTGGGAACGCGTCCGTGCGGGACGGCGGCGCGGGGAGCTTCAGAGGGTGCACGGTAACCCCGGTAACCCGGCTGCATCATCCGCAAATCGAGGTGGGGCACTGGGTCAATGATAACCGGCCCAGGCGCTATAGTGGCGTACGCGGGTGGGGGTGTGGGTGAGGCGCGGGGTAGCGGGGAGCGAGGCGGAGGGCTTGGTGACGCGCGGAGCAGCGGGGAACGAGGCGGAGGGCTTGGTGACGCGCGGGGCAGCGGGGAGCGAGGCGGAGGGCTCGGCGAAGCAGGCAGTGGTGAACGAGGAGCTGGGTCCTCCTCGAGCTGTATTGCAATTAGTATACTAGGAGAAGATTAAATTCAGGTGTACATACCCCACCGGCCTGCGAATCGTCAGGTAGAACCTGGTCGAGATTATTCTCTGCGTGGTTGTCGTCATCCTGAGGATTCTGTACCGCAACACAAAAATGTTAGCAAGTTTTTTATGACCCTCAAGGATCTCCCTTACCGCGCGAGTGAACCGCCCTCCGGCTCTTGGCTGTTGTTTCTTCCCCTTTTTTCTGGCGGCGGGAAGCTTCGCAGGCGCGCGTGGAACGGCTGCGCTTCTTTTCGCGGCGGCTGAACGAGTCGTAGGCATATTGTAGTGTTTTCAAAAATGTGATCCAAAGTCTTGAGATGCTGAGCGGTTCAAAGTTGCAGGAAAGGGAGGGGCGCGTCTGCCTTCCAAATGTTATTTTCTCGTCCCTGTGCTAAGCAGCTGGAGGCGTACCATTGTTGCTGGTGGCCCGCGCATTATTTCAGTCTCGATATGGCAATCTGCGCCATTCACGCCACCCGTATTTCGCTGGATATAGAAATCCTGTGAAGACAAAGAACACTGGGGTGAGCTTTAAAAGAGCATCTGCACGACCCAGCTTACCACTCCCCGCCGCTCATGTATTATTCCACCCCTCGACTACGCCTGGCCTGAGCCCATCGTAGAACTTGCCGCATATGTCGGTATGCGATCTACCCTTCTCGTCAATCCCATTGTTAACCGCCCACAGAAACAGATACGCACTTGGGCGCCCATGTGCCACCGCGCCGCTCTGTACATCCTTCTCTCTTTTACTGTCCCAGCCCGCCGCTGACGACTTCCTGGTTCGTAGTCATCCGTCCCGCCTTTTCCCTGGCTTCCGCGCATATCCACCTAACCCCTCCGTGCGTTTATTCTGCCCTTATGATCAGCGCTATTTCTCACCGCCCACGCAGAAACAGATACGCACTTGGCTCGCCCACGTTGTACCACCGCGCCGCTCTGTACGTCCCTTCCATATTTTATTGTCCCAGCCCGCCGCCAACGACTTTCTGGTTCGTAGTCGACCGTCCCGCCTTTCTCCCGCCGCCCGCGCGCATCCATACAACCCCTTCGTGCGTCTATTCCGCTTCCCGCCCTCCGATGGCATCCGCTCACTGAATTCTTTCTACTTAGTTTATCCTCTGTCGTTCGTACAGAACATGTATCCTATCTACAATACACTGTATTTACCCCCACCCCGCCCGTTCCCGTCGCTGTCCGACCCCGCGCGCCACCGGGGGCACTCAGCGCCTCAGCGACATGGTGGTCGGGATCAAGCGGAGAAGGATTCAAACTCCGCCCCGGGGCCCATCTTCCCGATCACCGCTCGGAGACCGGTGCGATATCCGAGGGATGATCGGCAAGATGGCGTGCCGCAGTGCACAGCCACTTATCTGATCCTGCTCCCGCCCACCATGTCCCGCCGGTAAGTCATGTCCCGCTCGTTCCCGTAGTCAGTAGAGCTAGTAGTAACGAAATGAAATGTTCATAATGGCGCAGAGCCGCCCTCCGCGTCGTGTTGAGAGCCTAAAAGCGCGTCCTTGGCGCACAAAGTCCAGAGACACCGTAGATACATATAACCGCCCCATGTCCATGTCGGCGCGTACACGACGCTGACGACGTTTGTTATAGCGACGCTGAGGAATACATCGACGACGGCGCAAATGAAATGAGCGCCGACGAAGACGAGGCGCCTGACGACGACGACGAGGAGTCGAACGCGCCCTATAGCGTATACATCGATGACCGCGCCATTGAAGTCAGCGGCGACGAAGACGAGGCGCCTGATGACGACGAGGATTCCACCGAGGCCCAGATCCGCTGCGCCGACGAGCGGGACTTCCAGATGCGCGAGATTGTAGGCACGCATGACCAGCGCCTGCGCTCGCAGGAGCCGTATCGTATCCCGCCCCGCCTACTTCAAGCTTCGGGTGCAGCAACGCCTGCGCGCGGCGACGACGACGACGAGCTGGAGAACGCCGGGGTCCGCTCCCGATCTCCGACTCCCTTGGCTATGTGGACCGCTCCACAACAGCCATTGTCGCGCGCTGCAACTCCCTACGTCCCCGCCGCCCCCGACACTATGAATTCCCGGGCACCCACACCGACGCCCTTCACTGATCACCGAAACCAGACGCCTCTCTTCTTCCCCGACTCCCGCGGTCCCACTCCATTCGCGTACCTTGGCCCGCCTCTATCGCGCGACACAACACCTTCCGCAGCATCCACTTCAGCGCGACCTAAAACGCCTCTCTTCCTCCCCGACTCCCGCGGTCCCACTCCGTATACGTACCTTGGCCCGCCTCTGTCGCGCGACACAACACCCTATGCAGGTCCCACTTCGTCGCCAACTGCACCCTTGGCGCACCCTGGCCCGCCGGTGTCGCGCGACCCGACACCCTACACGCCATCCCCGTCATCGCCTTCTCGCCCAGTATGTCTCAGGTCCAAGTACAGATAAATAACATGACTTATGTTCTATAGCCTCGTTCTCCATCACCGGCACGCGCGCCCTCCCCGCCTCACAAACGCAGGCGCGTTGACTCTCGCACCAGTAGCCCCCAGCCTCCTGCCCCCAGCAAGCTTAAACGCAAAGGCAAGAGCGCGGTTGCCGACTTCTTCGACATGGCGGCGGAAGACTCGGACGAGGACGGCGACGAGGATGATGAAGAGGAAGAGGCGACTTTATCTGACTCGGGTAAGTCATGCATCCGGCTCGCCCATGTCGCACCTGAAGCGGTTTTCCAATAGGCTTCATTGACGACGACCTTCTGGGCGAGGACGCTCCGCATGTTCCTCCCAGTCGTCCCATTCTGGAGGACGACGGCGACGATCTCCGTGCAATCGCCGACCGCTACGAACAAGACGCTGCTCGGTACACACGCGATGCCAGGCGAGAGCGCGAGCGTGCTGAGCACCAGCGCGGTCAGCGCACCTCAATCACAGAACCCGACCTCATCGAACCGGACGAGATTGTCTCTCATATCCAGAGCACAGTCGAAGCCGCAGAAGACCCCACTGTAAACACTGGGGACTGGATTCGTCTCAAGAGAGCACCTCATCGCGACGCGCTAGCCTACGTTATTTCCCCGACACGCGTTCTCCTCGCTGATAAGCCGTGAAATTTGCCAGCCTTGCAAAGTGCCTAGGAATAAGCATAGACACGCACATCGAAAGGATTATTCAACTGCGAGGCACACAGGCACCTAGTTCCGGAGGAACCTTACTCTTAATGACGGTCTCTTCCTCTTTTTCGGGATCAGATTTACGATAAGGATTCAAAAGGACTAGTTGCGAAACATCATAAAAGCTATAGGACCTTAATTCTAATGCCGGTTTCTTCCTCTCTTTGGGAATCATACTTGGAATAAGGACCGAAAGCCGCTATTTCTACTACCCATGACCTATTGACGATAGGAATGGAAGCCGCAGGAATCCAGTCACCCAAGAATACCCCAAATCCTCTCTAGTAATTTGTTGAACCAACGGGATAGTGATTTGACAATGGAACATACCTTTGTGGTGGTTACTTTGTACACAAACACGCGACGTGGCAGGTCACCTGATTAATATTTCTGCTGGAAATAAGACCACCGATTAATTCCGAATCGGAATTACTCGGCTAAATTCCATATATGGTTTCTTGGAGTGTCAACCGATCATGGTAGACTATTCGGAACAACATAACTCGAGCGTCCGGATGAAAGGACATATCATCTGGGGTATCTACAGAAAGCCATTACAGAGGGCTATTCAATTCTGAGATCCAGTAAGAAAAGGGAACCTGGGACAAAGCATTATCGAGGGATATTTCCACCTAGGAGGTACCCAATAATTCGGTGATAGATGATCGTGACGCCAGGGGGTGGCAACTGTCAAATTAGTAGGCAAGAGACACTACGATCGGCCAATGGGGCGCCAGAACGTGCGCATACAATATAAACGGACGGCTAAACTGTACTATAAAATACCCGTAGCCTTGTAATAGCGGACATGTAAGCTATAATTTCGTAGAGTATATAAGTAGCCAACAGTAGTGTAGTACAGCACCAAATCTGTCCCGAGAGAGTGAGGCGCTTGGTGGCCCTTACGTATTTAAGGCATTGTTTTGGGGCTTGTATTCCGTTGAATCAAGTTGGTTGTGGATTGGAATTAGTGATTGAGACCTCCGTGGCAAATTGATCGAGACCTCCGTGGCACTAATAAAGACCTTTGTGGCATCCTAGGACAGGATTAAAGTCCAAACAAACCAAGCCGGTTAATAGCCGTCATACCTTGAAATAACAAACAACCACTGTTCGACTTAATTGACACATTGTCCATTAAGGTCTAATAGCGCGCAATTCTTAAATCATTCGAAAAGCTAAAAGCAAAACCAACCAAATATCTATTAAAGAACCAACTCTACTTTGGTCCCTTAGATCTTCTATCGATCTAATAAGACCCGTATCTCGTCAGGACAGTCAAGACTGTGTGCAATTGGAGTGTGTGGTGTAGTGGAAATTAGCATTATTGAGTGTTTGAGTTGTCTGATCTCACTTTGTGAGTTAAGTAAAACTCAGTCGTTCGATTTGGTGTTAGTTCAGTGCATTATATATCTCAGTGCTTGACCCTGAGCAACCGTTTCATCTGGAGCCCACCGCGAGGGGGCCAGAGCAGAGTTTCAAAGTTTGGAAATAGGATATTTCAACCCGTTGGGTATTTGCGTATAGCCTTAGAATCTTTGCGTCTAAAAAGACCTTGTGTTGTAAAGCATATTCGTTGAACCACTCCGCATTCAGATCATAGAGTGTTGAGGATAAACTATCTTGGAAATAAGGTTCTCTTATTGAGAATTAGAAGATTTCGTCTCAGGACGCCGATAACTCGGAGTCGGGAGGAAGTCAGGAGGAGTTTGAAGGGCAAGGGACTGTACCGTTGAGCTATTGGGACAGAGCACCGACTAGAAAGACCAAACGGTCGGAACAGTCGAGGGAAACTCTACCATTTGGATCAGCGAGTTCAAGAACTACGGTGTCTACCCCAGCAGAAAGAGCGAGAGAGCAAGCTTCACAAAACACGAGAGGTCGTCGACAGGCATATAACAAGATACAGAAGCCATCAACTTCTCGTGCTAGCCCCGAACCTAGTACACTAGTTGAGGATCCTGAAGAGGACCTTGACATAGACCCCACACAAGTCGATTTACCGGACCCCCCATCTTTAACCCCGACGAACGCAAACGTTCAGATACCCACTACTCAACCACCCGTACAACAACCGCCTGTTACGAATACTGCAACCAGTATGACTACAGGAGTATCATCTTTTAAAATACCGACCCCCTGGAGGGATAGGCCTACATTTGACGGAAAGACTGCGGGCAGTCTGAGGAGATTTATTAGGAATGTCCAAATAGTTATTGACCAAGGGAAGATCACGGACGCCAAGGTCCAAAAATCAACCATTTGTAGCTATTTGGAAGACGAGGACATCCGCGAACAATGGATGACCTTGCCTAAATTCGAGAGCGGCAGTCTAGATGAATGGCTAAAAGAAATAGAGGAGCTCTACCCAGAATTAAAGACTGTAGAAATTGGTTCTTTGCGAAAGCTGAAAACCATCTGCAAGAAGCATGAGGGTCTTACTCTGGAGGAAAGAGGAGCTGTTCTACGGTTTAACTTAAGTTTCCTCACAGAGGCCAATAAACTTATGGTTGAACCAGCCCTAATTACCAACCTACAGTTGGTAGAAATGTATCTAGACGTTCTTGATGAAGACGTCTCTGATCAAGTACGCGCCATGATGCATCAGATAAAGTTTTGGAAGGATCAAGGAATCTACTCGAGTCCAGCTGGAACTAGTCAGGCTGCAACGGCAACAGCAGCAGCAGCAGCTGCAGCTGCAGCAGCGGGCACTGGTACTAATACTACTACTCCGGCTGCACCGACCACAACCACGAAAGTGGAAAGAGAGGAAGATTCTTTGCCAATCAAGGATGTTATGAATATAACAGAATCTCTAGCAAAAAGTGTATCTCTCAGTCTATCAGATGGTACCAGGTCGAGCGGGGTAGCTAATTCCAAGAACATTGGATCTAGCATCAAGAGGGAGTTCACGGCAAAATTTGACTCTTTCAAGGAAGAATTAGCCAAAATCCGTGACTCTCAGGAATTAATGGAGAAACATTCGGCTCAGGCTGAAGAAAGGCTTGGAGAGACAATCAAGAAACAGTTTGCCCAGTCAGAGAAATCTTACAAGGCAGCCTTTGAACAACAAGTCAGGCAGCTCCCTCCGCATATGGAATCTAACTCCAATCAAGGTGATTCCAATCACAATCACCAAGAGAGGCAGCCCCAGGATAATCGTCAAGGAAATTATAACCAAGGAGGCTATAATTCGAATAACAATTATGCCAGACCTGACGAAAGGAAATGTTTCTATTGTAATGGTGATCACTTAATTAAGGATTGCGGTCCCAAGTGTGAACACATTGACCAAGGAAAAATCATCGTAGAGAATGGGTTGATCAGGTTACCAGGAGGACACTATATTCCATCTTCACCGGCCTGGAAATCCAAGAAGGAGAGAGTAGACGACTACTATTCCAAGGGGTCGGGAGGGCAGCAAGCACCCTTGCTTCAGGCATATGGAAACCTGCCCTTCGTTCAAAATAATCAAAATGTCCACCATGAAGACAGCGTAGTGGATATATATGATTATAGGGATGACGAGATTCGGTCTATGAGGGTCCAGAGGATGTTACAACAGAATAGTCACAATTCTGGACAGACCAAACCGGAGCCCGCCATTTCTGGAGGACCACAGTTTGTGCAAATTCCAAACAATAATGGAGCAGTCAATATTCCTGCGGGTTGGGATCTGAATCAATTAGTTCAACTGATCGATCAAGTCCGGGCAATTGGAGGAGGCACTACCGAACAATTTGTGCAAACGCGAGGAGGGTCTCGTACTGACCCTCCTGGCAAGACGAATTTTTAGAAGGTTCAGGGAAGGAGGCTGGAACTAGACGAAATACTAGATCCAACAACCTAACCAAGCCTCCGGAGAGCCAGAAGAAAGTTAGGATTGTAGAAAAATCGGAAAACTGGAGACCAAAAGAATTAGAGAAAGAAGATAGTGACTCAAGTGATACCCCTGATGATACCCCGATTCGTCCACCTAAGAAGGCAGCAAAGAGACCAATCATTTTAGACGATGATTTCTCGGATAACGAGTTGCCAGAATTACCTTTCGAAAGGCTGGTAAGGAAGGAAATTCGAGAAGAGAGATCTGGAAACAAGGAGAATGCTAAAACTCCTAATTCCAAGGAAAAGGCGTACCGTTTGGTAGCACCAGTTCATCGACCTGGAATAACGGAAGAAATAACGCGTCAGATGGCTGACACAAAGATAGAGGTCCGGCTCGGCGATATGTGGGCATTGAATGATCAGCTCTCGAAGAATTTGAGGAACATGATCACCAAACAGAGGGTGCCAGTCAGACCAGTACTAACTGGGGGAGTCTTTGCTCAACAAAGTTCCTACCCGTATATGGAGGATCCTGTGGAAATAAGATTGGAACCAGATGCGTTAAGCATTGGAAGTCTCCCACCGGTTGAGTCGTTTTATATCGCAACTGATGAGGATGTAGGCTTGCAAAGTGGAGCAATGGTGATCCCGGATCCTTATTTACAGTATCTATCCACACTTAAGGAAGGAGAGGCTCCTAAGCAGGTATATTCCGCAATGGACTCTGCTGCTTTAAGGGCGGTATTTCCAACGGTTGGAGGGAAGATTCGAATCGAGTGTATTCTGGACTGCGGTTCTCAAATAGTCTCCATGGCTCTGTCAATAGCCGAGGAAATAGGACTATGTTGGGATCCAGATATTCAGATATTTATGCAAAGTGCTAACGGACAATTAAAGAAGTCCGCGGGCCTGGCGCGGAATACAGGATTTGAATTTGGGGATATGGCGGTGTACTTACAAGTTCACATCATTGACCAACCGGCGTATCATGTTTTACTGGGAAGGCCTTTTGATATTTTAACAGAAAGTCTTATTCAGAATAAGAGAGACGGTTCTCAGACTCTTACTATTCATGATCCGAACAGTGAAAAGCGCCGAACTATCCCTACTTTGGCACGAGGAGTCTACTCGTCCAAAGCCCCAATCAGCAGGAAAGCCACGGTTGAAGAAGTACCGGAAGAAGAAGACCAACCTAAGAGAACGGAAAGAGGAATTAAGGAGGAGGCCCCGGAAATAACGGGTTTTCACCAATCTTCGATGAATTGATCCAGGATCAACAAGGAGAATTAGCTCTACAATTCGGTTTCGATGAGAATGGTCGTTTGGAAATCCAAGGGTATATGGCACCACGTAACGGACAAGCATTTTCGGCGGATGAAGTAAACGCTGCCTATTTAACAGCTTCCAAGGATTCTCAGGAATTAAGAGAAGACCCTGAAGCAATGATGTTGCTACAAGAATTTGTGCAGCCTCCAATCAGGAAAGAAGGACCAGATACGCTTCAGGTCTATACTTTCGACGAGAAGTTACCAAGTCAATTAGGATTGAAGGAAAGTCCCGCCGACAAGAAATTAAACCGTGAGAAGAATCACACGCTTAATTCCGAAGTCAGGTGTGCTTGTTGCCAAATTGTAGACTGGATGGTTCCGCCCAACGAGTCACCGAAAGATGATGAGGGTAACCAGGCCGAGGAGTTGAATATAGAGGCGGTTAACTTAGGAAAGAAGTACAAGCCAGTAGCATTGAAAGTGCGACCGGTCTTGGCTGAGTTACCCGAGCGGTACCGAATTAAGCGAGAGATTACGGGCGATCCATTAGAGGATATGCCGGGACTATCACCTAATCCAGCAGATTTCGCTCCGACCGGCCGATATACCTTGGACCGGAAAGAAATAATCGACAAGATTCACTCTAGAGACTTCTTATGGGCTGAAGAACGTAAATTAATGCATCATTTCATGATGACTCAGAATGAAGTGTTTGCCTGGGACGATTCTGAAAGAGGGAGCTTTCGACATGATTTCTTTCCACCAGTAGAAGTACCAGTGGTTGAACATAAGGTTTGGGTAGAGAAGAGTATACCCATCCCTCGGGGACAATTAGAGGAAGTGTGTAAGATAATTAAGAAAAAGATAGACGCGGGCGTCTACGAACCTTCTAATGCGTCTTACCGAACTAAATTCTTTGGAGTGGTTAAGAAGGATGGAAAAAGCATCCGACTAGTTCACTCTTTAGAGCCTCTAAATGCGGTGACTATTGCGCATTCTGGATTACCACCAGCAACAGATGAATTAGCAAATCATTTTGCGGGTCGGGCTTGTGGGGCAGTTTTAGACTTGTACTCTGGCTACGATCATCGGGACCTAGCAGAAAACTCTAGGGACTTTACGACATTCCAGACAACTTTTGGGGCCCTTAGGCTGGTCAAATTACCACAAGGATGGACTAATTCTGTGCCCATATTCCATGATGATGTGACTTACATCCTACGGGATGAGATACCGCATGTCACTATTCCTTATATCGATGATGTCCCAATCAGAGGGCCAGGGACACGATATAAGAACCCTGACGGGACCGAAGAAACTATTCCTGAAAATAAAGGAATAAGGAGGTTCGTCTGGGAACACTTTCAGAATTTGAATCGAGTGGTTCAAAGGATTAAGTACTGTGGAGGTACTTTCTCTGGTACAAAGGCTTTATTGTGTATGGATGAATTTCCGGTAGTAGGACATATATGTTCCTACGAAGGAAGGAAACCCTCCACGGATCGGATCGGGGTAATCCTGAGATGGTTGCCTTGTGAAAGTGTTTCTGAAGTCAGGCAGTTTCTTGGCGTAGTTGGCGTAATGAGAACACATATTAAGGGGTACGGCGACATGGCAAGGCCCTTGTACAATTTAACCAAAGTGGATGTTGAGTTCGCTTGGGGAGACAAGGAACAAGCCGCCATGGACGAAATAAAGGCAGCTGTTCAAATCACAGAAGCCCAGAAGCCACTTAATTATGACTGGGACTCAGACGTCATCCTGGCTGTAGATACCTCTTTTAGAGGTATCGGTTTAGAAGTTTATCAGTGTGATCCGTATGATCCGAAGATCCGGTATTTTGCGAAGTTTGATGCCATCACCTTAAACGAGAGGGAGGCTCGATTCTCCCAACCTAAGAGAGAATTGTATGGGTTACTAAGAGCCCTTATACACATGCAATATTGGCTTCTGGGTTGTAGGAAATTGGTTGTTGAAACAGATGCCATGTATATTAAAGGCATGCTGTCCAATCCCGGCATGGGTCCGAATGCGACCATAAATAGATGGATCGAGCAGATCCTTATGTTCCATTTTACGCTTAAACATGTCAAGGGCGCAACCTTTTCACCTGATGGCCTCTCAAGGCGTAGGCCTGCTCCCGGAGATGAGCAGCATGTTAATCCCGAGGTTGGTTACGATGAAAATCCGCCACCGATGGATCATCCGGACTGGGACTATTCTATCCCACAGCCGTTGGATATTGAAGAGTTCAAAGACAAGATTGATACTAGGGGAGGCTTTCTACAAGAGGTATTAATAATGGATGAAGAATATCCGTATATCGCTTGCGGGGTTGAGGAATTTGGCAATATATGTTCTGTAAAGTACGAAGAGACCTTATTTCTAGACGCAACTATAAAAGCTGCATACGAAGCCGAGGGAAAGATAATGCCTCAGTTTATGATGGACCAAACAAGAGAGGAAGAACCGATGTTGCCGTCTCCCGACTTCAAATATGACCCGACTAAACGGGAGAATTATCCTGAAGGGCATAGAGGAGCCAATGGGATCAAGCAAGACAATCGTATCAAGTTGGTCAGAAAATGGCTAAAGGATACGATGAAACGTCCTGAAGGCTTTTCTGATAAAGAATATCAGAACTTCATACGATTCGGTTCTAGATTCTTCCTGGCCAAAAATGGCAAACTTTATCGTCGAGGGGATGGGTCTGGACCAAGACTAGTGGTTGAAAAAGAGCATAGGATGTACATGTTACGTGCGGCTCACGACTGCCTGGGTCATAAAGGAGTATATTCAACCAAGTCCTTAATTGATGTGAGGTTTTGGTGGCCTGAGATGGAGAAAGACGTAAAATGGTTCATCGAGACTTGTCACATGTGTCAAGTACGACAGAAGACCTTATTACGAGTCCCGCCAACGGTAACCCCAACCCCCAGCATATTCCAGAAGATCCATATAGATGTGATGATTATGGGAGTAACATCTAATAAGCACCGATTAGTAGTTGCGGCCAGAGACTCGCTTACAAGGTGGCTTGAAGCAAGGGCTCTGAGAGCCGAGAACGGGGAAACTTTAGGAAAATTCCTACTAGAGGAGATTATTTGTCGATGGGGATGCCCAGCAGAAATAGTCACTGATAATGCCGGCCAATTCCTGGCAGCCATAGAATGGCTTAAACACAAGTACGGTATTACGGGAATAAGGATTTCTCCTTATAATTCCCAGGCGAATGGCCCTGTTGAGAGTGGACATTGGGATATAAGGCAGTCGCTATATAAAGCTACTGGAGGAGATACCAGGAAATGGTGGTGGTTCCTTCCCCAAGTCATATGGGCTGATCGCATCACTACAAGACGAGGTCTAGGATGTACACCTTATTTTGCGGCCACTGGAGCTCATCCGACATTGCCACTTGACATTGAAGAGGCAACTTGGTTAGTCGAGTATCCGGATACCATTATTTCAACCGCAGAATTGGTTGGATTAAGGGCTAAGGCCCTAGCTAAACATATTCAGCATGTTGAAGAGATGCGGGACCGAATCAGTGCTGAAAAATTGGCAGCGGCCAGGCGATACGAAAGGATTCATGAACATACCATTAAGGATTTCGACTTCAAACCTGGTTCGCTCGTTCTAATACGCAATACCTCGATTGAGAAATCCCTTAATACTAAGATGTCTCCAAGATATCTAGGACCCATGGTAATAGTTCGTAGAACCAAGGGAGGATCCTATCTATGTTGCGAATTAAATGGTGCAATGTTTCGTGGAAAAATCGGTCAATTCCGAGTAGTCCCATATCTTGCCCGGAAAAAGATCAAGATCTCCGGCAAAATCGAGGACTTAATCGACGCATCAAAGGAGACGTTGGATGCTTTAGCAAGTAAAGGGGAGGAACCTGACCCATACTTGGGTAAAGACATGCAATTCCATCGTGTCAAGTTGAACCCGGATTGGGAAGATGTACCTCCAGAGGAGTTATCGGATGAATACGAAGACGAAAGCGAGGACGAAGAAGTTGATTTAGGGCCTACACCAGTCTACGATGCGGAAAATCCGAGACGCTCAGGGAGAAAACGTGCTTAATTCAAGGACCTGGAGTCTAAGACTTAAAGGACAAGAAATTAGAAACACGATATAAATTCACTGAGGAAAGGACCGGATAGTAACGAATGTGGACAAGTTGGGTGTAGCTAAATAGCTAAGTAAAACTCGGGCGTTCAAGAGTAAGGACTGTGGTGACGGCTTAAAAACTGCGCCATAGCTTGCTGGAAATACTGAGGAGAGGACCCAAAAAGGTGATTGTGAGGGCGGAGGAGCTCAGTTGCCATGAGAGCACGACTTGTGCTCGTGGTTGGTAGTAGTGCAGCGCATATAATCATCGCTGGAATTAATACGCTAATCAGCAAAGATTTGTGGAATTAAGCAGCAAAAATCGCGTACAGCTCGAAAGATCCACCATTGAGAGGCTTGAGCTTACGCTCCTCCATCTGCGACAAAAGGCGTTTGTGCTGACCAACGAGATGCTCGCGAACCTTGAGGAAGTGCTGGAGCTGGGAAGTGGCGTTCGCCATATGGGCGCGAACGTGACGCTCCTGACGAACGATGGCATCATCCGGGGTAGAAACTTTGGCCTGGGCAACGACGGCGCGAAGGGAGTTCTCAACGATCTGGTTGGACTGCTTCGGAGTGAGCTTGTCGAGCTGCTTCTGAGTCATGTTGACGACTAGGCGGCCATTAACGAAGAAGAACCGGTCGTCGGATTGCAACATACCCTGCAGACCCGAGTGAGCTTCTTCAAATTCATAGAAAGAACCCGAACGCTGCCTCTTGCGAGGGGGAGGGGGAGGAATTTCGTCCAATACCTTGTTGGCCTCCTTGGGATTAGTCTTCTCGACGATAGCCATGGCCTTGATATATGAATTGGACTCAACGTCAATACGTTTCGAAGCACGAATATAAGGGATGCGCACGGCTTCAGGACGGGTCGCCTTGGGCTTGGAAGGCGACTGCTTGCCCTAAAAAAAAAAAAAAAAACGAAGAATTTATGAAGGTTAGAAATAACCAAAAAGATGAAGGAATAACGAACCTTGCCCGCCTTGGATCCGATAACTTCATCTATCTCCTTCATAAACTCGTCGCCATCGATGGGGTCCTCGACGGATCCAGTGGGGACGCTACCAGACTTGTCAAAGGACAAATGAGCGTTAGACCCCGAGTCGGCCACATTCTAGGAATAAGCTCGCATCAGAGGGTTAATGAGAATAAGGAATATAGAACGAACCTTGAGGGGAGGCGCCTCCTCCATGGGGTCGTCCTCGTCGCGGAGGGTGATCTGGACCTCCTCCTCCGAGTCCTCGTCGGAAGTATCGACAGTGGCTTTGGACGACGAAACCTTGTGGGAACGTTTACGACCCTAATTCCAAAAGAAGGAAATAAGTATTCAAATGGAGTTAACGAATGGGAATAACGTCACCTTGGTAGTCTGGGACTCCTCCAACGCGGCAACGCGCTCGGAACGATCAGCTTCGATCTGCTGATTCTGGCGTTGGATGTGCGAAGCAGCGGTACCGCGCATAGTAGTCTGAAGATCGAAGACCGACTGAATAACCTGAGGAGTACGACCTGAGCGGCGCTTGGCGAATTGAGAATACTTGTTAAGGAAGGCGCTGATGAACTTGATAGTCTCGGCGTGGCGAGCGAAAGATTCCACAGAAGGAACCATGCGAATCTGAACAAGACAGTAAAATCAGAAATTGGGGGAGATTTATAAACGCTCTCACAATGGTCTTCGCGGTCTGTTCAAATAGCGAGGCCTGCTTGTTGGGATTGGAGAAATTGGTGGCCAGCATGGTGTCGACAGCGTCGTAGGCGTCCTGCCAAGTATCAGCCTCCATTCCGCGCGGCGGAAGGGGACCGAGAAGCGCCTGGTGAGACAAATGCTGAGGGCCGAGAGGAACGCCAGACATGATGAGTACGATGAGGGATATTGACGACTGGAAAAATTTGGATGAGAACAACCGAAGTTGGCCGTTGGATTTTATATTAACGGAGAATAGGGACAATAATTAATCAATGACAACTGAGGGCAGTTGAGATCTAAAATTGGGGGAGGGAAATAATAGAATTAACGATCACAGGAGATTTTCGCGACAAGCGCATCACCTAGGCTCTTAGTTCTACCTAATTCGATCCTAGTTTCCACACAATTGAATAAGGATTAGGAGGAATCGACGGCATTCCTTAATTCTGGGTCTAAGATTCACATAGGCACAGCTCTAGCCAAGTCGACGGTTTAGGAATAGAAACGGCCCAGAACTAGGGGACGTTCTCGATGAAACAAGCCAGAGGCAAGGTTCAGAAAGGAGCACAATTACGACTTCACAAGGAGGGACGTCCGAGCCAGGGAATAACGAGAGATTCAATGTGTAATTCGTACAAAGGATAAGACGATGGTATGCGACAGCCATTTTGACTATCAACGAAACTACTCAGAGAAGCGAGGGGTCGACGGTAGACTCCTCCGCGTCCTCCTCCATAATACGGTCCTTTGGATATTCCCCCTCGTCCTCCTCGATTGGTGCAGTAAGAAGGTGCCTAGGAACTGTGATAGCGTGGTAATTGTGGTCACGAACCCTCACGAGAGTATCAGTATACATGCGGGAGATCTTGAGACGATCGCGCTCGTCGTTACGATCAACGACCTCGTCGACAAGGCGAGTAAGGAGCGGCGAATTATAGTACTGGCTCTGGAGGATGCGAGCGAGGGACTTGAAGGAGACCGGCTCCAAGACGCTGAAGATGTTGCGGTACGCGGCAGCAGTCTCCTCGATGTTCTTGGCACGGCACTCCTCGATGAAGGCCTCGACGTAGGGATACAGAGTGAACCAGTGTTCATACTGGATCTTCTTGCGCCAGTCAGGGATAGTCTCTGAATAAAGGAAATAAGAGCTAGAACAACGTGGAATTAAGGATAACGCACTTAATCCCACAATCGCAAGCTCGTCCTCGGGTTCGAAATACTTGCAGACGGTCTCGAAGGTGGCAAAGTTACACTGAAGGTTGAGAGAGACCTCGCACTCCTTGCACTCGCGACCTATACGGGTAAAAGTGCAATGACTGCCATTGTAAAGGCAAGGGAGACACGGGCTAGGCTTAACCGGCTAGTCAAGGGTCAGTATGCTGATATAAATGGGTAGAAATAAGCACGTACCTTGCGCTCCCGAAGCATATACATAATCTGGGTGCGAATTACGCCCGAAGGAATAGGCTGCTGTTCAATCTTGCTAAGAATCATGTCGAAAGAGGGATGAACGCAAACGGTTCTGGGACAGGGTTCTTAAAAAGACGCAGTCCTAGAATTAAGCGACAGATAGGGATTTGCGGTCCATAGAGTACAAAAGGAGTGGAATTAAGTAAAAGCGGAATGTCTTGGAATTCAGGAACCGGGTACAGGAGGAGCCGGCCCAGACTCCGCTAGAGAGAAATATGGAGATACGCCAAGCTCAACAAGGCGGTTGTGCACAAGGTGTTTCGAGGTAGCGGAATAATCTTCATCAATCCACTTGCGATAGATGCGGGTTAAATCTTCGGTGTCAGATAATTGGGCGATTTCGGCCTTATACTCCTTCCTGATTCGATTAAAATAGCATCGACGGAAATATAGGAAGACGGCGTGGACGTGGGAAAGCAATTGCGAGTATGGGAATAAGTGGCGACCGAAGGGAACATCTTCAAAAAGCGAATAAGCGGATATTCAGTTTTTCGAGATCACAAGGAAGTAAAAAGGGGCGCACCCTCCTCCTTGAAATAAGGGCCGCGACTGAAGCTCTCCCATTCAGACTCTTGCATAAAGTCACACTCTTCATCAAGTCTAGTTTCGCATTCCTTGCAACAACGGGCCCACGATTGAAAAGTACAGCGGTGCCCACGATTGAGGCATTTGGTACATAACAATCCGGGTGGAGGCTAGAATTAAGGAAGACCTGAATCAGATAAAAGGACATAAGGAGTAATGAAGGTTTACCTTCATATCCTCGAGCATGTAGGACGCGTACTTCTCTTCTTCACAGGAGAAAGGCATGGTCACGAATAAGGAGCCGACTTTAGTCTCAGGATTCACGGCACGAGCTCCATCTGATCAGTGGCACAGCCACCTGTCAAAGTCGGACCGACTGACTTACCTATCTTATCACAAGACCTCTGATAAGAACGATAAGATATGATAAAGTGGTGTCTCAAAAATGACCAGTTCGATAAGTCGAGAACTTATTTCAAAAGGAGTTCAGTAAAAACAAGACACTATATTGGACCACTTGGGTCGAGACATTCAGAGACATGATACAAGAGTTCGAGTAGATAAGAATTGCGCTCGACTTTAATTCTACTAGAAAGTATCTAAGTAAGAATCAAAGGAGGGAAAAATTTCAAGAAATAACAAACGGCGCATGAGGATGACGGGCGAGAGCTACCTTACGATTTGGAGCCCGACGCGGTCGCATTTCCACCGGAAGTCCTGCGCTTCGAAGGGGTAGAAGAAGACTTCGTCTTCAACTTAGCCTTCTTCTCTTTCTCGAGGGCCGCGTGGTCAAATTCGAGGATGGGTTTTTCAGTCAATCGATAAACGCGAGGGTTGACGCCATAGTAAGCCTCCGGGTCGTCCGAGATCATGTCGTTATAATCGTGCACCAAGTGGTTAAGGTGTTCGATAACCGACGGCGAAGAGTCGTCCCGAGTAAAGCGCTCGAGGAATGCCTCGGAGCCGACGATTTCGACACAATCCTTAACGTGAGCCACGATATGAGCGAACTGGTCACTCATATCGCGGGAGGCGGCTTCATAAGCGAGGGTAGCAGCCTGCATACGTCTTGCGGCATTAGCGAAGTTGTTAACGACCATATCTGTAACTAAAGGAAAGGGAGTTTTTGTTTAGAAGTTGGTAAAAAGAAGGGAACATGGATGTGGGAATAGAGGAACACTCACCGTCGGATGCGACCGAATAAGTCTTCGCCATCTCGAGGTTGATCTCTGTAAGCTCCTTGGCGGTAGCAGAATGGCTGCAACGAGGCTCCTTGTGATGAGTACAAGTCGCACAGTTCGCCCCGAAGCCGATAGGAAAGCAAATCCGATTGGTATGGACACAAGTATAGCAGTTTTCACGAGGCTATAGAAGAAATAAGGAGACAAGAAGCTGGAAATAGGAACAAGAAAAGGGGACGAACGATTACGATCTGGGAAAAATCAACGTCGTCGATTTTATGGTGATCAATCAGCTCCAAGGGCGAAAAGGACACTTCGTCCGTGTTATATTTGGACTTGCGGTGGCTGGTCGAGGTCTGGAGGCCAGACGAGAACTTGGTGGCGGTAGCACGACGCTTGGCCATGCAGAAATAACCAAAGTGCTCGTCGCCAAGGTGAATGGCCACTACAGAAGGATTAGTGAAAGAGAACTATGTCTTTTCTTTTAAAAAGGGAAAAAGGCTTACTTGTCTCGGCGGCCGTCTTTGGGGTCTTGATACGAAGCGACATATGGGTAGCAAAGTCTTTTGCAAGTTTGTCGATTTCCTCGTCGGTGGTGACGGTCTTATAGACGACCTTTGATGCCTTCTTGCGACGCTTGATCTAAGAACAATCGTTGGGATTATAAAAGAAAGGGATTTAGGGAGAAAGAGATGTACCTCGTGAACGTCTTCGTCCTTCTTGGGAGGTTCGCGTTTCGCGGCTGGAGCGTCCTCCGACTAGAAGTAGGACAAGGTCAGCATGTGAAGAAAAGAAGAGGATAAGACGTACCTCTTCGCCGCTGTCCGAGTCGTCTTCACCCTCGGCGTCCTCATTGTCGTCCGCTTCGGATTCGGAGTCGACGGCCTTTCCCCTAGAAACAAAGAGAATAAGCAAGAGATAAAACGGAATAAGGGATAAAAGGGAATAGTAACGGAACATGACTTACTTGCCCTTGCCCTTGACAGATCCGGGCGATTTCTTGACAGGCTCCGGAGTGGGGCTGGACTCGCTGAAAAATAGGATTAAGTATACCTTCGTGAAAAACCACAAAGTACAACTTACGCCTTGGCGGGAACGGTAGTCTGGGAATAAGAAAACATCAACGATCGAAAGAGACAGGAGAGGTTTAGGAAGTAAAATACCTTAGAAGTCTTGGAGGCGGCTGCCGCCCGGCGAGTCTGTACTGAGCTAGTCACAGAGGCACGGGACTTCGCCGCAGACTGCGACTTCCCCGCTGACGACTTAGGCTTGGGCTCGGGTTTAGCAGCACCGGTGGTCTTGACAGGCTCGGGAGGGTCGACGTAGTCGCCATTGTACATGACGAATTGGGTATCATCCGGGAGAGGCGCGCAGTCCTCAACCGATGGGTTGAGCGTGATCGAAGTAGTCGGGAAAGGGCCAACCGAATCGTAAGGAGTCTAGACAAAAGGAAGAAAAGTCAGAGATTCGACAAGGAGAAAGGGTGGCAGACCTTAGGATCATGAAAGATCGAAAAATCGAGCCATGGCGCAGGGAAGGGCTGAGCGCGGCGAAGGACGTCGTTCATACGGGTGAAGTAGCGCTTAAATTCCTTGGGAGTATCGATGTTCTTGCTCCAGAAGATACGCAAGAAGTTTCGCTGGAAAAACGAAACTAGTCAGATCAAGAAATAAGAAAAGGATTGACGACGTACCAAAACAGGAACAGCTTTACCAACCAAACGACGGCATTCTTCCGGGGGCGTATTCTTGAGTTGGTCAGGGTTCAGGAAAAGGGGGTTCAAAGGAAGGAAGTCCGGATGGTTGAAGACCCGCCAGACATGGTGCGGAAGGACGGGGTCTTCAGGCGGCGGCGTGGGCGAGCGTTGACGTTTGCCTCGAGCCATGGGAGTTGGGGAAGAGGAAAAATGGGGCGTGGAATCCATTGCTGCACTATTTACCAGAGGGATTCAATTGAAGAAGCTACACTCGAAAAGAGTAGCGTTAATTCTTCATTGATGACATAACGGTCTCCGTTAATTCAAAGACGAACCTTGTTAAAGATAGTTCAACCCTGGAATTAGGGATTGTGGGGGATCTCTTGGGTGAAGCAAGCGGCCGATTTGGAAGAAGTTGGGTATCGAGAGGGAGCTCAGAAGCTAGAGAATTCAATGATCCGCAAAAGACAGGGGCGGGGCATTTGGTTCCGTCAGAAATCAAAAGGGATCCTCGTTGACCGATCAAAACTGATGGGATCAACAGAAGTTGCCGAAGCTGGGGCGGTGCGCACACAATGAAATAGCACACGTGTCCGCAGTCGACCGAGAGTCCAGAAGTCTCGGCAAAGTATCGGCATGAGTCAAGGAATAGAAACGGGCTGCGGACTGAGCCGAGAGACTCTAACACGGTCACGTTGGTGAGAATAAAGTCGCGATCAAAAGGACGATTACTACTCCTTGAAATAGGACCATTGAACCATGGGTGAAAGTGGTCTAGCAAAAGGAGGTTACTAGCCAACGAAAGTCACGGGGCAAAAGGGGCGGCCATAAAGGAAAATAAAAAGGGATCAATGAATTATCCGCGCGATAAGACATTTTTACTAGGGGAAACATGTTGACTGGGGACAGTCAATATTAGAAATTGGGGGAGATGATAAGCCGTGAAATTTGCCAGCCTTGCAAAGTGCCTAGGAATAAGCATAGACACGCACATCGAAAGGATTATTCAACTGCGAGGCACACAGGCACCTAGTTCCGGAGGAACCTTACTCTTAATGACGGTCTCTTCCTCTTTTTCGGGATCAGATTTACGATAAGGATTCAAAAGGACTAGTTGCGAAACATCATAAAAGCTATAGGACCTTAATTCTAATGCCGGTTTCTTCCTCTCTTTGGGAATCATACTTGGAATAAGGACCGAAAGCCGCTATTTCTACTACCCATGACCTATTGACGATAGGAATGGAAGCCGCAGGAATCCAGTCACCCAAGAATACCCCAAATCCTCTCTAGTAATTTGTTGAACCAACGGGATAGTGATTTGACAATGGAACATACCTTTGTGGTGGTTACTTTGTACACAAACACGCGACGTGGCAGGTCACCTGATTAATATTTCTGCTGGAAATAAGACCACCGATTAATTCCGAATCGGAATTACTCGGCTAAATTCCATATATGGTTTCTTGGAGTGTCAACCGATCATGGTAGACTATTCGGAACAACATAACTCGAGCGTCCGGATGAAAGGACATATCATCTGGGGTATCTACAGAAAGCCATTACAGAGGGCTATTCAATTCTGAGATCCAGTAAGAAAAGGGAACCTGGGACAAAGCATTATCGAGGGATATTTCCACCTAGGAGGTACCCAATAATTCGGTGATAGATGATCGTGACGCCAGGGGGTGGCAACTGTCAAATTAGTAGGCAAGAGACACTACGATCGGCCAATGGGGCGCCAGAACGTGCGCATACAATATAAACGGACGGCTAAACTGTACTATAAAATACCCGTAGCCTTGTAATAGCGGACATGTAAGCTATAATTTCGTAGAGTATATAAGTAGCCAACAGTAGTGTAGTACAGCACCAAATCTGTCCCGAGAGAGTGAGGCGCTTGGTGGCCCTTACGTATTTAAGGCATTGTTTTGGGGCTTGTATTCCGTTGAATCAAGTTGGTTGTGGATTGGAATTAGTGATTGAGACCTCCGTGGCAAATTGATCGAGACCTCCGTGGCACTAATAAAGACCTTTGTGGCATCCTAGGACAGGATTAAAGTCCAAACAAACCAAGCCGGTTAATAGCCGTCATACCTTGAAATAACAAACAACCACTGTTCGACTTAATTGACACATTGTCCATTAAGGTCTAATAGCGCGCAATTCTTAAATCATTCGAAAAGCTAAAAGCAAAACCAACCAAATATCTATTAAAGAACCAACTCTACTTTGGTCCCTTAGATCTTCTATCGATCTAATAAGACCCGTATCTCGTCAGGACAGTCAAGACTGTGTGCAATTGGAGTGTGTGGTGTAGTGGAAATTAGCATTATTGAGTGTTTGAGTTGTCTGATCTCACTTTGTGAGTTAAGTAAAACTCAGTCGTTCGATTTGGTGTTAGTTCAGTGCATTATATATCTCAGTGCTTGACCCTGAGCAACCGTTTCATCGCCAAGCCTCGCGTCGAATATGAGAGCCACTACGACGACGACGAGGACATGCCTCCCCCTCCACCCCCCGAAGTTTGCATGAAGGTAGATCTGCAGCAACCCCTCATGCGCAGAGATCACCCCATGGTCCACCCCACCCGCGACGACTTGGCGCCATTTGAAAGAAGCCATATGCGCTACTTGCAGACGGCCAGGTTTTTTGGCAATAGTGGCTTTGGTCTGATGGAAGGGGACCGTGTCATCTCATACTCTGGAGAACCACAACATCAAGGGCAGCAGGGCTGGATTGGGCGCATCGAGCGAAGACCGGCGGGCTTCTACGTCGCCAAAGTCGGTAGCGTCGCCGACACCGACACGACTCTCGGGACGTGGGTCAGGACGTCAGCACTGGCCCGCCATCTTCTAGATCCCGGCCCCGTTGTGCGCCTCTTGGATCGCGTACACGTCAAATACGGCAGCAGTGCGTTTTGCGATCGTGTTGGTCGAGTTGTGGAGATCAAAGACGAAATGCTCGTCGTGGAGGCGCCGGACAATATAAGTGTCGACGGCATACACGCGGACGGGATGGTGCAAGACAATCTGACTGGCGGCTGGCGCTTCTCCATTCCCGTCCGCGATACCGTTCGATATTTCACCGGTGGGGATCTAGTCGAGGTAGTTCACGGCCCTCTGAAAGGTCGCAGAGGCTTCCTCATTCGTATGCACTACGGCGGCATCTTCGAAGTTTTTGACGATCAGGACCTACCTCAAGGTCAAGAGCCGATGGTGAGTTTCATTCTTCCAATTCTAGTTCACCCGCTAACTAATGCACGGCTTTAGTTCCAAGTCAGGCAGTCAGACGTTGCCTTTGTTAATTTCGACGACTCTGCCGCCTTCTCAGATTACTCCGCGTACCAGTACACCGCCCCCAGTGTGGTTAACCCCCCGTTGTCTCAACTCGCCAAGCCGGATCCTGTCGATAAGGATAGCATTCGAACGCGGGTTCAAGCTGTCAGCAAATCTCTTAATGCGCTTCCAGCTGACCAGAAGGACGAAACCGAGGCAGAACGCAAGAAGCTGATGGATCAAATGGCGGATTTGACTAAACCCCTGACTATCAAGGGAATCCAGGAGCGCGACCGTCTTGCCGAGGACCGTGCACGCCGCTTGATGAACACCGGCAAGCGGTACGAAGGGATGGAAGTGGAAGTGGTCGGGAAGCACAAGCATAAAGGATTACGGGGCATGGTGGTGGGGGATTACGACAGCGAGACACGGGCAAAGCGTCTACGCTTGGCTGGCTCACTCGCTGGGAGTCTGAATTTCCGCTGGTGGGATTCGCGCGGTATTCTGGTCTCGGTTCGTAATTACAATGGTCTAGTCGTCGAGAAGATACCGGTAGAACGCCTGGTCCTGCTCCGGCGAGACCGACACCAGTACGTTCTTTTATTTTACTTATCTTCGCACCGAGAGCCTCACGATGTCGAAGAGCACGACTTCGCCTTGCAGATGCATACTATCTGCGAGGGGAGCGCCTACCAACCCTGGGTATTCACCGCCCGGTGACTCTGCCTCCGCCTCCGCCTCCGCGTCCTCGTACACCAACCCCGCCGCCCATTGAGGATGAAGAGATGCTTCCCCCCGACGTGGCTGCGCGGCCTCCTCCGGCTCCAGTGCTTGCCGGTATACCAATATTCCCAAGAGACGAAAAGATGTTAAAGCCATTTTTTATTTAGGCGAAGATACCGGCGAATGGTTGTGCATCCCTGCCTTGAAAGGTAAACGCGTGGACGTGTTAATCCGTGGTTTGAGTAGCCCTGCGATTATTGCCCATCGGATCTTCAAACCTAGCAGCAAAATCCTGAAACTCGAAGGGCAAACTGGGTACCTCCTGCTCGCCGAAGCCATTGACCGCAAAGCCCTGGAAAAGAAGATCCAGGTGTATGCTGCCGGTAATGCTTCAGCCCCGCCCAACGGAATTCCGCCCATGTGCATCAAGCCCCGCCGTTTCGAAGACACGGACCCAATCGAACGCATTAGAGGGCGTGTCATGGTTATCGGGCCCGACATCATGGGAGATGTTGCCGCAAAGGGGTCGTACGCAGAGACCCGACCGTCCACGACACGCCAGTGCGCCCCCGGGGTAGTAGAGGTCAGATTGGAGAATGGCATGATGGGATTTTTCCACTGCTCCAGTCTGTGCCTGGCACGTAACGTTGACCTTCAAACTACACATGGTACTTATCGCGCGACAAGATTTAGTTATTAGATAGACCGTATGATCGTTTGTAAATACTCTCAGCTCAGCGCAACCGAGCTAATATTTTTTTAAAAAAAAAGACCTTGACCCCAGGGCACAACCTAGATCTAATTCTTAGGCCACTGGCAACGGATCCTTAGTGTAGTGGTAACACACCCGGCAAGATTGAGGTTGAGCCACTTGCATTATTTCTGCGGGAGATCGCCTGTTCAATTCAGGCAGGATCCGCTTTGGCACTTAGCGTAACGATAAGTTAGTTTTGATTAGATAGGGTACAACCTAGATACAATTCTTATACTACTTGCATCGGATCCTTGGTGTAGCGGTAACACACCTGCAAAAGTTAAACCATTTGCTTTCTTTCTGCGAGAGATCGCCTGTTCAATTCAGGCAGGATCTGTTTTTGGCACTTGACGCTAAGGCGGATAAGATTCCGATAAGATACTTTGATTAGATATTGGGAACGGACCGACTTCCGAGCTTTGCGCGTCATCAGTGGCACTGTTTGGTCTGGGCGCCTATTTCGCTCTTGACTTGTAACCACCACCACCGTAAGGCCATTTATAGTAATTATTCCTGTGGTACACAGAAATGTAAGAGAGTTGTGTAGAATAGTTATTGGACCGAACTACATATCACTATTGTCCCTTACGACGTGCGCGTGAGCCTTAGTACGCGTGTCCGACCCTGGAACTGCCGAACGAGCGCCGCGTACCCTTTCTTTTTAGATATCGTTCTTCCTTCGTTTACCTACCACATCGTATATACTAAGTAGATACTTCATATACTCTACCTATCACAATTGGCGCCGCGTCGCGTTCCAAATCAGAATCAATCTAGGTGGCATCAACAAATACACCAATAGTCAGTACGCCCTTGTTAGCCGTTCTCTGACTTACCTCTTCCCGAAGGCGCCATGCCTCGTCTAACGGCAGCTGAACGCCGCGCCGCACAAGAAAAGCCATCCTATCTGGCTGTGCCAGGACCCCCGGTGCCACACCACCTCGCGAAGGTGAAGGAACATATTAGCAGCCGCCCAGATATAGTTCTACCACACGGACGCACCCTTGTCCAACCCCGACTACCGCCCCTCCTTGGATTCCTCGGCCTCGAATCAGAGGACGCCGCCGACGATGGTCGCGCAAACGCTGTACCCATGTCGGATCTGGATCCGCCTTCGGAGCTCGATGTAGACGACCGCGACATTATCGCTCCTGAACGCACCCCGCCGCCACCTGATCCACTACAACACCGACGCAAACGAGCTGCTCAGTGGAAGCGATGGCAGAGCGACATACTGCCCACTCTCCTACCGCACCTTCATCGTGTCCTCCAAGAAACCCACTCCTTTCGGGACCTGGACAACCTGGAGCCATCGAGGAATCCTTGCGGCTGCACTGGCAAGCTTTTGAAAATCGCCATCGTGCACTTCTCATGTGCGTTGTCGCACCATTTCTTGAAAGGAAGAACTGACGAGGCCCCTTAGCTATCGACGACGTCGAACTCAAAGTGTGCGCCTGCGCGCCCGCTCCTGTTCAGCTGATGGAAATGGGCGCGTTCCCCTGCGCACCACTGCATCCATCACTTGCAGTCGACTTGCGCGTCTTGGAGTTTTCGAGGAACTTGTTCCTGCAGATCTCCCCCAACAACACCGCGTTCACCGTGGCATTGGAGCGTGTTTTGGAGAGCATGGGGTTCCAGCTGGATCACCATGTACGTCTTTTGAGCTTGCTTTCTTTTCTCCTCCGTTAATCTTGACTAGAATTCTCTTCGTCGACGATTCGGCAATTGTCTCATGTGGTACACGCATTTGCGGAACCTCTCAACACAACACTACGACGACATGATTGAGGCTGTTCGTCTCGAGCATGTAATGGTCCCCAACGACCCGCAAGAGGAGGCGGATAACGCACCAGATACTCCCCCGCACGACGCTTCACCAGTACCCACTGCAGAGCCACCCGCCACGCCAGTTGGTTCCCCGATCCCAGAACCTCGCGGACGACAACGAAATCGCCGACAGGGACGCCGTACTCGGTCATCCTCCTCTGGGACTCCAACACCAAGATCCCCGGGCCCGGGGCAGAAACGGACAAGGGAACCGAGCGCCGAGCCGCCACCACTGCCCTTTCCAGAGCCACCGCCCCGCGCACGTCCCAGCGAATACCTTCGCCGTCGCTGCCCAGCCTGCTTCGGTAACCTGGTTCACGACGAATCGGCCATGTAAGTCTAGCTGAATGACTCCTGTATCCTAGCTAACCTTTCTTGCAGAGCAGATGTGATGGCGTGCGTAGATGCTTGCTTCACGCAAAAGAAGAACAAGTCAGCTCGCGACCCGCCCAAGACGCACCCCAAGACATACTTCATTCCCGAGGAGTTGGCCGCCCAAACGGAGGCTTACGTCGATGGTGTGCGTCTCAGTTCTGGGGCAGCGGGCGCAACCAAGGGGAAGCGGCGGAAGGTCACAGTCGAGGAGGTTGATGAAGACGATGACTACGATCACCCAGAGCTCCTGGTCCCGCGTTCGGTCATTGACGGCTGCGAGGCATCCTTCAAGGCCGCTGACGAAAAACGCGAGAAAGCCAGTACCGAGTTCTTCGAGGATACAGCGGTCATGGCGCTGCTATGTCGTCACGATCGAGTGCTCTGGCTCATCAACATGCATTCTGCCGGGGAGAAACAATTCAACGTGATCGCCCTCATGGAGGTGTTTTTCCAGCACCTTCCCAAGAAGATTCTAGTCGGCTTTTTGTACAATGTGGCGTGCACCTTGGAGCGGACGTGCCGCAAGTGGGGGTTCCTCTCCCGCTACCTGGACCGCATCGCCTTCGCGGTTTCCGTCTTCCACGCTTTCGGGCATGAATGGGCATGCCAGTTGCTCTATCATCCCCGTAAGCGCGTGGGATTCGGCTTCACGAATGGCGAAGGTTGTGAGCGCTTGTGGCACTCAATCAGCCATTTGATTCCTATCCTCCGCATATCTGGTGTAAGTGCGATTTTTTCTACTATTGACTCTAAGCTAACGACAATTAATCCAGTACCACAACCGTCTGTACACCCTGGATTGTCAGATTCACCATGCTGAGGAGGCGAGCCTCCTGCGTTTAGCTGAGTGGATCCACCGCCGCTATCAGCACAGTGCGAACAAACGAAGGGAAGCCAAAGCGGCCCTCGAGAAGTCCGGGAAGTCGGTGGCGTTTCTGCGCGCGCAATGGTCCCAGCAGGTCACGACTCAGACAAAGCTGCTTCCTCGTACGTCAACCCGCTTTCCTGTTCTGAATGTCGCGCGTGACGATAGCTCCAGGTCGATCTAAAACTCGGGGTCAGCAGGCAGTGAACACAGTCATGCTCCTGCGGGCGGCTGTGAAGACACGCCAGGAGGGTGTCGACAGGCTCGAGGCAGCTTTCCTCGATGCGGTGGCGGAAGAGCGCGCCGACGCGGCTATCGACCAACTGAGGTTTGAAACGGCCAAGGAAGCCCTCGCGAAGGTCAAAGAAAAGTTGGTCCAGAAGGAGACAGCTTTGGGCGTTACCGACCGCCAGGAACTGAAGAAGCTGACGACCAGCCAGTATATCCGACTTAGGATGAACGCGCGGGCCTTGAAACGTCGGCTACGAGACCGTCTTCGATCTCGTAAGTTTGAGCTCGACAAAGTGGAGCGTTCTTTTCGACGTCTTGTTAACGGTACGTATTGCTCAATGACGAGAAATATAATGTACTTATTGTCACTCAGACCAGAAACTCTATTCGCATACCGAGTCCGCGGTGAAACGACGAGAGCCCACGATTGCAAAGGCTAACACGGAATACAATAAACTGTGTGTGGAAATCGGCAAGTTAATCAAAAGCGGCAAGGCCCCACCAAATGCGGTAGCGCCTCGCCCGATCCCGTCGAAAGAGTTGTGGCAGTTGGATGTGGACGACGGGATCTGGGAGGATGTCGGCTTGGACGACGACGATGTCTTGACGGAGCCTCCGCCCTGGCTGGCTGACGACGACGTTCGGACGGGGATCAAGGCGATGCTTGAGCTAGACCGCGCGGACGAAGAAGACTATCAGCTGAGGAAGGAGAGCGCTTCTCTCCAGGTGTGGTTCGCTGAGGAGTGGGAGGTCGTTAACCTCACATTGGAAGAAACGGGTATGTATTCCCTTTGGGTGTTGATGAACCTGCGACTGATGTGGCAAACAGAATCCGCCGCGGATCGATACCAACTTCAATTAATACGTGACAAGCTAGTACGACTATGTGCCACCTGGCAGAAGTGGCTACCAGACTTTCAAGCAAACGACTTGCCGGAATGGGGCCCGACTCCAGAGCAACTGGCGATGTGCGTTGTTGATGCACATGTCGCAGCTCGTCGGGAGGATAGGCACTATGATGAAGAAGTTGATGATGAGGACGAGGAGGTAAGAGCAGGGAACGAGGAGGATTATATTACACTAGATGCAGTAGAGACGGCAAATGTGTACCGGCAGGGGGAGGAAGAATAAATTTCACAGTGGCGACGCGTCGGGTACAGTAACACGTGGGCGCGTCTGCGGACCGATTCCCGAAAGCTGCGCAAGATCAGTGATGCTGATGGCCGCAGGCGCCTATTTTGCTCCTTGCTCCCGACCACCACAGTGGTTGGGGTGGTCGCGTAGTATAGAATCACTAGTTGTCCAATGTGGTAAACCACAATAAGGAGTACAATGTAAATGTAAATACTAAACAAGGACACGGTGGCTTGGATTAGGGCGCCGACGTTGTAGGTACTGCCGCCGACATGCACAATGCGGGAAACTGACGAAAAGGGAAAACTGCAGGCTGCAGTGAAGGATAATGATGCCACAGACTTGATAGGTGGCTGCCTATAAAAGTGAGTAATTATCTGACTTGATTTGCTCGATAACATTCATAATGCCTGCTCTCCGTACTCAGAAGTCTCACTTACGCGCGCAAGCCATCCACCCCAGGCCCAAACCTCGCCTCTCATCGCCCCACCTCCCTGAGGCCCTTCTTCCTCGTGGTGATCGCGCCTTGCTCCAAGCCGCGCAGGAGGGCGATCGCGCGATGCTCAACGCAGACGTTTCGCGCCTTCAAGATGCCGCCATCGCTGCGCCTTTGGACAAGGTGAAAACGCGGGATTATCTGCATCTACGTGAGTGCCGACTGATACTTCTCATGACTGTCCTTTGCAACTGACTCGCCTTCTTCACCAGTTGATGACTACCAGAATCAATACGGCGATTTCGTTCGTGACGCTGACAACACTGCGTTTCTGACACGGAGGGAGGAAGCCCTGGCGAGTTTGTGGGCGCGCAGAGAAACGATTGGTGAGTGTTCGTGGCATTCCGAGTGTTGCCAAGCTTCTGACCTTTCTTCTTCTATCAGCCCTCACACCCTTGTCCGACAACGACAAGTTGATCGACTACTTTGACGATGGTACGTTACATACTCTACACCCTAGGTTTCCTCGACCTCACTCTCTGCCCAGTGGATTGTTTCGAGGCCGAGTTCGGCATGTCTGCCGACAGCGACGACGACAACTCAGTCACCATCGACCTCAAGCGCCAGGCCCTCACTCAGTACCAGGAGCTCATGCATCGCGCCGACGACAATTTGCATCGAGCGTCGGACTACGCTGGCGAGATGTTCCAATTCCGTGTCCACAACCCTTTCGCGAAGGATGATGACCGGCGTTTGACGTTTGACGGCAAACGTGAGTGCATGTTGCTCTCTGTGTCAGCTTCGATCTGCTAATGACTCGTGAAGTTCGCAGTCTGTTGGCTTCTTTTCGTCGCGACGATAAGAAGTTCGACATCACGAAGTTCCCCAACACTCTGACCAGGGACCATTGGATGTTCTATCTACCCAACCCATACCCTCAGATGACCCAACGACGTCTGGATTACTGGTGCTATCGTACGTTGATACCATTTCTTTCATGAACGATCGTATGGCTCATTGCATCATCTCTTAGGGTTCATTTTTCGCGAACAGGTTCTGAAGGAGGTGGAGCAGGCGCGCGAATTGGCGAGCAACGCAGGGCCCGCTGGGTCGACGGTGCCATCGTGCACTTTCTATGGACAGCTGTATTCTCGTTCTCTATACTTTTAAGTAGTGATTTGACTGCAACATATTGTAATGAATTAAAAGATGTCTTCTGTTTAACGAGCGCTTGGAAACGTCTGTCTGTTTTCAGACTTTGACGTTGAATGATGTTAATGAGCGCGTTGAAGCGGCACTTGACGTTGAATGGTGAGAAATGCCTCAACCCTTTTGGGCGACAATACTGACTTGATCACAGGGTCGACTTGTGGGTTGGAGCCACCCATTGTTCCCAAACCTACGCTGATTGTTCTCAAAGGTGTGGGCAGGCTGGTGGCTTGAGCGGTGGTGGTATATAAGGCGCGATTATCTTCCCTTTCCTCCATCCAATTCACTCATGTCCTTCCCAGTGAAAGCCCGCCGCTCCCTGAAAACTCTCCCTTGTCTCCCACCCTCCCCGTACGATCGAAAGATTGCACGCCGCCATCGGTGCCGTAGGACGACTACACCCCATGTCCCAGCAACCACGGTTTCGTCGTCTGCCACCCCCGCTGCGAATACGCCGCCCTACAAACCATACTACTCTTCCTTCGGGCAGATGTATCCGAACTCGTGGGCCAACACAAACGGCGAACAAGTCGAGACTTTGGAATCAGCTGTGGCATATCTGGTAGCTGAGTCTATTTATTTCTATGGTTATGAGTAAGTTCGTCCTAATTTTTGTTGTTCACGCACTTATTTTCTTTTCAAGCCCCGGTTACGGTCGACTTCTCAAAGACTCTCGGCCCTCGTCAAGCTATGGCTTATATGTCGATTTTATGAATAGGAACAAGTAGGGTAGATCTGTAGAATCCATATCTGTTTCCTCTATGTATCCACCGCTTGAAATTGTGCGCACAAGTAATTCAAACGTTTGAAAATTTCCAAATTGGGACGATATGGGTTGTTGTGTTTTATTTGTGTCCACCGCCCTCGCCCCGAGCAAGAGTCCTCACATTCCTCTTGGTTTCCAAGTTAACTTCATTGCTTGTGTCAATTAAGACAGAGCTGAGCTGAGTAGTATTTTTTTTTGCTGGCTGTAAAATGAAATTAATGTGTTTTGACTTAGAAGTTTCGAGATTGACTGGATCAACTACACATGTGCAAACAACCGATATCGTCCCAAATAGGCAGTTCCTTGGTATATCGTACAAATAATGAACGGTCGGCTGTAATTGTAAAGTGGTTAGAATATGGGATGTTTGTGCAGTATAATTGGGAGCTTACAGTACTTGAAATCACTTGGAGGAAATAAACAAATGTAATCATGTGTTTACCAACAATAAAGCCTGGGAAGTCCCTGGGGCTGAAATATAGATGTTGGGACGTCCCAGAAGTATCAGAATGGTATGGGAACTCCCTGAGTGAAGGCATACTACCTGGGATGTCCCTGATGCTCAATAAAAGCGATGGGATGTCCCTTTTGGTTAATAAAATGTGTGGGACGTCCCAGGCTGGAGTCATAAAGGCTGGGATCTCCCCAGTTCGGAGTCTTACAAGCTGGGATTTCCCAGGCTAGTGTCTCAGTGTGCAGGGACATCCCTTCAACTGAAGGGATGTCCCATCTGATAGATAATTTGCCTGGGATGTCCCATCCACATGTGGTAGGTCCCATATCCAGATGGGACGTCCCAGAGTAGGATGGTATGTCCCAGGTCGCGTCGGAAAGGCCTGGGACATCCCTGGTGAAGATGGGAGTTCCCATAATAACCTGGGAGTTCCCAGGATAGGCTGGGAGTTCCCATAATAACCTGGGATCTCCCATACAAAGGTACCTTCTTGTTTATATTCATTTTGGTATATTATGACTGTCTTCTTAACAGTACCCACATAACCCAAAGAAAATGGGTGGGTCAAAATAAAATATAGTCAGTAAATTGGAGAGAGAAAAGTATGTATCTAGGCAGCTGTGCAGTGGCAGATGTAGCCTCTTGCTGTGCAGGTAAACACTTTTTTTGGGTGGGAGCTAAAATATGAATACTTTTTTTTTGCCACTGCACTATAGCCATGTAAAGAGCAAACTTAAGCCTGGGCTTGAACTACATGCACACCTGACAGGCAAGTGTGATGCCCCAAAAGCTGCTGAAATTGACTTTTCTTGTCTAATGAGAAATATGCATTTTTTTTTCTGATGCAATGCACTATAGGTACACAGGTAGGCCTACGCTATATAAAAACAATACAGAGAACCCGCATGCTGGCCATATGGCCCCAAAGGCAGCTGAATCGTGCTTTTCTGGGAGCCCAAATATGAATTTTTTTTCCGGCCGGGCTACGCGCGGCATCTACCTACACAAGAGGCCTGAGCTTTGGCTATGTGTATGCCCGGCAGCAAACCTGTGTGCTGGCCATATGCCCCAAAAGCAGCTGAACGGTACTTTTCTGGGGCCAAATATGATTTTTTTTTGCGGCATACCTACACAAGAAGACCTGAGCTGGGGTTAGATGTATGCCCAGCAGCAACCCCGCGTGCAGGCTGTACCACCCGAAAAGCCGCTTTTTTAGGGGAGTGGTGCCAGGGGTCCACCTGGGAGCTAGGGAAGCCCCAGGCAAATTTTTGGTCCCGCCTGCGGCGGGCGGGATGTCCCAGGTACATCCAGAATAACCTCTGGGACATCCCACCCTACATCCCCCAGGATACCTGGGATGTCCCATCCCAACTGGGGCTCCCTACTAAATCGGATACCCCTAGGGATAGTCTTTCAAACCAAATAATCTATCCCTAGGGGTAGGTCATATAGGTGGCCTGAAGTGGGACATGGGTACCTGAGCGAGACATGCGAGTGATCAATCAGACCACACGCCCTACAGCTTCTGCGCGGCATTCGCCCGACGTGCTCTGCCGTGCAAAACACGGTATGGCTCCTGATCCAGGCTGGTTGTGTTCGTCGTCATCCCGGTGAAACGGTGCAGTGGCGTGCAGCCGTGAAATCTAATACCAAACTGAGTGAAACGAAGTCCCACAAAATCTAATACCAAATCTAACAACTAACAACTCCAATACTAACGTGTGTGTGTTCGGGGATGTAGTTCAGGCGTATCGACCTTCAATCTCAAACTGGCGCCAACTCGATACTTCTTAACTGAATAGTCAAAACAAAGGTCTATTAAGCACCTCAATTAGATTACTCTCGTGTTCTAAACAATGTGTAGGACTGGTTTAAGGTCACAGAGTGTATATAGAGTCAACCCCAAGTTGATTAGTTTTTAACGGCTGGTTGGTTTGAAGACAACTAAGACTCTAATACAAGAGCTTATTGAATTCTCAATGGGTGTAAGTACAAGTTGTAAGAGCGGCTAATTAGGCACGGTCTTAACAAAATGAAACTTAGAGCTACTGAGAGCTGGGTGCCAACAACTGGGGGAGTATTTCACTGCCTAATTATTACTGTACATGTTGCTTTTATAGTATTTACTACCTATTAATCTAACCACCGAGGTGAATAACTTCGGATAGCTATCCGGATACCTTTGATCTCCTGGCCGTTCTATTGGCTAACAGTCTCTTGCTGACTGAAGGACTTGAGCTCATTTATATTGAACCAAGCCCTTTGGAATTTACTTGGCTCCTAGCCTTGTTGAAGGCCTGAGAGAACTCCCGGAAGGCTTTCCGTGCCTAGTCCCTATGCCTATAGATCTGTCTAGACCGTTGAAGCGTCATCTGTCTGTTGTAGTTAACTTCCTTGAAGCCAACTCACCTCTTTCTTTAAAACGTGATCAAACGCGATCACATGATACTTCAGGGCCGGTTTTTGATCAACCGCGCTCCCAGTTAAATGCCCTTCTAGTAGCCTGGTCTAGTTTATTTCCTTACTTCTGTAGTGCACATTTTAATAGTCTTATGCTGTTTGAATCCTTCCAAAGTCCCTTAGTCGCCTGACGTCCATATTGAATCCGAGCTTGTTACATCTTTGACATATAACTTGCCAGGATATTCCTATAGCTAGCTGGGTTTTGCTCAGTCACTATTGCAGGCCCCATTTGTGAAGGTACCGTTAATACTGCCTGACTTTGATAGTTATGCTAGTTTGCAACGCTTCAAAGGCTTAATGCTCAGTTCCGGGATTAAACTAGCATCCTCTAGTCTTACTTCTTGTATACAGCTATCCGCGTGTACTAGTGTAAAATCGATGAATTCAGGTGTGTATTGATACACGCCTTATCACCGGTGAGCCCCCAGCATCCATGTACACGCCTATGTGCGCATGCGGTTGGCGCAAGACTCGAAAACGGCTCAGGACGAGCCACCCACACATAGCGGATCACGTCCGCCTCTGCGCGCAGCGCTGCACCTCGTACCTCGTACCGTCACGCCGTTGCACCCATGCCTAGGCTGTATACGCCGCGACAGCGTCCTCGCCTAGTCGCGCATACGGGGACGTGGATCACGACCACGGACGGTACGCGGCTTGCTGCCGGCGCGGTGCACAAGCGGACTTAGGAGCGGGGCATTCGCTCAGAACGGAGTGCACGGCGGCAACACTCCATCTGAGTCGATTGCATGCAGGGTGCACGACCATGGCTGCGAACGGCTCCCTATGTAATGCCCGCGGAGCTGCTAGGATGAGATTCAGATTCAGCGGTGCGCGGTCTTGCGCAACGCTACACCGAGTCGACTCGCGCACACCATCGCCTCGGTGTAGGTGCCGCAGGAGCGTTCCCACCTAGCCGCACACGTGGCGCTAGGTGCGCGGATTCGCGGCTATGCTGCGTGTGCGGCTGAATGCGGGCGCGTTGCGGATTGACCATGAGGCACCCGACACAGTGCATAGCCGTGGGTAGTGCAAGACACGGAACGCAGGATGCGGCAGCGTAGCACGCACGGTTCATGCTCCTGGCCATGCACGCAATACCGCCGATGCATGGATGCGGAGCGAGTTGAGAACTTTGTGCGCGCGCATCGTTGCTGACCTGCGAAGATACGAGGCAAGTAGACTTCGCCAGCATGATCATATATAATCAGGGAAAATGAGCGCGAAGAGAGAAGTAGTAGACGCACATATACCACCATGCCTTCGCCTACAAAATCCAGAAGCCAGCTAGACTGTTCTCCCGTTCAGTTCCCTTTCCACTCATGCTCCTCTGGCCACCGGCACACGATCTCGCATCACCAGTTGTTGCTCAAATAAAGCCCCGGATCTTGTTCATAGCACCTATGGTCAGGCACAGCGAACAAGAATAGGACATGTGAGACTCTGGGAAGAGTCCCACATCCGAAAGAGCTCTCCGCAAACACTGGTGTGTGAGTTATGGGCGAGAGCCTCTTGACGTGGTATCGACGTGGTACAGCAATCCACACGGCTCATTCTAGGGAAGGAGCGCAGATAACGAGATTGTATGTGCATTTAAACGGATAGGTTGCGTTTGGAGTGCTGGCGGTGGCTGAAGAGCGAGAAAACCGAGTTCGACGATAGATGTCGTGTGGAAGAAGCAGGATGTCATGCATGGAACGCCCGTGACACGCCATTGATGGGTGTTGAGGAACAGAAAGAACGCGCGCGTTTAAGCACAACAGGGAACATATGAAAATTCTGAGGACATAGAAAGTCTCAAAATTCATCCGCAAATGTGGTGGAGCAAAAGAAAGAAGGGAAAAGAACAGATTGGAGACAATAGACAATTTGGGAACATGGAGTTTCGGGTGGTGAATCCGCCCAACCGAATATTTTCCGGAGCTAACGCAAGAGAACATTTCTCATGACCTATCCTATCCTGAGGTGCTTAGTTATAACAAGCAAATCTAGTGGATCCTTTCAGCATTCATGATTTCTCGTTAAGGAACACGGGAAATGGTCTCGTACAAGTCGGAATGGACCCGCACAAGACAGCCAACTATATGAAACATCCTGTATTTTACCCCCGTACCTTATAGTAAACTCATGGGACAGTACAAACATTTTCACAGAAACACTCCAAATTTTTGGGAACACCGTATTTCCGGTGTCAAGTCCGTCCAAAGGTATATTTCGCAGATCTAACACCACAGAGCATGTCTTTCAGTCCATCTGACAATGGGTGACTTCCCGTAAGACTTAAATATTCGTTTTGAATATCCCAGCAATTTCCGCCGCGATGCCGGGGCATCATCAGGACCCCATCGGACACGGATCTCGCTTAGACCCCCGAATAGATCATGGTATATTGCGAATCTATTCGGGGGGTAGGTACCCCCCGAATAGACTTTAAAAACGCGCGAACAAACCGTTTAGGAAGTCGGGTGATGGCCGGGTGGCTGTGTACACCTCTTCTGGCTCACCCTCTTCGTTCGCACTGAGGCGCACTGACCTCGTTCCCCTTTCTCCTCCTTCGTCGTCGGCGTGCGATATGCTTGGCGACGTTACACGTGCAGATCCGTAGCACCTTTCTCACAATCCAATTCAATCCAATTTATTTGACGCTTTGTTCCATCCAAACGCGGCCGTACACCGTGTTTTTCAAGGACGTCTCCGAGGCAAAGCGTGCTAGACACATGGAAAAATGGTATCTGCACATTCAAAGCCCCACCTAACAATTGATTGGTTTGTCTCGCAAAGATTGCCGTTTTGTCGGACTCTTTTCCCCTGGTCAGTGGCCCCACTCTCCGACGAATCCCGACGTTTTAGGCTTCATTAGCGAGTTGCCCTGGACACTGTCCATATGCAGGCCTTTTCCTGGACACAACAGAGGTCTTATCTAGCAACAAATCCGATTTTCCCGAAAGCCAGAAGCTTTAAAAGGACGAGTATGAGTCTGCAACGGTACAGTGGTCCTCTGCGCCCTCTATTTCCTCTCTCTCTCTCTCACAGCTCATGGCAGACCAACCCAACCGTGCGCCATTCACTCCCCTCTACCCTGAGTTACGTCGCGACTCCAATGGCACTATCGTATACCACGATGCCGACGGCCGTTGGCTCCCGTACAATGGGCCGCTCCATGTATGTTTTGACACTTGTCTAGATGCTTGCTAAAAGGAATCCCAGAACCAGCGGCAGGCAATGCCGGACCAGAGTGCGCAACCGTACAGTCATGTTCCTTTGGTATGCTCCGAGCCTTTGGTGCATTTGAATCCGTACTCACTCCTTGATATAGAATGACAAAAGCCATGGCGGCCCTGATTCACCTATCGAGCACGCATTCCAGGTACGTGCCATCCCTCTTATGTTTTCCTTTTTCCCATTGCTGATGCACCCTCAGGACCATTACCAGTTTGCCTTACGCCCGGTCCAGAGCAACATGGCGCAGCACCCGGTCCCGAATAGCGTCATTGACCCCGCCCTTGTTGCTCTCCCGGGTGGGCCGGACCTTGATCTCACGGATGGCCCCACCATCGCCAAGGCCCGCGGGCTCAAACGTGCTGATAAGGTCGGCGGTAGCCGTCGCAAAGGCAAGGAGCGAGCGGATACGAAGGGCAAGAAGAGGCAGCGTGCCTCTTCGGGCTCCGAGGACGACAGCGAGCCGCCTACAAAGCGTGGCCGTCCGGCGGGTTCGGGAAATTACCAGAAAGACGATGTGGCCAGCCTTTTCAACATCATCGAGAAGGAACTTCCCATGGGTCAGAAAGGGTGGAAGGTGGTCCGTAAGCGGTACAACAAGTGGGCGCGGGGAAATGGGCGGCCGACGCGTGCTGGGAATGCACTCGAGAACAAGTACAAGCAGGTGCGTAACCCTAATCTATCGAATATGTTTTCCACTCACACCCTGCCAGTTGCTCAAACAAAAGAAGCCTACCGGCAGTGCGACTTGTCCTCCGGAGGTCAAGCGTGCTCACGAGCTCGAAGATCTCATTAACCAGCGCGTCGGCACTCGCGACCTTAGCGACTCTGAGTTCGACGACTCGGAGGACGACTCATCGGATGATGACGTCGAGGTCATCGACCCTCCGTCGGCCTCTGTACGCACTGCTGTCGCCCGCCGCAACCCAACTCCGCCTCTCCGACGCAAACCGCGTGCGAGCGGTGCCGACCTTGCCAACAAGCTCGCCAACGTTTTCGATCCGGAGTCGCAGAAGGCCCGTGACGACGTGCGATCACAGCGCACGTTTGAGAACACCCAGATCCTTACACTGTCCCAGCAGCTTCGTGATGCACAGGGCGTTGCGGAGGGTCTTCGTGCTCAAAACACCATTCTGCAGAACCGTGTCCACGACCTTGAGCGTGCCCGCGATCGAGCAGAGTTGAAGGCGGAGATGTTGGAGATTGCCAAGGGCAATGAGGGGACTCGGGGTCGCCCTCGCCTTCGCTCTCGCCCTCGTGGTCATCGCAGTCACAAACACGAGGCAGATCTTGAGAGGGTTGGGGGAAAGATTCGATGTGAGAGGGTTTACCCGGATGGCGGCGCTATGACTTACTGGGTGTCAGATCCCTCGACGGACGACTACGAGGATGATGAAGACGAGAACCACAGTCCGTGGGACACGTTCGATGTCGCCCGCCGCTCTCGTTCACGCCACGCGCGCTCTCGCCGTCCTATCAGTCGCCGCCGCACTCCCACGCCCGGTCCTTCTACCTTCGATGTCGCCCGCCGCTCTCTTTCACGCCACGCGCCCTCTCGCCGTCCTATCAGTCGCCGCCGCACTCCCACGCCGGGTCCTTCTCGCCTCCGGGCCCTTCTGCCCTCTCCATCTCCGGCACAGCGTGATAGTCCCATGAACCCATCTGCGCCGGTCGTTACCGGGAACGCGGTGGAATTAGTGGTCACTCCTCGTCGCGGTCCTGCCGTCGCGCTCGTCATCAGTCCTGCCAAGCAGACACACACTTTCGATGGTAATTGAGTAGTGTCTTCCTATAATACCCATGCAGTCCTTCATTTGACCAACTCTTGTCATTCATTACCTACAGTCTGGACGTGTCTTCAAGTTCTAGTCGTTACCGTGAAATTGACTCTTGATTTGTGCACTATCTACAAACTACTTAGTCTCATTCGTATTCTGGAAAGTTGTGGAAGCGTGAAACCCTATCAACACGACGCTGCTCGGAGAACAACATGTTCTCGAAGTTTGTCCAAACCTCCTCGTCGTCCTTGTTCTTGCACCAGATAGGCATGTACACAGTGCGGATCTGATTGTATCCGACGCGTTGTGCCCGTAGATTGTGTAAACGGACACAGATCTCCAAGAGATTTCCGCGTTCATCCTGGTCGCCAATGTCAAGGGGCAGCCGCAGCCTCCCAAAGGAACCCTGCAAACCCCGCATGCCCCATTCAGCGGTTTGCCGATAAGACAGCAAATCACGGTCGAATGCCAACCTCTCCTCGATCTGCTCGGTGGTACCTCGAATTTTCTGGCCGCTCTTGATCGGCGCACGAATTCTCCCGTCGATCTGAGCCGAACCGCGTGGAAACGCCGTATCTGCGACCAAATAGAAACCTTCTGGTGTACGGGTACGGAGCTTCTCGTAAATCGGTTTTGCGATACGAGAATCATGCCAGCTGCCTGGCGTGTTAAGTTTGGCTGCAATCACAGCACCTGGGTAATTTGTGAGATTGGTAAGTGAGACTTAAAGTGGAGCCTATGAACGAGCACACCTTGAGGAGAAAACACAAGCACCGAGCTGATGAAATGCTCGCAAAGCCATCCGTTGTACGTAGCATTCTCCATTTCTTCATCTTCAGCAGTCTGGACGGGAAGATTGAGCCCATCGATGCTCGCGAACGCTCCTGTCAAACGGGGATGGCGCTCGATAATCAAGTCATTGAACGATTGGAACTCCTCGACGTGAGTAGGCCATCTGATCCCTGCATCAGGGATCTTGCGCAGGACCTCGAGCAGAATCTTCAGGCCGAAGGTGATATAGCGAGAGACCGTCGTTGGGATGAGCGCGAAGATCTGTTGTAAGCTGATCTCGCGCATCGTCGAGTTGAGGTAATGTAAAAGAAGGCCAAGTGCGCCTGCAGCATCCAGAGACCGAGCGCCGGGACGAGGATTTCCCACAGTGGAGACATCGGCGCGAGGAATGGGGGTGGAATACCATGCAGGACCGAAGCCTGCCTCAATAATGGCGTGAAATGTTGTAACATCGAATCCCATCGTCGTGATGAATGCGCGGTTGCTGCCGCTTGCATACAGAACCTGCCATGGTGTACCATACCTGGGGTTTGGTAGTAGCTGGGGCCGGCAGAGATATAGCCTGCTCTGCTTCCTACGTTCTGCACGTAGTATACGTGCGCGCTCCGCCCCAACCCAAATCACGGCAGCTGCAGCGACAGCCATCTCCCAATCTTCCTCTTCCTCGTCCTCCTCCATTCCTGTCGCCGTTTGGTGCAAGAAAGACGCGTCAATGTCCCTGGATGGTCGAGTTATAGCAAGAGCAATGGTCGACGCGTTGTTTGTGGTTTGTTTGGATCACACGCATGTCACAAATGTCGCAAATATTCTTGCGGGAATCGCACACGAATAAAATATGTTGGAATTTCGACAGCCGACATCATTGGCACCGCTGAAAAACTCGTCCAGACTATTTAAATCTTACGGGAAGTCACCCAATGGAATGGTCACTTAACCTACAAAATTCAGATATTTTCATTTCCTCAAAGTCGCGATTGGCAATGGCTCAGATCCACCGAAACACCAATATAGATCTAGGAACGCTCCATGCAAGTTGAGGAACACTTTTTGTCCAAGTGCTATATAAACGGTTTGGGAGACTACATGTACTGTGAATGAACATTTCTGGCAGCATACTTGAGACATGGAACATCCAAGGACCTTCCAAATGTTTGATTTGTCGCGCAAACCTACAATGCAATTTTTTCGACTCAACTCTGTCGCGCAATATCACTACTCATGATATCCATGCTAAATGGTTGGCTCTTGAGTAAAATGTTTCTTATCTGCATGTTTTCAGTCAGGCTAACGCAAAGATGGGCCTCAGCCAAGAGATACTGACCCACCACAATTAATGATAACTAGAATGAGATTCAAGTGAAAAACACGATAGGGCGATACCAAGGTAAAGGTTTGGAACTTAGAGAATTCATAGAACACTCCAGGAGGTCCCTCTCCACCATTTCAAGCTCCCAGAAAATCAGAACACAGGTATTTCGAGTTGATTTTGAGCGTCGACGCATTTAAGCGCCTGGGCGCTTAAACATCGCTCTGACATTTTTGGGATGAATCCGGTAGGGAGCGTGTCCAGATGACATGGTTATCAATTCCATACATGTAATCAGGAAGTTTCAAGACGTTATCATACCACTGGACTCAAATGTATAAATTGACAAGTGTTTATTCAACGTAGAGAGGAAGAGTAAGATATTCACTCCTTATCTCATCAGCAGATCCGATGTTGTGAGGAAAATGAATTTATGTATTCACTGCTGATCTTCATATATAGAACTTGACTGAGTTATGCAACACGAAGAGGAGGGGGGGACGAGTACAAACAAAGCCGCATGAGCATCACACCAGCGCAAGGAGCGGGAACAGGCGGAAGGAGGTGACATGGCAAGCGGGAACCTGGATGGTACAACGAGGCACAAACGGCGGGTGGCGAGGGGGAGCAGCAGGCCGCGGGGCAGGGCAGCCGGCGGGAGCGACGGGGCAGCGGGCAGGGGCGTCGGGGCAGCGGGCGGGGGCGGCGGGGCAGCGGACGGGGGCGGGGCGGGGCAGCGGACGGGGGCGGTGGCCGGCGAGGCGCGGTCGGTGGGCGGCGGGGCAGGAGTGATGGTACAACGAGCAGACAGCGGGTAGCGAGCGGGAGCAGGACAATGGGCGGGAGCGGCGGGGCAGAGGGCGGGAGCAGCGGGAGGCAGAGCGGGGGCGTTAGGACAACGAGCGGGAGTGTCGGGCAGGAGGCGGGGCGGGGGTGTCGGGACAGGAGCAGGAATGTCAGGACAGCGAGCAGGAACATCGGGACAGTGCGCGGGAACGTCGGGAAAGCGGGTGGGGGCGACGCAGGGATGCAAGCAGCGCACAACAGATGCGAGGAAGTAACTAAGCAGGAGCAGGCTGGCAGCTGCGAGCAGACAGCGGGCAAATTGCAATAGGATGAACCAGGCCAAGAGCTACGAGGCACGATTTGAGGATCGGGCCAGCGGTGGTGGCGCGAGGCGAAAGGCGCCCAACGGGCGGTGTACAGCGAAGGGAGGGGCGTGGCGCGAATGCAGAGCGGAGCAAGCAGGGAGCAAGTGCCAGGTGGCAGAACCATGTATTCATAACACAAATAAGCAACTGATCCCATCAATCTATCCCGCCCCTCATCCAAACGATGAGCACGACGTCCACAGCACGCCAGCAAGGCCATTCCAGGCCCTAGGGTGGCAGTGGTATGACCTATGAGGCATAATTGAACAGTTGATATACTAAGCACACCAGGTAAACAGCAGGCCGAGCCAGTACAAAATGCGATTTTGGGTGGGCGGCGCAGGGCGGGACCCAGCGGCGGGTGGCACAGCCACCCGCCTGATGTGTCGGGCAAACGACGCCGCCGTATGGAGGGCTGCCATATTAGGCAGGAGCCAGCAGCCCGTGACTGAAATGTGTGTACCTCTAGTCTTTTATAAAACGGACACCTCTAAGCTAGACTCCCTTTTTAAAAAAACATCCAATTCTAATCTGCCATAGTTTTTATAAAAAATCACCAGTATCGACTGGCCAGATGTGCATTGTGGTCTACTCTTCGGTGGCGGCGGACGCGACGCGTAGGATTGCGCTGCTGCCGCATCACTCCACGCTACCATGCGATAAAGTGCGCTGCCCCACGCACTGGTTAAGGGGCCTACGTCGGTGTGTGGTGCAGCTATGCGAGCTGCGGCCCTATCTGCGAAGGCGTTAGGGTACTTTCAGGTTACCACGCAGCTCGTGAACGAGTCGAACTCCCGCGCAGGGTCTTTGGAACGGCGAGAGATCTTCAGATTGTGTGCTTGAGACGAGTCGAGGTCGGAGGGCGCGAGGAAGGCGATGCCACACTGCACCGGGAGCAAGATGGCTCGGAGATATGGTGGACAAACTCTGGGACGGCATGAAGTCGAGAATCGCAGCCGAAAGACTGTCGCGCCGGACAGTGCTAATAGTCGGCTGCAGAAGAATATGTCGTAGTTGCGTCGTCGGAGTCGCACTCGGCCTTTCGCATGGTACGGGCAGCAAGGAGAGGAGTCGTGGGGCACGATGCAGAAAGAAACAGCAGCATGTTCAACTTGAGAGCTGCACAGTGCGGCAAAGTATTGAGCTCTGGTGAATTGTGCAGTGAGTGCGGCAAGCTCTGCCGCCCCTTCTCGGCACGCGCGGCAGGACCCATTTTAGGCGGTCTGAAGACTCTGAATGCAATGGATAATCTAGTTTTGAAAAACAGAGAAGGGGGAGAACCAGGATTACACAAGGGTCAAAATAATCGTCTCTGCTGAACTTCTCTGACGGGGTAATAATAGTAGAGGTCGAAAACTGGCAAACCTCATCCAATGCTCGCCGAAGGAAAAGTTCAAGATGAACATTTACTACATGACAGGCGAAGACGGGAGTATAAGCCTAAATGAACATTTGCGCTGAAGGCATCGGCTTACTACTCCAGACCAGTCTCGCCCACGGCCGTCCGGTGATTACACTTGTCCACACAACCACTTCCGTGTGGCCAACGGCGACACACTGTAGGTATAAAACCCTGCGTGACCAATGAACGTTCTTGCTCTCTGCCATGTTTCACCAATTTCTTTCTTTGACCGTCCAAAAGGTGAGTTCAATCCAAGATGGCCAAGGCTTTGTCGTCCACTGAAGTACAGTCAGATCTCCAAATTCTTATATCGTAATTTTGCTCTACTCCGGAACTATCGCAAGCCATCGGGCAACCCTTCCATCAGCGAGCGCCAAATAGGGCTCTTGCTCCGAGATAGTCCCTCTGATGTGCGGCGGCGGGTATTCAAATCGACCGAACCACTCCGTCTGACAATTTTTGACTCAGTTCAGACGTCTCTTCTCATGGGGAAGTTCCCACTCGCCACTTCCGGGAGAGTATTCCCGCGCAAGCGATCACATTTACATAAGTAAGGGCAGAGGAGAATCCATGATAATCAAATAGTATGTTCTTAGATCTACGAGCACAGACTTTTCATATTGGACGGCATAGTGAGGTGAAATGTTGAAAGGTATGAATCTGGCAATTAACCTTTTCAATTATCCACAAACTCCTGAGTTCTGGCCAAATAATTTGTGGGTACAGTGTTATTACTGTTCCCGATTATCGAGTTTCTCAATATTCCTTGAGGAACAACCTGAGCTGGGACAAGAATCCTGTGTCATGTAATACAATTCGGAAAATCAAAACATTAGGCACGGTCATTCTGTTCTTTGAAAGATTTCTCATTGTTCTGCCTACTCAGAATCCGTGTTCCGGCGGAACGGAAATTGTTATTAGCTTTGCGGGATTGGGCCCTTCTGCCAGCCAAACAGGGACAAAACTGGCGGATCAATCAACGGCGGCCCTCCCGTGGCACTTACTCAGCCGTTACACTCGCCCACCGCCACGGACTAGAGCACGTCTTTTCTATCCATTGCGCCCGCCCTTGAGCCACTCGATGCTCCGCGCCCCCTAGCGCCCCTGATGCAGTGCGTGCGGACGATCGTCACGCTGCCGACTCGCGAACTGAGGGAGCGCGTGCTCCGACTTTGCGAGAACTCGGATTCTCATGGGTGAATGGTGATGACCTTCTCCCTACTCGGACGCCAGCGTCATATCTCCCGTCTCATACAGTCCCATTGTCGGCTTTCATCGAGTGGCTCTAGCGCCTAATGGGCGCTTATTCCATTCACTGGCTTGTGCTCTGACCAGGGTGACTATTCTTTGACGAATTTCCCTTCTATGCGCGTGTATACTTACCTTGATTGTTTTTGGACGCAACCATGTGTATCCGAGCTCGCGTAGATGAAGAACAGGCTAGCCGCGTACCCACAGCCCCCGGTCTCAGTTCGAGGTATGTTCTGATATCTACGACTCGGAGTCGCTTTGGTTCACCTCAATCGCCCAGGGAGGGAATATCGGGCCGAGTGCCGTCTTCTTTTTGGTGGGCCTCGAATTCGTTCTGCCGACACTCTCATACATATGCACTGGGATCCGATAAGTTCAAGTTCAAGTTGTCTGTCCGCCATGTATATGCACTGAATAGACTCGAGCCCGCGGCAGAACAGGAACACTGAGAACATGAAGTAAGATATGTACCATTTTGTTTTGCGGCGCCGGGCTATTCATTTGCGTGCGTTAGTGCGCGGTTCCCGTTTCGAAGCTTCCGCGGGATCTCGAACGCCACTTTCGATCTAGTCTTTCACAGCTATCCCGCATCTCGCAAATTATCGGAGGCAGCTCTCAAGAGTTCCAAGGCAGATTCGAGGCATGCGTGTGCGAAGAAGGGTTCGTCGCGTATTCCCTTGTGCTCCTCGCCCGCACCTCCGGCTCGTCGCTGTCGTCGTGGACACGGGATGTGTTGTTTATCGTATGTATATCCGTCCTCCCGTGGACATCCACTCCTCTTCATCGTGTTGCCGTTAGTTTTATTGATGCTCGATAACGCGGAACGTTATGGGATAACTAATACCCGTTTGACTGTAGGTGGATGTTCGCCTTCCCCGCTTTCCTTCCGATGGAACGCTCAACATCTCGGAGACTCGTAGTGAGCGATCTTCAATCTCGCATTCCACAAATCATCGAAGGGAGCTCCGGAGAGGCCAATTCGAGACCTGCGTGTGCAAATGGAACGGGCCGTCACGTATTCCCCAGCCCTCCTGGCCTACACCTCCGGCCTAACGGTCGACGTGTGCACGGGATGAGTTGTATATCGTATGTATATCCGTCCTACGGACAGCCACTCCTCTTCAGCGTGTTCCTGTTACTGTTCTTGATGACATGGGACGTTATGGAAAAACTAACACCCGTTTTATTGTAGAGTTTGCTGCCGCGCACTCCATCTGATTCATGGAACGCTCAACTGCGACAAGTTTCGTCAAGCTTGAACCGAACGTGCAATTATGGCGTCTCAACGGACCGGATGGGCGGTAACATATGCTACGAGCTCATTCCTAACGCCTGGTACTGTCGCTCAGATTTCAGTCTGACCTGTATGTAATATGTGCGCGGCCACGGAGTGTGTACACTGTCCAAGGTCCCGAGGACAAAGCGAGGTGAGGATCTCTCTTTTTCTTTACTGCACGACCGCCGAATGAAGTTGGAGATGGGCAAGAAGGATGGCACAGTCGGTGTGCGATCTCTCCGGGATCAACCCTCGTACCATGGTGGGTGAAATGAACCCACTTTCTCTGCATCGGGAGCTCGTCTAGCCCCAGGTTGATCCGATTTCACCCCTCTCAGGCTCGATTCCCCTCTGGTCTCTCCTACTTTTCAACTAATGAAATCACAGCTCCACACGGCGAGGCGTTTCGATACTTGATTAGGTCTTGTATGACGGTTTCTTTCTGACAATGACGTACAAACGTACAGAATCAGAATCTGGTGCGCTCTTTCGCCGCACCTTGGAAATCTGATTGAGAATCCTCTCCGCCGTTATAAATGCTCGTTGCGGACGTTCTCAGCCGCGATCTTCCTCCGCTGTCCCGGTTGACAAATCGGCTTGTTCCTTGTGTGATCTTGCGGCTCATTTCATTTCATTTTCTTCCACAGACTTGACTGTAGGGGTGAGCAAGAATCCGCCTCATCAACCGACTCGATCTGATAATTTCTCTATGTGCCCTCGGTAGATCTTGCTATGTATGTCTTCTTGGAAACGTCAGTTACGCCAACATGCATCACGTCGAGTGTCTCAGTTACTCCACAACCACACTCCTCCAGTTCGCATGCCCAGTCTTTCTGTCGGACGGCCCCACCTCTCCACACCCTGTGTTTTCATCTTGGCCTCGTAACACGTTCTCGATCCGGTGTTCAAGCGCGGGAATCTCTCGAGGAGAAGGTATAAAACGTGGTGCGTGTTCTCCCCATTCTTCACTCGAACACATTCCCTCGCAGTTCAAGCCCTCCTCGAAACGAAAATGTTCTCTAAACTCTCTGTCGTAGTCGCCTCGGTTCTCATTGTAAGTCCTTCCTGTTTGCGCTTCCAAGGCGAATACGTACCGATTCATTTCGCAGACCCTTGCTGCCGCCATTCCCAACACGACTCCCCCCGTGACCCCCCCTACCTCGAACCAGTGCTGCGACAGCGTCGTCTCCTCGAGCAGCACAGCCGCCTCTCTTGTCGCCGCCCTCCTCAGCCTCGATCTGACCGGCCTCGACGTCCCCGTTGGGTTGAGCTGCTCGCCCATCACCGTCCTCGGGAACAACTGGTATGTTCTCCCCTCCTTTTGTATGCCGCCGTGATGCTCACGGAAGTGTAAAGCGGCGGGACTACCGTCGTTTGCGATGCTCCCTCATCGGGCTTTGGTACGTCGAGCATTGCAGTATATTCTGCAATTGAACTAACTTATCGTGCTTACTTCCAGGTGGCCTCATCGCCATCAACTGCCTCCCCATCACCCTTTGAGGATCGATGAAGTTCAAGGAGAGCTCGTTCGTTTGTTCAGAGCTGGGCGGTCTTTTTTGCGTACCCGTGCCCATGTACTTTTATTTCTCTGTCCGACGTTGTTCGTGTTAAATGTCGCGAATATCACGTCTTTTATTCCCGAATATCCTCCTTTTAAGTCTGAGTTCCGTAAAAGCTCAACTGGCACTTAACGGCCAATTGACCATCTCTCTCCATCTTTCTTCCCTCCTCACTCATCCCCGAGACCGGCTATGATCTTCATTTTGAACGATCTGAAGAACGGTTTAAATTTGCTGACTTGCTCACCCGGAAATCATGACTTGATCAAGGCGCATATGTACACAGACCTGGCCCGGGTGGACCGTCCGCATGTGTATCCTAAGTATCTTTTCACCAGAAATGTATTATGTAATACTTGAGCAGAAACCCCGTTCAATTCTAACTCGGGTTGTAGGGGAAGTGTCGGCGGACCTTTTGTTCAACATATGCACACAACTATTCCCCATCACCAGGGGCATACTGTGAAAAGGACTGAGGCCTGCTGAAGCGGTAACTTGACATCAGGGGAATTTCAAATGTTTGTAAGTAATAGGAAAATCCCCCTGAGTAGGATGATACGGCGGTCGAATTGACTATGAACGATCCGTCAGCTCTCGGGAGATCAAATGGTTACCTAGATTCAAGGGTTGAATGCCTAGAAATGGCATACAAAGCGGTGCGCGGTATCAATTCGCGATGCTCCATTCTTCGGTGTTGTTTCCCTCGCCTTCAGGATGCTTGTTGCTGCGCGCCCGGTTCTAGAGCCTTAGTTGATTCTAGTACTATGGCCGCGGTTCCTCTTGAGATATTACAGGTAAAGATAGGGTCGTGATTTGAGATATTCTTAAGTACTTTACAGTCAGCGACCAAAGAAATAACGCCTTCTTTTAGCACTGATCATAAGCAGTTGCTTTATAGTTTCGGTTATGATTTATCGTGGTGGAAAGTCTCGACAATTTTGGAGCTGATTTCTGATGACCCTCTACTCTGTTGAGACACAAAGACACCACAGATCTTCCAAAACGACAAGGACCAATTCCGGCGAGATTTGCACCCAGTGCCGCCCTATGCCGAGATGTGGCACATCTCGGCACTCCCCTACAGGCTCCCACACCTCCTTATCCGCTATTCTGTATTGACATAACAAACAATAACATCTGAATGCCCTTTAGAGTCACCTCAGGGAGACTGGGAAGTAAAGGCAGAAGGATGCCGAAGCGTGCCGACATGCTGCGGCGCATGTCGGCACGGGACGGCAGGGGCTTGGCATCAACTTTGATGGAAGACTCTTGTCATGACGACGTCGCCGCTTCAAGTTGCCCTTGTCTCTCTCTTTGTCGGACGATGTCTCTGCTAGCCTGTATCTGGACGCCCTTGAAGAGTCCGCTGAGTGCTGTCTGCATTCTTTCCTCGATCTCTCGCATCCGTGGTGTGAAATTCTGTTATTCGCCGTGCACGCGCCGATCTCCGCTGCTGCGCCCCCGCCTATACATCTCTTCAGACGCGCTGAATTTCTGTTGTCCGCATCCTCACGTCCTCTTCCTTTCTTCCTTCCTATTCTGGCTCCCTATCGACACATGAATTGTTTCCTCATCTCCGAACACGTTTTATTCTTTTCGGGGGCATGAATCTTTTCCCGCGTGTGCTTGCCTTAGGGCGTGGTCCGCTCTTCCCTTAACGTGCGACGCTCGTACCATGACTCGTTCGCGAATTCCTCGCGTGTTCGGCCTTATGGAGGATGGACTGTGGTGCGTGGCACCCTGTTGTTGTCGGAGAGCTAGGAAGACTGAATCTTACAACTCCCATTGGCCTCGACTTGGTGCTGAAGTCGGGTAACCCTTATCGGACCCTCACCTACGTCTGAATCGCAGCGGAAGACTTCTGTATAATATCAAATGTTCCTCTTTCCGAGCGAGCCATCATGAATCGCGATGGGTAAAATGACCTCTTTATCTCGCTCTGGGAGCTAGGTACGTTCTCGTATACTTGATATCTTTCATGCATCGCCTCCCCTAATTTCGCACTCGCCGATAGCGCAGGCCGCGAGCTCTTCGATCTTTAAATCACCAAACGTGCGAATCTGACATCGAGCAGGCGGTGATATCATCACGAAGTACTTGCAGATTGAGCCTATATGCTCGGGGGCAGGTTCCCGGGTCCGAATTCAGGTGAGGATCGTTGCTTTCACGCATCAGTTGGAGACGGGCTGGCAGAACGTGCGCGACACTCTGGGACACGCCTCGTGCCTGAAGAGATTGAACTAACCGTGTCCTTCTCCTCGGAGCTCAAATACCCCCGTCATTGACTCGATTTCCACTTCTCTCACATGTTTGAAATTTTCGATGACCCACTCCTGATTTCTCGTATTCAAGGGTCAAGTCTGTTGCGCGACGAATTTTTTGCTGTCAATGACGTATAAATGTACGAGAATAACGATCTGGTGCGCTCTTTCGCCGCGCCTTGTGCAAGTCTAATTGAGAATCCTCTCCAGTTGCTGTTATATCCTCGATGACGCGGCTCCGAGTGGTGATGTTCTCAAGAGCGATCTCCCTCCGCTGGAACATTCGAGGTCCCGGTATTCTTTGTCTGCGATCTCGGGCGTGGGAATAACTTGCCGCCTCATGTCTCTTTCGCTTTACCGCAGAATAGACCGTCAAGCTAAGGAAGAATAGGCTTCACAAACCCAATCCATCCGCGAATGGCTCTATATGTCTTCTCTAGAGCCATATATGTATTCTTAGAAACGTCAACTCGATCGACAGCATGCATCACGTCTCATTTCAAACACTCCACAGCTTACTCTCCCATGCTCAGCACAGAGAAGGCGATACTCCCGTATGTTCTGTGCCCAGCCTCTCCGTTCAACTGCTCCACAACTCCACACTTTCTTCTCATTTCTGGGGTAATGCAACCTCGGTTTCCTCTCCGATCGCGGGAATCTTTGAGGGAGGATCTATAAAAGACGGTCAGTATTCTTCCCATTCCTCACTCGAACACATCCCCCTGTAGTTCAAGCTCTCTCCTAAACAAACATGTTCTTCAAGCTCTCTGTTGTTGTCACTTCCGTGTTCATTGTAGGCCACCTCCCCTCCAAAATTCCTCGCGCATGCTAATCATTGTTATTTTTGTGATAGACCCTTGCTGCCGCCGCGCCGTGGGCCACTCCTCCCCCGGTAACCCCGCCGACCTCGGACCAGTGCTGCAGCAGCGTTCAATCCTCGAGCAGCACCGCGGCCTCCACCGTCGCCGCCCTCCTTGGTCTTTCCCTTGCCGGCCTCGACGTCCCCGTCGGGTTGAGCTGCTCCCCCATCACCGTCATTGGAAATAACTGGTATGCTCTTCTCTCTCTCTGTTTGTATGCTGCAGTCATGCTCACTCATGTCTATAGCGGAGGCACCACCGTCACTTGCGATGCTCCCGAGACGGACTGGAGTACGTCGAATATTTCACGCTGTTCTACAATCCAACTAATCTCACTGACTCGCAGGTGGCCTCATCGCCATCAACTGCCTCCCCATCACCCTTTGAGGATGGATGAAGGAGAGCTCTTTCGCTCGCTCGGAGAGCCGGGCGGTCTTTTTTTGCGTACCCGTGCTCATGTACTTTTTCCTTCTTTGTCCAATGTTGTTTCGTGTTAAATGTCGCGAATATATCACGCCTTTGATTCTCACCCCCCAAAGTTCAGTCTGAAATATGCATGCCAAATCTGTTACATAATAAGACGCGACTATAGTCGACTCCTCAATTTAGAGTATTATTATTATTGCCTCGATAAAATGTCGGAGGACTCGACTGCCAAATAGAAAGTGTCGGAAATTTTGACTCGAAAAATAAAAGTGTCGGAAGTTTGAAGTATGTCAATAAAAATGTCGGAACTCACATACGAGTCAATAAAAAGGGGAGGGGAGACTGATCTTTTCGGACACTTGCACTTTAGTCACAAAAAGTCTATGTATATAGGAAAGTGCAAAATGTCAAATAAACGTGTCGGAAGATACAAAGTAGGGGTAGATTATTAAAAGTGCATTTAGACCGTCTCCACACTGATCAAGGTTGTGAGAAAATCCAGACCTGATTAGGGTTGGAGTTGTCGGGGACGGCGCAGTCCCAGATTTGAATCTATGCATCACAAAATGAACGAAGTCAGTGTGCCGCTCGAAGAAGGAGAACGAAAGACCAGAAAAGGGAGTAGAATAAGATAAGGAATGACATACTAGATTCCCCGGAGTCGTGTCGCCGTTCGTGAGGTCGACGCAGAAGTTCGTGCCGACCCACTGAATCTGCGCAGCATCGGTGGCAAGGAACATTTGATTCGTATTCCCCTCGGTGCAGGTCCAGATCTGGAGTTTCTGGCCGTTCACCGCGTTCCCGTTCGTCACATCGAGGCATTTATTGCCGAACGTCGTGATCGAGCCGGTGAGAGGGGCGGCAGGGACAACCCATGTGTTATTGCCGTTCTTGGGTTAAGTGACTTTCAAGGTGAAGTACGCAGGAAGGGGAGGGAGTCACGTACAGGGAACGTGGGTGTTAAGTCGCCGCAAAGGACAATGGCTACCGCGGCACCGTCCTCGTTGGACTCGGCGCCGAGGCAGTACCCGACATCTGTGAAAATAAATTAGGCTCAAATCTTCCACCGCTCGCGACCACACACCCCGTGTACTCTTTGCGCTGACAAGCTGCCCCACACTGGGCGGGTAGGGTCGATTATAGTTAGTTCCTGGTCTGAATCGGGCGAGAAAAACAAAAACGCACAACGGTGTGGCATCTCTGCTTTGCATCTGCCTTTGCCCACCCTGCAACCGAGCTGCAGCGGAGAGGGTAAAGATCAAGAGGGCGGTGAGGATAGGAGAAAACATGATGGTGGTTAGAAAGAGAGAAACGGCCTTATATAAGTACCGCGGCGGCGACGGATCCGAAAGTTAATGTATCGGCCATCCAGCTCCGTGGAGTGTTGGTAGTCCAGGCTAGTCCACTGCTGGTCCCGCCTAGTCCACTGCTGGTCCAGGGTACCGTAGTCAGACCATTTTTATCACGGACCAATGACAGACCTTGGAATGTATCGGCCATCCAGCGCCGTGGGTTATTATAGTCTCCCGTAGCCAGACCCTTTTTTTTTTTGGGGGGGGGGGGGAGTGGCGGGAAAAAAACTTGATTGTGCCGGTGATTGTTGGTGGATTGAGTCTAGTGCTAAGCCTCTTACCTTTAAATGTTCGGACTGCTGCAATAATGAGGATGGAACATCAGTGGAGTTCTTAACGATTCTAGACTTACGGCCCGAAACGCCAAGAATAAATGTCCAAATCGGGCTACCTGAAATGATAGCCGAATCTTGAGCGTGAGGTAGCAGTTTAGCTGAAATCATTCCTTTAAACGTGAGGTTTTATATAAGATTTAAATCAACGCCGCCGAAACGGCCTCTGATTTTTCGACATTTTCGGTGTTTCGATGTGCCACTTAAAAGGCACATTTCGGCTTGAGCTTCGGCCCGCCTGCAAACTGGCAGTGCAATGACATCAGTTGTATTTTGACTGAAATTAATATTAGACGTTTCGGCTTCAGCCACGCCGAAACTGAAACGGAAATTTAACGTTTTGAAAGAGGCCCGCTGAGGTGTCAAAAACCAGCGGCCATTTCGGCAGAGCGGATTTCCATCCCAAACATTTCAGGGATGATTTCAGCCAAGCTGAGATCTCAAGTTCGGGAGACTGTTCCGAGGCGAAACCTCCGCACCAGCGACCGCGGAAGAGTAGCCGCATAACCCAGGGCTAGCCGACTCGGAGTTCTAGACCCTACATTCGGCACGCCCAGAATTCCCAGATGTGCGTTTTCAGTCAGGTTGGGGGCTGGGCCTATAGGTCGTTGCACTGAGGGATCTGAGAGGCTGAAGGTGGCGACGAATATATCCGCCCTTTGCATTGCGAGTACTTGAGGCGCAACGATGGATCGGACTTGTCGGAGTTATGTAAACGAGAGCGCCCGGGCCGGTGGTACGAACAAACACATGCAACTAAAGACTAGAGTTCGTGGCTTATCTGTCAGTCTTGTCATCTTGTTTCGATCTGGGGGTATCGGAACTTCCAGAAAGCTCAAAAGTCTGGGGAGCAGAGGAGCTTAGAAAGACACTCTAGGTTAACTGAGATTCTCATCTCCGGATCCCCATCCCCTCCTCATCCCGCGTTTCAGGACCCCGGACTGATCTCCTCCCCCAACTCCACCTCCACTTCCTCCTACTGGACCACACCATCTCGTCGTCGAAGAAAAGGTGGTGCCCCATGCCCTTCATGAACATGGGTAGAATGGCGAGTTTGGAGATGGGCGGGACGAAGAAGTGGATGAGCGACGACGAGTGGGGTGCATATCTAGGACGGGGCAGAGTGTGCGGGGTTGGGGAGCGTTGGGGTGAGTGGTTCTGCTTCTTTTCATCTTCTCTTTCGTCTTTGTTGCGATTTTCTTTCGGGACGTGCGCACGAGTTAGTCGCCGCACCTACGCATGTAATCGGCGTGCGCGTCGCGCCCGGCGCACTGATTGGCGCTTGCGGGCAAGGCGGCGGGGAAGGAAGTGCGGAAATGGTTTGGGACCAGTGCGGAGGTGGTGTTTGCTATAAGGTGGGTGTTTCTTGTTCTCTGACCGTCCGCTTTTTTCCCCTTCGGACCTCTTTTCCTTTCCACTTGGGACTTTTTCTATGGTGCAACGCTTGATAGTCTACCTCATTTCTTTCCCCTTATAACTCCCTTCTCTTTACCTCTTCCCTAGTCCTTCTACAGAACGCTGACTCCCCTTTCGCAGAATACTCGTCGACGACTTCCCAACTTGCGAGCTCAGCGTCAGCGTCGCCACCCCTCTACGCGTTCCCGCAGTGCGTGAGCATCGCCGGCGAACCTCCCTCGTCCTCATACTACGTCTTTGGTGCGCAGGGCGGCGGTCTCTTTTCCCTCGACCCGCACCACTCGCGCCTGACGGTGCCGCTGCCCCCGGCGCGCATTCGTTAGTCGTTCACGGACACACACCCGCGCGCGAGGGGTACACGCGGCGGGTCAGTGAGCCTCGACTATGGCCACACGCCTGGCGGGTCGCTCCGCCCTGAGCTCGTCTCGTACACGGGTCGATGAGCCCCGAGCACAGACCAAAGGGCGGCGGAACACGACGATGACGGAAGACGAGCTCGCGGCGGATGTCACGTACACTATTTCTTTGGCTGGTCGCATATATGCTCGGTCGTTGCATCCGCATCCCGCCCACGCGCCGTATCATCCCCTCGCGCGCTTCCCCCTCGCTCATTTCTCTCATGGCTTAGGCATCGATCGTCCCAGAAATTCGCCCAGGCGTCTTTGTAATGCACTCGATGGTATTGCGACAGGGGAAGGCTAGTATTCATGTACGTTGATACTTGTCTTCTTTCTTTCTCTCTTTACCTTTCCGACATGCCGCTCTGACGGTCTTTCCAATCGCATATCCTCATGTGTGGTGTCCCTTCTTCATTCACAGGACTCCTGCTACATGTCTAACCGCTATGCTGCGCAGGGGCATCGACTATTCCAGAAGCTGCAGTGGATCCTGGAGGAAACTCCAGATCTGACAGTGATGAGACATGGCTATCTGTCTCTCCTCAGTCGCACATTCGCGTTAACTCAGTGGCATGTTTATACGCGACCACGTGGGCGTCAAGCAATGGCTTAACAGCGCCCTTCTCTCGCGCGTTATCGGTATCTCCTCTCGATGTTCTCCGCTGGTTGCACATCCAATATTTCAGAGTGAGATCAGTGACCATCCTCTCGCCCAAATATTAATTCGGGGCGCACGGTGTACGGTATGGACTGGAGTGGTCCTCGCTCGAGTACCAAGCTATGCGGCTCACCGAACGCGCTCCGCATCTTTGAGCTCTCAGAGCGTTCCTGGAAGTCTTACGCGGTACGTATTTCTTTGTTCCTCCTCCGGTGTCACTGTTTCTGATATCCAAAGCCTGGTCAAGGCCGGGTCGCGTTACTCGTATGCCAGTCGCACACGCTTGGCCCTCGCGAATTCGGGTTTCACCGAGTAACGGATCTTCGATCTCCGCGCGTACGGCGCTCGCCGTATACACCGAATCCAGTCCGCGCTCCCCGCTGCCTCCTACGGCGGTCTAACTTGTACCGCGCCAAGAAAAGCCAAATATCTTCGCTCTTGAAACGTTTCGTCTCCCATGTGCGCTTTCATTATATTATTGTTCGAATTTCCCGTGACGAATGAATTACATTCGTCTAGTGTACCCGGTACCCTGATTCGGTGGGATGGAATATTTCTGCAGAGCCGATGCTATGGGCCGCGTTGGCTCAAAATGACTCAATACATTGTAGAATCACTATTCAATACAGGTTGCATCCTTGGTGATGCCGGCTTACACTCCACGGCAGAGTATTGAAAATGGCCCTGCAGGCCGGATGGAAATTTCCGCAGCGGAGGCTCACAGTGACTCGAATACATTCTAGAATCATTGCTCAGTACATGTCGCACCCCTGGTGACACCGGCTAGCTATATGTGTGGTTCGTTTGGGTACCCAAATGAACTAGCCACATGTGTAGAATCCACTTTCCAGCTGTTATAATCCACATTCCAGTCCACATTCCCTCATAAAAAGCCACTTTCCATCACATTCTTCGCTTTAAACCCACTTTCCATCCACTTTCCTTGATTTGAATCGACTTTCCATCCACATTCTCTGATTATCATTGACTTTCCAGCTTTTCTTTGTTGACTTTCTCGAAATGAAGGCCTCATTTTCCAGAAAACGATCCAAAAAGTCGAATTCATGCCAAAGTTTGACAGAAATCCACATTCCACTGTAACCCACATTTCTGATTTTAGGCCGAAAAAGCCCTTAGGACCAGAGACGGAATGTAGACCCACATTCGCGGATGAGAAAGAAGTAGGTGCTAGAGGCAGAGGGACGGGACGATCAGACGCTCCGCGAGATGCAGAAGATCTTGTACAGTACGGAGGTGCGTGTCGCTTTCTTCCATTTTTTCGGACGCATCTCATGCCAATCTTGCTTCAGGACGGCTTTGAGGTCCCCGAGAGCGAAGGATCGGTGGATGAGGAGGAAACATTCTAGCCTCGTATCAGCTCTTCCTTTTCCACCCTGTCTGTATCCGCAGTCGCTCTGCCTTGCCTATATTACTTCCAGCTCAGCTTTATCCGTTCGGTGCGAATCGTGACGCAGCTTCTTCCACCACACCACGTCTTGCGGCAGTGCTCGTCGGCGCGTTATTCCAGGAGGCCCGTTTAGTAACGCACGCATGCAATTCTAGGTCTGGAAGACTCCAGCCTCAGTCGGGTTTTGCGATCGTCGCTACTCGTGACTGGGTTTCGAGAGAATCACCTAACATTCGGGACGCTCTTTTTGAAGTTCTATCGGACACCAGGAGATCGAACACGGACTCGGATGACATTCGACCAAGGCAGTCGCCCTTCCGAGCCACTTGGAACTAACACTGCTAAGTACCTACGTCAAGTACATATATCAAGTCAAAGTGTGTGAACCGACGCCCCCGCCATCTCGTACAAGGTCTCTTTGTCTCCAGATTCATCGACAAGTGCGCGAAGCATCCCAGCCTTGTTTTGAAGGAGTTCTTTGGGGCGGCCAAACTCCACAATGCGGCCAGCGTCCAGGACCATCTACCTAACGTTAGCGAGATTCAAAAAAGATATAGAAGGCGCACGATCTTGTCTGCGTCCATGATCGTCTGCAACCGATGAGCCACCGTCAGAAGCGTCGTGTCTCTGGGTAGCTCATTACGAAGGGACGACTGAATGATCGAGTCGGTCCTGTAGTCTGATTCAATGTCAGATGGAGGGTACATTTGAGAAGAGCCGGGCGTCACCGATGGCGGATGTGGCCTCGTCAAGTATTAGGAGCTTACTACCGCGCACGATCGCACGAGCTATTCAAATGGTCAATATTATCCTGTTTATGACTGAACTCATACCTAATGTCAGGATCTGTCGCTGGCCGACGGAAAGATTGCCTCCACCGCTCGAGATCTGGCTGTCCAAAGTGAGTTTCCCTTCGTCCATCTCGCTCTGTAGGGCAAAGAGGCCGGCAGAGCGCAAGGCGTTATTGAGCGTTGCATCGTCGTATTGCTCAAACAAATCGAGGTTTTTCCTGAGCGAGCCGGTCAGCAGCTCCGGCTAAGAAACCGGTTAAGGCGAGGCATCCGGCTTGCATCAGACTAGGCTCACAATTTGGGGAATGACGGTGATGTTTGATCGCAAGGCGTCCAAGTTGAGGGACGAAGTCAAGATGCCATCGTAGTAGACCGTTCCTTCCGTGAATATGCATCTCATAAGTGAGAGCGTCAAGGAACTCTGGGAAATAGTAATGAGTAAACGATCCCAGCCGAACAACGACCGGCTGGCTCACTTTGCCTGATCCAGTCCTTCCCACTTCACAAGAATAGTCGGCGCTAGATTTTGAGCATAATAACTGAACTCACCAATTCCTACGCGTTCTCCTGATTGGATATCGAACGTGACGTCCTCGAGAACCTTGGGTCCATCTGCAGAGTACCTCGCCGACAGCTTTTCAACACTCAGTTTCCCACTTGCAGGCCAGTAGGCGGGGGGAATTCCGGAAGGAACCGGTTTGGGTTCCTGCTCGATGGAAACGTATCGGGCAATCCGCTCCAACGAATTCCCTTGGAGCTCAAAGTCATTCAATGACCGCACCTTATCGACTCAGAAGCCGCATGTACGGCAGAGATGTATGCTACTCACCCACCAAAGGATCATGCCGGAGAATCCGATAGCCTGGAACTTTTTTCAACGCAATATCAACAATTTGGACTGAGGCCTACCATATTCAAGCTAAAACCAATATTGGAGGGACTATGCGATTGGAAATAGACCAAGTAGCATGCCAAGGATGCAGCCTAGGATGAGTGTTAGCCTAATCGGCGGTCAGTACGGAAAATCGCCGACAAAGAGTCCACCGAGAGCATCTGTTATTCAATAAATAAATAAATAAAAGAAAGACTAATGCCGGCGATTAAACTGACCGATCCGGATACAGATCCATTGATTGAGGTTATAGTACGTGCGCGCAGCTCTGGGAATTGTTCCATGATTGTACACCAACGACAGCTAATGACATACCGGGTATACCTATCGATTCGTTCAAGCGAGATATTGATGATGAAGTTCTGTGCTCCATAAGCGCGAATCGAAGCTAGGTAGCCATGAGTTTCAATTTGAAAAAAAAAGATGAACCCAGCTTACTGAGGCCAGCTATCGCTGCGCCAAAGCTATGTTTATGTCAGCACATTGAAGCGGGAAAGTAGGAAAAACTCACTGTCCAAGGACGGGCGCCTTCGCGTTACTCAGTTCGCGTTTCACCGAAAGTTGAGCTGCCATGTAGATCTAAATTCGCTTTATTAGCCTTCCAGAATACGTGCTGAGATCAGCCAGACCTGGCCGCACCAGCCGCCTATGGTATGTTTGTTAGCCGTCCGGGTACTGATGGGTCGAACTGACCAACGACGCCAACAAGCAAACCGGGGATGAAAAATACAGGTGTGAATAAAATCACGGCTGCAAACTTGACAAGCATCGACATCGACATTTCTGCGAGCTTTAGAGAGGCGATGCAACTACACCAAAACGTCACACTCACCCAAGAGGCGCCACAGGCGTTGCTGGATAGGACCGTCGACGTTACCAATGTCGACAGTGCACCTGGTTATTACCCGTGAAGTCGGGGTAATGTCCAGCCAGCGCATTGTTGTGCCAAGAATGGCTTCCACCAGCTGTTTGTGCAAAGAGCTGGATGCTCGGAAGACTCCGAAGGTGTAGTAGGCAAATGATATAGCGTATAGGATCATCGCACCAAGGAGCAAGAGGCCTGCGAAGATGATTAGAGAATCGCGCTGCATAATGAAGCTACCAGCGTACAGAAAATGCCGAGGTAGCTGGGTTCGTACTTCAGTCTTTCGGTCAGCGACAGTGGGCATGGACAACTCACTGGAAGATATCTACGCCTGAGGCATCGTGGTCCGCATACTGGCTTCAAAAGAAGTCAATCATATAGAATGACGGCACGTGATAATTTTCTTACGCGGCCCAATATCCAAGGTACCAAGTCTGGAGGGCTTGAAATAGCTCCGTGAATGCGAGACCGACGAGGAAGAGCGTGAAAAAGAGTAAGGTGTGGTTGCCACCGAGACCCTGTAAATAGAGCTTCAGTGCATGCCAGCTCACGTGTCCTTCTTCAATTTCTTCGGCCATGATCAGTTTCCCATCCGCCTTCGTCTCCGTAGCAGGCAGCGTATCGATTTCAGCTTCTTTCTTGTCGAGAACTTGCTCGTCCTTCTTGAGCTCTTCGGCGAAAATTTCATCTGTGGCCAGAGCTTCCGAAATCGAACCATGGCTGTGAACATGTCCATCAAGACCCATCGAAACGACATAGCTCGCTATCGGCTTAGCGATAGCCACATTGTGTGTGACCAGAATCACGGTTCTCCCTTTGATCAAGTCCCCGCGAAGACATTTGCTACATAGAATATCAGAACTAGGTATCTGTTAACCGGAAGTATGAGCTCACTCGACAATCCACTTGGCGGTGTGAACGCTGGATCCGCATGTCAACGGTATTCAATATAAGGGTTGAGGCAAGGACGTACTCCAGAGCGGCTGCGATAAAAAAATCAGAAGTATTGAATACATATATGAGAGCGACGTACCGAGGATATCGTCGAGCAGAATAATCTCAGCATCGGCATATACAGCCCTGGCCAGAGTGATGCGGGCCTACACGGTTTTAATGGCAAATCTTAATTCGAATATGATAATGACCTTTTGGCCGCCACTCAGTGTTAATCCCTGTCCGAGACGTGAGTAAGGATAGTTTTGTCGCACAATACTTGGTTCGTACCTTTTCACCGACTTCCGTTGCATCTCCGGCCTCAAAAAGCATCAAGTCGCGCTCTAGAGCACATTGATGGATGACCTGAAACACATGCATCAGAACCGCCGTAGCTTGTTGCGAGCAACACCGCCTGCCTTTTTGTATCGTTCGGCGTTGAATTTTGCACCAAAGAGGATATTCTCCTGCAAGTAACAAGATCAAATATATAGACCTACGGAGCGTTCCGAACAACGCGCCTTGATTCTGAGATCCAGTGTCAGATTCGGTACTTCGACAGCCGGGACAAACTCACGTTTCGTTTTGTACCCAGCTCTCCTGGGCAGCGTACGAGATGCCGTTGACGCGGGGTAGATTGTACCACGAGGTCGGTCCAGATGGAACAAAGTGCATTTCGCCTGTCAAAGAGATCGTTGTATGGGCGTAAGTCGAATTGAAACACAGATCATACCCAGAAGAGCCATCAACAAGGAGGTCTTTCCCTGCGCTTGCGAATAAGTACTGAAAAAACAGAACCACCAAATGTTTTCGTACCGATCCGGTGGGTCCAACGACGAGATTGATGCAATGGGGCTTGAAGAGCAGTTCACCCTTGATCTTGAGCATGAACTTTGGCCTCGAAGGCGTCAGAGCACCGTCTATCTTCTCGTTGGACCACGCGAAAGTCGCGTCGCGGAACCCGATACCCTTGGCTGCCGTATTGACAGGGCCAAAGAGTTCCGCTGTCTCAGCGTCTTTTTCCGCGAAGGAATCGAGAAGCTCGGTCTGGACATTGTTAGCGATGTGCTTTACTCGAGAACCTAGTGGCCAAACCTTATGAAGGAACTCGCTAATACGATCCAAAGAGACCTAAAGAGCCACGAATCAAACAATGATGAAAAGAAAGAATGAGGCTGAGAGACCTTGCCAGTGACGACCTGACCGAGGCCCCAAGAGATGAATTGTAGGTGGTTACGCAGCATGTCAAAGACGGACATGGACGAGAAAACTTTGGAAGCGCTGAGGTCTTCCTTCATAATGATCGTCTAGACGCAATATCAGCGGGCTGAAGTGACAATTACCAATACACTGACGCTGTAGGTTGATTAGTGATGAAGATCTGGAGGATAAAAAGGAAACACTGACTAAGTGGCTGAAACATAGTTGTGATGACTACGGTTGAAGTATTGATAGAGGTCAAGAAACCACTGACCGAAGGTGGAAATCATTATCGCCACCGGAATGAAAAAGCTGTCAGTAATATGAGCGGCGTAACCACCCAGATGTAAGACGAACGTACTTGAGAATACCATTCGCAATATCAAGCATCTGCCGCTTCCATACCCAATTCAACTCATCCTCCCGCTTCTCGGCCACCCGCTCGTTCATCTGGCGTTCCCATCCGAACAGTCTATACGTTTTGCGTCAGACGATGGAAATAGGTTAGCAGTAATCTCAACTTGATCATCCTCAACATGTTCATGGCTGTAATATGCACCGCGTAAGTCGTGTTAGTGTGGAAACGAAAAACTCACTCTCGGTGACCACTTGGACGCGGGAATCTGTCCTTTTAAGATGTTGCTGCTGGACCGCTGCATTTCGGGTTGACTGAAAATAACAACCGAATAAACGTTGGACGCACTCTGGACCAGATTCGCAACATAACCGGGTAAGGGGAACAACAGAACCATGACGCCCATCCCAACGAACGCACTGTTTCTCGTGAGAAAAATCGACGAAAATGTACAGCCGTACTCACCTCCAACCAAGAACCTGGTAGAGAAATACGATACAGAGGGTGATCTCTATCGGAATAACTACGACGATGAATAAAAAGTCGCGCGAGTCGATAATGTTCCCCCTGCTCTAGGTCAGCAACAGACATTGCGAGGCAGAAAAAGTAGACAGACAAGTCAGTAGTGACCAGATTCGTGATCTTGCCCACCAGGTTCTTTTCCCTGGACGACTCCGCCGGCTTCTCCTCGGGCTCGGGCTCACCCGTGCCCTTGGTGGATTCGATACTGGCAGTACTTGCTTGAAGAGTTTCATCTCGTGAAGCGGCATCAGCCTCTGTCGAGCGGGACGTTTCCTCACCACCGCCGTTCGACCCTTCTTGATCGACGTGTGAGGTGCGCCCACTCTCCTCCGCCGTCACGGCGACACTGGGGGGCGGGTTGTAGGTGGTCTCCGCTACCACACGGATCCGCAACGCGTGCTCAAATACCAACTGCGTGATCAAGGCCTGGCAGCGAACGAGCGAGCGCGTCTTTGTAATACGTTAGGCGGACGGAAAAGTATGGAGGGTACGGGCTTACCGCCAGGTAAAAGTACCACTGCAGCGCGGTGGAACCTATCATTGGGCCCAAGAACAACCAGGTAATCCAAAACCAGGGCTTCACCGAAGGCTCCTCGCCAGGATGTTCAAGGTAGCTGAATCGGTGTCAACAAGAACAAAGATGAATGTGGAGAAAATAGTAGGCGCACTCGAGAAGCCGATTGATTCCGACTGGGGACGCAAAATTACTGATCGCCACGATCACCATTGTCTAGAAAGACGTGGCAAGTGCCTCTTCGAATAGTGATGGATGATCTTACCACAGCCATGACCAGGTATTCGTTGCGGAACGTCCAAAGGAGGCCGAAGCCCAGGTGGCGCTTGTTGGAGACGGAGACCTCGAGATTCTAAAATCCGAGTAAGGCGATGAATTCATGTTTGAGGTTTCAGGGGACAAACCTTGAAATTCTTCGCCTTGAGATTTGCCGCATAGTCGTAGTCCATTAAAGGTGGAAGTTGATCTAGAAAAGCTGTCAAAAATACGTTGTGACAGTGAATCGAGCTACAGACCATGCGAGAGGTGGGGAATTCGGTTTGCCAAGAAGACTATGGGGTCTATGAAGAAGAAGAACATGGCCGAAATAATGGATGCCGTCTGCTCCGGGTTCGGTACAGGCATAGGGTTCTAATTGGGGGTGAGTCAGCGAGTTTTCAAGGACTGGCGGAATGAATACCATCGGGTCCACTGGAATATATGGTCGGGGAATGAATAACGGGACGATCACTGCTGCTACGAGCAGGGCGATGAGCTTAGCCCATATAATCCAGCCCTCCACGAGATCGAGAGGGATACGGTGGTATGTAATGAGAGGAAAGACGTCGCGATAGACATAGACGAAGAAGGTGACGAGCAGTAGCGTGTTCAGATGTTTTACCAAGACCTGACTTCGTGATCGTTTGGCCGACACAGTTCCGATGGCAAGAATGCAAGCATAGAAAAATGACGTGCAGATCGCGACTTGGAGCCATTCCGTAACAGATAAGGAGTTTTCAAGTGTTTTTCCCCTTCCAACGGGTTGAGATCTGTAAATTTGGGAAGGGGAGACGGGAGACGGGCGACTCATACCATTCACCGTGCGTCTCGGTCAGTGCTACGGACGCAATGGACAGGCCGAGGAGGGCGAGGCACGCGACTACCCGCACGAGCTCGAAGGCAAAGATGACGAGACCTCCGTGGTTGGCGACGTGATTTTCTGGGGCCGCGCTAACGGGCAGGGCGGGTACCGTATCTGTTCCATCCCGCTCCGCGTTTTTGAAGACGAAAACGCGTAGTTTGCGACCCCAAGCAGAGGCGCAGAAGAGGTGAACGAGCAGAAGGCCTACGGAAGCTGCTGCAATGACTGCGGGGACGACGAAAGTGCCGGTCCAACTGCAGGAGGGAGGATTAACACCGCGAAAATCCTGCGGTTGTCATGCGTACACAATGTGAGATTTCATCAGGAAAGACCTCTTTTTCTAATAAGGGAAGATTACCGAAGTTTTCACTCTAATCTGACCGAATAAGTTTGGTTAGTTGAGTTTGCTTTCTAGTGACGTTGCTAATAAATTAGCCCTAAATTACCATCGAGTTCACTAAGTTGGACTACATCTAACACACATTTTGATTGATTTAGTCAATGGTTTGCCGACTTTGCCTAGCCAATCATAGCCTTTTCTCTCCTTTGGATTGAATTGTTCGCCCAAAATGCGCAACAGCGGCTTGTATTAAATGCGAGACTACGATACGAGCATTCTGAAATATATACTAGACTAAATAAAAGCAGTAGTCAAAATGTAAGCGCGATAGGTACCATTAGCGACACAGTAGCCGGTGGTAGGTATGATAGGAAGGGAGCAAAGGGAGCCTATGCAGAGTGGGGTAGGTAACAGCGAGTAAGGACAGTGGAGAAGGTGGGAGTAGCCACCGGGACGCACACACAAATTTATAATGAAACAAAAGGAAAGTTAGTCGGACTCGGGAACGTCGACAAGGTTGATGAGGGTCGCGGAACTGCCAGCCTCGGGAACGGAGGACTTGCCGTCGCTACGAAGTATACAAACAATCAGTACACGACGTACAGAGAAAAAAGGATAGCACAAACGTAACATCATTGTAAAGCGTGTGAAGCACCTTGTGTAACGCGATGGGAGCGGCATCGCGGGTGTCCGAGAGGGTTTTCATGTGGTTGCGATAAGTGTCTTCATAGGCCCCTTCAGTAAACGCGATGGTTTGACGCTCGCCGGTTGTACGATACTCAAGCAGAGCCGCATACACCTGCACATAATTATTCGTCAGCAAGTGTAACATCAACTTCTCAATTACGTACCGCAGTGGCGGCCAACGCAACCATCGCATCGGGGAGTTCGAGCTGCTTGGGGTGCTTCTTGCTGGTTGAGATGAAGAGATGCATGTTGTTGCTCTTGAAGTTGCGGGTAAAGATACCGTCCTTGATGACCGCACGAAGCGCCGGATGGTGGAAAGGCTTCTCGGTCATCAGGCGTTGCTGTTGATTCTGTTCAGAGAAGCATCGCGAATAAAATAGAACGGGTGCGTACAGTCTGTGGATCGGTGGGAAAGATGTACCGGTGATCCTTCAGGACCTTCTCGATGAGCTCCTTTGTCTTGACCTCGCTCAATCCCGCAATCTGGAAGAAGCCGGGAACAACGTTCGTGGCTGTACGCTTCGTGTCCCCGCGCAGGATATTGATCCTGTCGAGGAGCTGTGAGGGATGAGCAGCTGGTAAGCGTCGAAGAACTGGTTAAATTTTGACGTACAATGTCTGCGAGGATGGCGGCGTACTTGAGATCAGTGCCGAGGCGCTCCCTGATGTGCTTAGCTTCGGGGATACCATCAGCTGCCGACACCAGATAGGCTCGAGCAAACCCGGCACGAGAGAGGATAGGTGGGTACGAGTCTTCAAATATGAGGCCAGTCTTGACCAGGGAGATGGCACTACGCAGAACACGTTGCAACTCCTCTGTCTGGCTGTTGAGAAGGATGTCCTTCTTCCCAGGGGCCGGGGGTACGATGCGAGCAGATGGGTGATGGCTGGCCTCGGTGGCGCCCGTAGAAGCCCCCGTCGCAGCAAAGGTAGTGAGCTTCTCCACCTTGACTTGATGGTCGCTCTTCGGCTGAGCTACGGCACGAACATGAGGCTTCTGTGACATACAGGAGGGTCAACAAATGTCCAAGTATATTGTCAAAACTTACCTCCAAATCAGCCTGCTTCTGACGTGCAGCAGAGACCTTGCGCGGTTTCTCCAGTGTCCTATTAGTCCGAGTATGTGGAACGGCAGAGAGGAATTCTTACCTTCTTCGAAGCACGCTCAGCTTCCTCGTTCTCGTCATCCTCATCGAAGTCTGTGTCCGGAACATGAACTTGCTGACCCGAAGACCACGAAGCCGACGACGCCGCCGATGATTTACGGCTGCGAGGGACGAGAGGGACTGAAGCGAGGCTGTTGGCGATGGCCTCGTGCATTGCAATATCCTCGTCGTGCACGGTACGCTGAGGCGGCGCGTCGGCCATTTCATCCTCCGAGTCGGATTGGATCTTGCGCTGCTTGCCCTTGGAGGAGCGACCTGGCGGGAGCTTGTCGATCTGAATAGCATATAGGTGATTCAATAGGGCTCGATGAACAATAACTGACCTCGAAGGACTCCTGGTCGGAGTCCAAGAGTCCTGTCGCGTCCGACATCTAGAGAAGATCAGTAATAATACATTATAGCAGAAAGTATTCGGGGTACCTCGATATCGGAGGCACTCTTGGAGCCAGACTTGGTGGAGCTGGCACTTGCCTTCTTCAGAACACGAGGGACCTGAATAAATTTAGAAATATTGGGTCGAGAAGAACATCAGCACCAACCTCAGCAACAAATTCTTCCTCGTTGGCATCTTCGAAGTCGGCGAGATCGTCAGAGCCGCTAACGTTACCATCGCTCCCATCTTCCTCCGAAGTAGTCGCCTCGACTTCAGAGGCAGACTCGGCAACGATCTTGGCAGCCGCAGGCTTCGAGGTGACTTTGGGCTTTGCAGCGGCCCCGCGTCCCTTGGCGGATTTAACTTTGGGAGACCACGCATCAGAGCAGGATCGGAAGATGAAGAAAGGACATACCAGGAGCGACGAGTGTCTTGAGGGCCTTCTTGGCGACTTGCTTGACTTTGCTAACGGCAGCCTTGGACTTCGCTGTAGTAGGGAGTTTAGTTAGGTCAAGACGGGCTGAGAGGATTAAATCATGTATCACGTCGACGACGATGTACTCACGGAACTTGTTGGACTTCGTGCTCGGTGCCTCCGAGTCGCTGTCGGTGTTGATGGCAATGACGGGAGCAGGATATTCTGGGAAATTATGTGAGCACGTGTTTTATCAACGGTCCGGGAGTCCGGCGCCCACTTCTCTTCGTCTTCGATCCTTTGGCTTGGGCCTCTTCGGACTCGGACACAACAAGATCGTCTTCAGCGTCGCTCTGGGCTACGATAGATGTCAGAATAGATTCTCCACTTGTAAAAGAATACGCACCGACAGACTCGCGGGCCTTCTTTACGTTGTCTGGGGCTTGGGCTGTCGACGACGTTCTCTTGCGAGATTTGGGATTGTCGACGTTCCAGACTAGAAAAAAAAAAGATTAAATCTTGTTTCCTGGCTCTGACTCGGCGTCAAATCTCACCGGCATTTATCTTGGCAACGACCTTGGCCTGGCGACCTCCAGTCTTTTCTGCGAGGAATGTGTTAGTAAAGCTGAGCTGGAGGAACGGAATTGCACTCTACACTCACTAGCTTCTGCCTCAAATGCTTTTTGCTCTTGACGAGCATTTTCTTCGCGCTCTGCGATGGTGTTTTGTCGTTTCTGGGCTCGGGTGAGAGCAGGATTATCTGCAGACTGTGTCGCCATAGCGGTGGGAAGTACGGTGGTGAGGGAGTGTGAGGGATACAGGTATGTAAGGAATGTGGTGGTGGAAGAACGAAAGAGAGAGGTGGGTTGTTTGTGTTCGCATTTTCGTTTTCATATTGAATCCAATGGGCGCTGATCCCTAGGCACTAGCTCAGGTACCAGTCGGCCGCGTATACGATAACGGCCATTTCAGACCGCTCATACGTGGATACGATCATATTCCTCATCACTACAATTGAATCGAATTCTGGAATCTCTCACTACGCTCAGACCTCCGATGCCGCCTCACTGTCCTGGGTGCAACGTAGATTGCAAAGGGGGGAAAGGATTGAGTCTTCATCTTAGATTGACGACCAATGAAGCATGTCGTGCCATTTTCACTGAGGCCGAGTCTCGTATTGGTCCGCTTCCCGCCAAACACGCTCAGGAACAGCAGTTTCAGGAACGCGACGCGAACTTTGGGCCCCCACAGATGCATGGACTCCCCAGTGGTGACAACGTATTTCAGGGCGATTTCTTTGGCAATAATTATACCGATGAGGAGTTCGGATATGATTTGGGCTCAGAGGATGAATTTGACGACGAAGGGTCGGATGAAGATGAAGATCCCAGTGCACAAGATCAGCAGGACGCATCTCATGCGGGACTGGAGGATGGATACGAAGTTCCTCGTGCTCCCAATACCAACCTCGCCGACAGTGCCATGCCAGGGATTCAGCAGACGGCGGCAGGTCCTGCACCAAATCGCGAATCACGGAAGGTCGCCGAGGACCGGTTCCATCACAAACCGATTATTGAGAAGTATCCTGGGCGCTCCGCTGGGAAACCGATCCCCGCGACCCATTCACAAAGCTCTGAGGAGACGTACAGATCTTCACTCAACAATTCCACCGACGGAAATCCTTATGCGCCGTTCGCATCGAAAATGGACTGGGACATTGCTAAATGGGCCAAGCTGCGCGGTTCAGGCTCTACGGCGTTCACAGATCTGCTGCAGATCGATGGTGTACGTTCACTTTTCTTTCGTGTGGAGGTAACATTGATATCTTTTTCAGCTTCGCGAGTCGCTTGATCTTTCGTATGGAACTTCTCTTCAGCTCAACAAAATTATCGACGAGAAGCTCCCTGGGCGTCCCAAATTTACCCGTTCTGAAGTAGTTGTGAACGGCGAAGTTTTCCATCTGTATTCGCGGGACATATTGGAGTGCGTGCGCGCGTTGTGGGGTGACACAGACTTTGCTCCGTATCTCTTCGTTGCACCAGAGAAGCATTATATTGATAATGGCAAGACGATCCGAATGTACCATAACATGCATACAGGCAAGTGGTGGTGGGCCACCCAGGTATGCGCGAACCTCTCATATATTTTATCCGAGCTCATTAGTATTTTTAGGACGCCGTGGAGAAAGATAATCCAGGAGCGACGATAATTCCAATCATTATCTCCTCTGATAAAACCCAGCTCACAGTCTTTGGCAACAAGACAGCGTATCCTGTCTATATGACCATCGGAAATATTCCAAAGGAGATTCGGCGTAAGCCATCGCGCCGCGGCTACGTCCTACTCGGTTACCTACCCACCTCGCGGATGAAAAATGTCAAGAACAAGGCCGCCCGCAGGCGCATCTTGGCCAATGTCTTTCACGCATGCATGGCGCACATTCTCGCCCCGCTTAAAACTGCTGGCGCGACTGGGGTTCCAATGACGAGCGGTGATGGAGTAACTCGGCGCGGACATCCGATTTACGCTACGTTTGTTGGTGATTATCCTGAGCAGGTTCTCGTAACTGCGGTGAAAATGGGCGAATGCCCGACTTGCGAAGTACCCCGAGATGAGCTGGGGGAGGATTCCGACTTCCCTCTTCGCTCCCTCGAGAACATTCTCAGGGCACTCGAGTCGCTGGATGAAGGGCCGACGATTTATGCGCAGGCGTGTGCCGAAGCTGGAATCAAGCCCATCTACCACCCGTTCTGGGAGGGATTGCCTTACACCAATATTTTCCAGGCAATCAGCCCGGATATCCTCCATCAGCTCTATCAGGGCATTGTTAAACATCTCATCGCCTGGTTGACGGAGTGTTGTGGTGAAGCCGAAATCGATGCCAGGTGCCGGCGTCTCCCTCCGAATCACAATATACGACTCTTCATGAACGGGATCTCAAATCTTTCCCGTGTTACGGGGAAGGAACACGATCAAATCTCCCGCTTCATCCTCAGCCTCGTGATTGACGTGAAGCTCCCCGATGGCCAATCATCGGTCAAACTCGTAGCTGCCGTCCGGGGACTTCTTGATTTCGTTTACCTCGCTCAGTATCCTATGCATACCTCCGAGACCCTATCGCATCTGGGGAATGCCCTCGACCGTTTTCACGATCACAAATCTATCTTCGTTGATCTGGGCGTCCGGGAAGATTTTAACCTCCCGAAACTTCATTCCTGCCGCCATTACATCATGTATATCAAGCTCTTCGGGACAACGGACAACTACAATACCGAATACACCGAGCGACTGCACATCGACCTTGCCAAGGACGCCTACCGGTCCACCAATTTCAAGGATGAGTTCCCGCAGATGACTCTCTGGTTGGAGCGCAAAGAAAAAATTTATCGGCATGAAAAATACATTCAATGGCGCCTCGACGGCTGCCCTGCACCTCCTGTCAGCGACTATCTACCTCCAGGGCTCGTCTATGAGCGGAAACTTAAGATGACGAAACATCCTACTCTCAAATCAGTGCGGCTGGGCCGTTTACTTACTGATTACGGCGCGGCCTTTTTCCGTGACGCCCTTGCGCGCTTCGTTGTCCATCTAAATAATCCACAGTTATCTCCGTTGCAGATCGAGGCCAAATCCCAGGATCTCGCTTTCGCATTCAATTCTGTCCCTGTTTTCCACCGCATCAAATTCACGACTCAGGACCCTTACACAGTACGAGGACCCGAGGAATCCGTAGTTGATTCCATACACGTTCAACCTGGCAAGACCCTTAAAAATGGAGAGTTACTTCCTCCCCGCTTCGACACGGCACTTGTGAACGACGGTACTGGCCAGATAACTGGCACAGCCGGTGCGTAGTATAATTTTTTTTTGGCAGTGCCCTTCTCAATTGATCGGTCCATCTCAGGCTATCGAGTCGCTCAAATCCGTGTCGTATTTTCCCTTTCCCCTCAGCACATTCGCACTCTCTTTTCTCGTGGTATAACACCACCGAAACATTTAGCCTACGTTGAGTGGTTCTCTTCGTTTACACAGCCGGAGCCAGATCATCTGCTGTACAAGGTGAAGCGCTCATTGAAGGACGGAGATCGGCTCGCAAGTATCATCCCGGTGGCTAATATCCGACGAAGCGTGCATCTGCTACCAAAATTCGGCCCGATTGCACCACCAGATTGGAAGTCGAGTAATGTCTTGGACAAGTGCCCTCATTTTTTTGTCAACTCAATGACTGATCGCCACATTTATGCTACATTGTTCTAGTCAAGTTGTATGTATTTTGTCAGCTCTCCCATGTATTAAATTCTACCGAGACTCGAAGTTATGATCCTGCCCGTTTTTAACACAGGCGGTGACGTCAGTTCTCGCACGCACACAATCGTCAAAATTAATAAGTTCACCCTAACAAATTAGGGTGGATTCCTACTTCTTATTCCCCTTTACCCAACTTTCCTGAGAATCTGGTCAATTTCTCCTAATACGCTGGCGAGAACAAAATTAGCCCTAAATTAGTAAAGGAGGTTTTTTCCTGATGTTCTCCACGGCGAGAGACTCTACGAGAGTGGCTTGGGGGATATCAAGCGGGCTTTGGGTCACTTTCCACATGGAGGGTGAGACGAAAAAGCTCGAGATGTCGACTCGCATAGTTGTCGAGTCACGCAGGGACCGGCAGGGACCGAGAGTTGACAGATAACTGTATTCCCGACTTTTAGGTAAGCTATCAATTTTCGCCATCATTGTTCTGAACAATCACGGAAGCACCTATTCTCTGTGCCAAAAAGTCATCCGGCTTCACGGCAAAGGAGCCAGTTTGTCATGGAATTTCGCGGAAGGTACATACATACATGCTGATCACGCGACGGCGATTTCCGCCCGGGTCGACTTGGCTAACCGTCAATGAGTCGATAAGTAGATTATGTTCGTGCGCTCGTGTAGGGAAGCAAGCGGGAAACATAGTTTATTTGAAAGTGGAACTGTGAATCGACCGGGTACTATAGCGGGCCTTGCCGCTCGTCGGCCTTACCCGCTTTATATGCGTTGAACTTGATAAGTAGTTCCACGGAACTCGTCGGCATGTGCGGACCGCATTACGTATCCTCGTTCTTATTGGCTGATTGATGCCTCGATCGGTTGCCTCCGTACCACCACCATATACATTAGAGCACAGACCTGCCCCCTTTTTTTGCTGTAGCTTCGCCCTGCCCTCGCTCGTCACTTAGGGCCTGATCGGGTGCATTAGAATTTCCTTAGAACCGGCTTAGAATGCCGGTCTACATCAGCAAACCCTGGATCTGACCATAGTTGGCCATAGTTGGCTGTAGTTGCCATAGTTGCCATAGGACTCTGTAGTTCCAGTCAAAGCTACATAGTTGTACATAGTTTTGCAGCCAAGCTGCATAGTTGTACATAGTTTTGCCACCAAGCTGCATAGTTTCACATAGTTTTTTGAAGTTTCACATAGTTTTTCAATTCCTGTAGGCACCTGAGCCACAAGGCATTTCAGATACACAATTAGATTTCAAAAAGCCACAGTACTTCATTGAGATAGAGCAAAGAAGAGCTCTTTGATAAACTATTTACATAACCAAGATTCTTCACAAAAATATTCATAGTCCAGCTCATCTGTCTCTATGGTGTTCAGAATAGCTCTATGAATTTATTTTGTGTTTTACAGCTGAATAAAGCAAAGGCTTTAGAGGGAAATTGCTAGATGACTTTGTGGAGCTTTGTGAGTTTTGGTACTTTAGTTTGGAATTTATCACTATCTATATGACGATGTTACCGAAGTTGTATCAGGGAGCAGACAGTTGTTTTTGAGAGGGAGGTGACCCCTTATATTGAACAGCCTACCAGTTGCTTTAATGGTTGTGTGGCTCAGTGGTTATGCTGCATTCTTACATTATGTCCCGGTGGTCGCCGGTTCGACTCACGCAGGAGTCACTTTATTTGCAAGCTTCTCTAATAGTTGTATCTACCTTACTTGCCTATTTCTAGGATAATAGTACTTAACATCATCAGTCCATTGAAATGTAAAAGGGCACAGTTTATTTGCTAGTTATATTTTACTCAAAGCTTCGCAAACCACCAAACTACACAGAACTATGTAGTATTGCTGAAAACTATGGAGAACTATGTAGCACTCCGACCAAACTATGGAGAACTATGTAGAGGGTACCCTTCCTATGGTAAATACAGGAGCTATGGGAACTATGTAGACCTAGGTAGCACACCCAGGGTTTGCTGATGTATAGAAATATTGTCACGCTGCTGTCACTCCGCTCTTACCTCAACGCAAACGCGACGACGCGCGTCTCCCTTGCTTCTCATACCATCCTGTGCACTCTCCATGGCCTCGGGCGGTCAACCAACGGACGATGGAGGCAATAGCCGCGCAAGCACCTCGAAAACTCCATCAATGTGGCTTGACGGCGAGGTGAAAGCCATGCTGAGCACACTGTCGGAGATGAAGGAGACCCACATGAGCGGGAATGGATTCAAGCCCCCAAGTCTGGGCTCCAGTCGTAATCAAGGTCAACGAAGCCAGCCCCGAAGTCAACCCGAAAAAGGACAAGCAAAAATGCATGAACAAGTTAAGCTACGTATGTCCCCGAGCGGAATTTGGGCAACGCGCGTGTACTAACAGGCCCCGCAAGCTCAAGAAAATATATGACCTCTATGTGTTTGTGCAGAAGTTCTCGGGAAGCGGGTGGGATGATGAAGCCAAGCACGCGACGAATACGGAGGACTATATCCAGGATTTTGTGAAGGTGTGTGCTTCAGCTCGCGGGTTCGCGTGCCGTACACATTAATCACTACACCAGACATATGGTGACGAATACTCTCGATGTTTCAAGTCTCCCTGCCCCTACTGGATCGACCTCGACTCATTGTATCACAATAACATCAACAAGGCCACCGGCGCCAACGTTGAGCATCTAGGGAAGCGTAAAAGGACAACTCGCAAGAAGAATTCAAACACTAGTGTCTCGAACGCGACTGCCGCTACTCCGAATGCAAGCAGCTCGACACACACACCGCGCACGCCGCTCGACCCCATATCAACAAATCTGTCGACCAACGGCGCGACACCGACCCAAACCGGAGCCGCGGCCGACGAGAGTACATTCGACGATGAGCTCGACGTTGTACGGACCTCTTTCCCCGCATATATCCTCTTTCTCATCCATTTTGCCTAGGATTTGCCCGAATCTATTGTCAATAAAGGCCCCAAGAAACGCGAACGCGCACAGACAGACGACGATGCTAGCGAGAACGAGAACAACGGCAAGACCGCGCTCAAACAGCAACGTTCGGACTCCGGTGGGATCGCGCGCCGCAACGCAGAGGCTGGAACCCAGATTTCGCGCGCCCTCGACAACCTCTCGACTGTCATGGCGCAACCTCTGGTGACATCGGAAGACCTCAGCCACGTCAACGAGGTTGTCGAAATTCTCAAGGACAAGACCCTCCTCCCTGACGACCCTCGTGGACGGCTGTACCGCGCCGTTTCGACTGCACTCAGCCGCGATTCCGCTCTTGCACGTGTTTTCATTCTGGAAGAAGATAGAACACGCCGGATCGGTATCCTGGAAGGAATCCTCGAAGATGCTAATCTTTTAGACCAATGAATGCGTTCGACTAGGTGTGCCAGTTTTGTGTTTACTGTACGTGCCGTACTGATCGTGCATCTAGCTGTCTCTACTATTGCTCGTGCTGCATAACCATCCTTTTCTCCGGCCCAGCATCATCCCACTACCGTACTTTTCCCATTGTTCTCTTGTTCTCCATCAATGCAACACTGTACTTTTCTACCTGCACTGTCCTGTATTTCCCTTGTCTCAGTTTCGGCAGAGTGTATATCGTACATCAGAGAATGGAATGGCATTTGATTACTACTGCAAATCAGGATGGTCACGAATGTACACAATCCACATTGCGTGAGCTATGCGATCCCTCTGTGCATCGGCCCTTGATTTCTCCGCATCGTTGACCGCGTACACATGCTCAATTTCCACGACCGGACCCCCGACCAAAAAAGGGTCTCCCTCGACATCGTATTCATCTTCTTCGCCGACATCGTTGATTGCTGAGTGGATGCGAAGGAAATTGTGCAGAGCCACAGCTGCTCCGACAATGAGCGCTTGTTGTTTGTAGGTGTATTCTGGCCGCGAGATAAGAAGACGAAAACGGCGCTTGACCACACCGAAAAGAAGTCCATCAGCAGCCGTACCCTCGTATCCGGGCATGGTGTGTAAAAAGCGCATTTCGAAGTCGCAGGTAGCAATCACATTCTGTGAGATTTCTCCGTGGCGATCGCGGTACCGAACAATGTCGTCGGCGAGAACATAGGCAAGGAAGTGGACGCCATCTGTAGCGCCGCGACAGTACTTGAAGAAGGGAAACCACCGCGGGTTGGATATGATATTGGCAGGGGTCTCGTCGGCAGGATTTTGGATGTACTTGTCATAGAACTCCCCAGTGAACAGGCGCAATCCTTTGTCAATATAGCTGCGGGAATCAAGATGGTGGCAATTACGGTGTGGAAACGCGCGCACCCGCTGATGGTATCTCCTGAGCGTTGAAATCTCTCTTGCAATTCACGCTGACTACTGCCGTGGACCATCCAATAGACAAAGATGGCCAGCTGTTCTTGTGAAGTCACGAAGCGGCTATCTGCAAGCCCACCAGTCACAGCCAATTCGGCCCAGAGAAGGGAGAACTCCAGCGCTGACATCCCCAGCTCCCTATGACAACGATCTGGATGCCCAAGTAGAACCTCATCCAGCCAGGCTCTTCCCGTGAGTATCGAGGTGTGCATTGGCCTCGGTATCGGTCTGTCAATTCCCAGAAGTGTTGTAGCGAAGAAGACAACAGCAATGACAGCGCTGTGAGTAGCAGCGCGTCGTTTCTGGATACAGGCAACCCTAATCTGACATTGCTTGGCGCGAGGTCGGTTGCGCAGAGCCGCATACACCGGCATAGTCGAGCGGGTCGTATTAGAGGAGTGTGACTACTTGTGACATTCTATAGACGTCAATTCTAAGGAAATTCTAATGCACCCGATCAGGCCCTTAGCCGACACGGCTTATTCTAACACATAAGAGGTTGATACCCCCAGGCTTTTTAGCTACTGGTTCCCTAAATTTCGCTCCAAGCAGCCGCGTCTCAATGATCTTCAAGACTTTGGGCGATCTGGTTTTATTTCTTGTCGTCGGCCGCTTGCGTTACCTCGTCTTCATGGTCTATACTGGTCATGAATCAACTTTCAACGCCCACGAACTTGATGTGTGAATATCTTGACTCACGGACTTATCAAGACCGATCTTTGGGGCACTGCCTGCTCTGTAATTTTGATCCGCACAAATTTGGAGGGCGGGAATCCTGCTCTCACTCATTCTACGAGATTGTACGAACCTCCATCTGTCTTGCTTCGTCTGGTTGGTCTTTATTTTCGACAAGTACTAGTGTCCTTCAAATGAATCCTATTATGCCGACCTGAACCCGAGAACTAATGAATCGTGGCCGAAATTCAGACAAGGACGTCGATCACCTTGTCCGCTGCGTTCATTTCCGCTCTGGCCAATGCCTTGTAAATATATAGTCCGCGAGAATAATGATGAAACCTGGGGTCAAAAGCAAACGGCTAGCTGGCTGCAGATATACTCGAACGACCAACCCCGGGCCTTTGTTATTTCATTTCTTCTGGAGATCACCACCTCCGCCCATCTATTACTTCGTCCGCCAGGAGCTAACGCTTCTTCTGGGCCTGGTTAGACTGAATTGCACCGAGCTACTCCATTTCTCGCTCCTCCAAAAACGGCGCAAAGAGAACGAGTCCCCGAGTGTTTGGATCACGCGCGGTCCTATCACTTGGTTCTTCGACTTGGATTCCGAGACTGGCGAATAAAAGGTGAGAGCATTCATAAATTTCGGATGGGACCCAAGCTCGGATACAGATACAACTGTCGCGGACATGCGGGCGTATGTATCGGCATCGGCAACACGCGCTCTTTTTGCTAGCAGTTGCGAACAGGCTGTACAGTGCTTGAATCATCCCAGTTTGGGACATGAATTTCATTCATCGAGATTCTCGCCAAACCCAAAGTACAACAATATTTCAACACAGCATCCCTTTCCCCCCCTTTTTTCCAGTGCACAGTTTTGTATGATCTTCCTTGCCCATTAAAAAATTCTAGATCCCCTCTTCCCGGCTGAATATCAAGCCATCATGCAGAGTTCAAGACTACAAGCAGTACTGAACCCGCAATCAGCCAAAATATTCGGGATTCGCATGAAGGGAGGATGGTGTAGCTCACGACGAACGGGTCCCCGCCGGGTTCGAAGAATCCGTTAATGCAGTCGGTCCCCGGGCAGCACGGGTCGGTGATAGTCAAAACACCACTGCTGTTGTATTCCCCGCAGACGTCGTTGACATTGCATGCCTGGCGGGCACCGAGGGACGCGGCGGAGGCGACGCCGGCGCTGGCGAATGCGAGGACGACGAGGGATTTGATGAGCTGCATGGAGAGAGATGTAACTCGGTGCGTTGCTTGTTGAATCATCGAAAAGGACACACCCACTTTATAGTTGTTGAAATATCGATCCCGTGCCACACCCTCCCCGGTACACTCGCAAATTATGCATTCTTTCATTCTTTCCCTCCTCCTTTACTTCTGTCCCCCTGTGTCAACTAGCCTCCCTCGGCCTTAAACTATTTCCGAGACGACTTCTTTCTGATCATAGCTGTTCAGATATGGATCCGGTACTACGCCCTCTTCGATACGCTCGCAAATTATGCATTCATCTTGACAGCTATACCCCTGTGCCGGGGCCCGTGCTCCCTCGGCCTTAAACTATTTCCGAGACGACTTCTTTCTGATCATAGCTGTTCAGATATGGATCCGCTGCTACACCATCCCCGATACGCTCGCTTATGCATTCATCTTGACAGCTGTACCCCGGCGTCGACGAGGCGCTCTCTCGGCCTTGAAATGTTTGGTTCTTTCTGATCATATGTGCTTGCCCAAGTACTCAACGCCGTAATGCCCTGCAAGCCAGAATCTTCTCATAAATATTCCCCAGACCAACATCGGGCTGGTAGTGACTGAGCGGTTTTCAGCGAAGACAGTCATAGATTTTGCTCACGATATAAAATCAACGAACTTCGAGATCCGCCGATACATAACGACACAAATTTTGTCTTCTATTCCACGTCGAATCTGCGGTGGTGGTGGTCGGAGGCAGAAAGGATCTAGACATCGTATGAGAATCCCGAACTGCCGTAATTCTTGCTCCCTTTCCACTCGCCATCCTCAGTTGCTGAATTTCTTCGCCCGAGCTGTGGCTTTTCGGACACTTCAACTTTCCCCAGACATTCTCGCCATCTTATGCCTTGATCTTTTTTAATCCAATGCTGGAGTCCGAACTCAGGAGTGCTCCGTCCTTTGACTGGGTCCACCACGCACTGCCAATTCGTCGGAAGAATGCATATTCATAGGTCTAGTTAAAGCTATCGCAAGTTCCAGGTCATTACTTGGTGCCTGGCCCCAGAACTCGCCCTAAGTCGGCTTTTATTCCACTCACAGGTACTGCATCTTGGGTCCCAGGGAGGAACTCGGACGTCGGGTGCAGCGTACTTATCCCCAGAGTCCCTCCTCTTCGATTACGGAATTTACAGTGTTCGAATAGCGCCAAAAGATGCCATTTTCCACCCCCTTGTTTTCAGCACTACTTCGCCCAGATTTTCTTCCTCAATAACGCACCGTATAATTCTTCGAATTTGCAGTCAATCGTTCAAGTCAAAGGGAAATTCACCTGAGTCTTTAAACGTAACCTATTTTTTCTGTGGACAATCCGAGCTTTTCCTGGCTGTCGTTCGGTGCCACACCACGCAACACCTCGAAAAACGTCTCGCGTGCGGGACCAAGATATGAAATGTCCAAAATTCTAGAATACTCCGCTTCCTTTGATTTACATGCACAGCGGTAGACCAAAAAATATTCCACGACACCTCCTCGACACCGTCGCTGATTAACGGCCGCCGCAGAATCCGCACTAAGTAATCATAATTATGTACTCACCCACCTTACATATTTTCGCGAAGACGATAAATAGCATGGCCGTCTTGACGTGTTGTATGACACAACATAGTGGGTAACGCGCCGTCGGAGACGACCGACTTCCCGCGATGGATTTCAGGGAATTTGAGGGGCTATGGGACGACGACAGGACCCCGGTTTATCCCTTTGGAGGCTAGGTCAAAAAATTTCCGGAATCAATATTTTTTGTCCGCACCGATTTTCGCCAAATCTGGTGTATTTTGTCCGCATCGTACCTAGCCGTCGGTGATGGCATCACCCCAAAAAGGTAATTTTGCCGTCCCGCACGGCGTTTAAGCTCAAATTTTCGCCTCGCACCCCATTTTTGGCGTTTTCCGATTGGATCCAACATGATCCCAGCCATTTTGACGGTTTCCGTCCCGAAAAGAGGGTGCCAATTTTGATTTCGGACCCGCCAAGTGGGTCATTTTTGTCCGCGCGCGACCTAGCCTTTCCGCTCCGAAGGTTTGATTTTTGTCCGTTTTGGACCTAGGATTTGGGTCCCAAATCCCAAATTTTTGTCCGCACGCCGACCTGGCCTCCAAAGGGATAAACCGGGGTCCTACGACGACATGAGCGGGCAGTGGCGGCGGAGCAAGGGAGTAAAAAGTATTAAGGCATGGCAAAGGAGCGGTGACGATCGTGCTTAGTAGTGTAGATTAGGCAGGGCGGCGCGGGCGCAGAGGTTCCTGAGGCTGTGGGAAAGACGGGAAGAGCGGACGGCGAAATGCAGTGTAGATTGGAGGCAAGAATAGCGGGAGCGCCTAGCCAAGGTTTTGGGGAGGGGGCGCTGATTGCTTTCCTAGTGGTGCGAGTAGATAAGAAAGTTAGTAAGTGAGTATAACAAACAGCCTGAGGCGAGGCCTCAGAACGTTGAGCGGAGCAAGAATATCAAGCAGCGAGGACGGAGAGAGTGTGTGGGTGATGCTTCTGGCACGGCCGTATCTGATGTGATTTCCGCGGGGGTTGTGGGTAGGCGTGTTTGTGGGTTCGCGCGGAAAAGGCTTGCTTGCATGTATTCGTTGCTGGTATGGGCGTGGAGTTAAATTCGGTTACCATGAACATCGATACCGCGGGAATTAGATAGAGCACGCATCGGGTAGGCAATGCATCCGTGCACCGAACTAGCCAACGCTAAGATCCACGAAGAATCCCCATCACCCCTACCCTCTCATATTATCCCGCTCAACGCGCCGCCCTCTCCTTTTTCCAGGCAAAATACGCCTCCAGCTTCCCGCGCGGCCGCGGCGTCATGGGGAACAGCGCCGCATGCTCGCGCATGAACGTGTCGAGCTGGGCCGCGCGCGCACCCGCGATGTACTCCCTGCGCGCCTCGTGCTGGTGTCTTTGATACTCCAGCGGGTCGGGAAGAAGTATGATGAGGGGGTGCGGCTCTGTATGGACCTCCTCCATCAGCTCGAGCTCGCCGATCTCGTGGAAGAAGACGTCTTGCGAGGCGTTGGTGAGGTTGGCGCCACGTCCAACCGGCATCTCCTCAAGGACAGCGCGAGAAGCCGCAAAGTCTCCGCGGGTCGTCTCGATGACCTGGTCGATCGCCACTGTGAGGTTTTGCATCCCGATAGCGTCGTTGTCGCGCAGCTCCAACCGCCCCGCCAGCCGGCGCGTCGTCAAATCGCACATGACGCCAAGATGCTCGCCGATCGTATCCAAAGCCACAGCCACGCGGCCGCTGCCGAGCACGCGCCGCAGCTCACGCTCGATGGCCGCGGCGCCTTCGACCTCGACAAATTGCGATGCCGCAAAGTCGCCGCCCACGCGCACCTTGGCTTCCCACGACGACGACGAAGTGCAAGTGGTACTGGAGGAAGTGGGAGTGGAAGTGGAAGTGGAAGAAAAGACGCTCCGCCGACGTACCCACAGCCCTCCCGCGGAGAGGCGGTCGTCGGGGCTGTCGTAGTAGACGTCGCGGATGAACTGTACGGCCGCGGGGTGGACGCCCGCGATGGACCGCGGCAGCGCTGGGACCGCTTTGGTTCGTGTTAGTGCATAGAAGAGAGGGCGCCTCGGGTGGAATTTGCGCTCGATTTCGATTTTGGATGTGAGTGTTGAGAGGAACCGGCGGCGGGATGCCATGGTGGTGGTGGGCAAGCGATCAATTACTTCCCACGCTTTAGTCGCCGGAACACCGGTCACTTTGACTGGCCCACCGCGGCAACACATTTTCTGGCTTGCACAGACACGATGGGTATATATTCCAACGACAAAGAATGCTCCGAATGACAATATTTGTGCTATGTATTGGGGAATTTTATCAGTCTTGAAAATTGAGAAACTTATTCGGGTAATATCCACCAAAGTGTGTCTTTTGGAGGACAGTCATCATATTTCCAGATTTCCTCAGTAAATAACACAGTTAAGGGTCCTGTGAACATTTTTTACAATGGAAGTCTCATCAGAATTTGAGTGTGGAAGGCAAAAAATGTGGTCGCGGATCGGAAGTCATGAAATTTATGCCTATTTGAGCTTACCATGAGAATAGTGATTTGACGATCCAACACACCGTTTATGGACCAGAGACGCTCAAATGGCCATGATATAATCAGGATATCATAAGAGCGTTCACCAAGTGCCCTTTGAATTTTCTCGTGGCTCAGTTTCGACTTTTTGGTTTCATAGCAGACAGCACTGTGTACCGCAGCTGTCCGCTCGGCACGCTGCTGCAGTTTCAATTTAAAAGGGAAATATCTGGTATTTTGGCAGGGGATCATTGTAAATATTATCTACGTTTTGAGTACTTAAAGTTGAGAAAATGTGCAGAACTCAGGTCAAACCAACTCGAAACAGTTCACTGTTGCGACAATTGATACGGCGGAACAATCGGGATTACCCATGAGGGCATCAGACGGCACGGGGCGGCCGGGGATCCATCAACTTTGATGGAAGACTCTTGTCATGACGACGTCGCTGCATGTCCTTGTCTCTCTCTCCGTTGGGCGATGTCTCTGCTAGCCTGTATCTGGACGCCCCTGGAGATCTGAAGACGAGAGTGGCGCACATATAAGCATAGAAGTAAGTACTACTAGGGAAAATAGTCTTGCAAGGAGGCCGTCTGCTGGTGGCAGGCTCAGTCCCTCGCGATGCCCTGGCTCTTCAAGTTCTGAATATTCTCCGAGTCGTGCTGGCAGGAGGTGTCCACACCCGGAAACACCGGATATCAGCGCCGTCCTTAATCTCTTTCAGCGCTTTCGTTACTGAGTCGCTTCGGGCGCCTATTGGGCGCTTACTCCTCTGCGGCACCCGTGGTCATGTCGTTTTTGGCCCTTAATTAGCGCCTTTAGTTTCATCTCCTTCCAATGCTTTGATTCTATCGGATGCTGCACTGATTCAAGGTGTGCTTTCACACTCGGTGTAGACCAAACATACGTATTTATACGTCCCCACCAGTCTGCTGAGTGCCGCCCCGCGTTTACATCTCCTCGGACGCGCTGATTTTTTTGTGCATGTCCTCACATCCTCTTCCTTTCTTCCTTTTCTAGCTCCCTCCCAACACATCATCTCTGGGCGCGTTTCGGGGCATCCACTTCTTCTCGTGTGGTCCGCTTTTGCCTTCTCGTGCGACTCGTTTGTGGTTGTGGGCAGAAAAAAGCACCCCAAACACCGCCCAGTTCCCTCCGCAGCCTCAGAATCTTCTACGAATTCCTCAAACTAGCGCCTGCGGAGGCGCCGCGCCTGCCTAAAAAAACCGTTCAAGCGAAGGGGTGCGAAGCCGCGCTCTTGTATATATAGATTTCGTTAACTAGGTGGCAGAAGTTTGGCGCCACAACTGACAGCATGACATTCTTCTAAATTCTGGCTGCCTGCCGCTATCTGCGAACCGGATCCGACAAGGACGGCGCCTCATCTCTTTCCTCCGACCACCATGGCGAGCCCCAACTGCACCAACACCGACATCTCTGGCATCGGTGTCCGCTCTGCGACCTACGCCCAAAATCTCCTCAGCTTCGTCCCTGCCGTCATCGCGCTGTTGAACGACGGAAAAATCAGCAATAACGAGCGCGAGTTCATCCAAGATCAATCGACCAACATCCTCCTCACCGCTTTCGGCCTCTTGCTATCCGCCATCGTACAGGCGAAAACAGCTCAAGGTTTGGACAACTACCATCTCGCTCTCGTGCTCAATCTGAGCTGGATGAACAACACGAATACATTCATCTACCTGCTCCTCTTCCTCCATCGTAAAATCTGGAGCTCGGCATCGTACTCATGGAGCTGGCGCAGAACCATTTCCCAGATCTTCCGCCGCTCCTCCAAGCCCAAGACAGGGGACGAATCGTCACAGGAGGAATCGCCACCCGGCAAGAAAACTGCGCCAGGGAAGTCGCCACCGGGCAACGAATATGCACCGGAGGAAGAGTCAGAGCCCTTGTTGGATTTAGCTGTCTGTATCGGCAGTCTCCACCTCTCGCTGATGGGAGCGCTTGGCATCTGGCTTTGGTTGAATCCTGAAGGATTCGGCAGTTCACTCTCCTGCCCACCTGGTGCCACTATATCTCTATTTAGTCATGCATTCCCCATGGGATCGCATGTATTGCGTGTCTTCTCTCTTATTGTCTACATCGCGGTCCTCATTCCCATCGCCAACCTTGTCCTACCCACGGCCTTGATTCTCGTGCCATATTTCCTCTGCCCTCTCGGAAAGTGGGATAGAAGCCACCGCGAGCGGGTAGCGGTGTGGTGTGTGGCGCTGGGACTCACCATGCTCTTCACTATCAATGTGATCTTCATTGTTGACACCGAGCTGTCGATATCGCGGAACGAATCACGCCAGGCGGACCAGGACGAAGTTTGGACGCTAGGGCAGACACTTGCGCTGCTGCTTCTGGTGCTTCCAATCAAGTCGCTTATTCAGTACCTGTTGACAACGACATCTTTCACATTGCCATTCATGGGGGTAACGGCCTGGGGACGCGCGGTGCAGGGCTTTCTCACATATAACGAGAAGGTAGAGTGGGGTGAGGTTTACCGTTGGAGGTGGATCATTAGAGACACACCAAGTATGTGCATGCTGCAGCTTACAACAATCCACTCATGACCACCTCCAGTTAAAGTAGACAGTGATTGGTTACTTCGCGCGGTAGCGGAGAAACAATGGGATATTGTACGTTTTCTGCATGAGAACGGCGCAGATTGGGACACTGGTCTGGTGCATGCAGTAGAAAAGGGCGCCTTCAAAGTTGTGCGCTCCCTCGTCGAGCGCGGCGCAAACGTCAACTACAGAGGTACCTCCTTCGTTCGATTGATTACGACAGTCTGCTGACGGAAATTCAGATTACTTTGGGCAAACCCCTTTGCATCTGGCAGCAGAGCACGGATATTCAGACATTGCGAGCTTCCTGGTCGAGCACGGTGCGGACGTCAACGACGAAAGTACATATTTCGTTCGATTGATTACGACAGTCTACTGACTAGATTTCAGATATCTCTGGGGAAACACTTCTGCACCTGGCAGCAGAGCACAACCATTTAGACATTGCGAGCTTCCTGGTCCAGCACAACGCGGAGGTCAACATCAGGGGTACTCCTTCATTCAATTGATTCCGACAGTCCGCTGACGGGAATTCAGATGACGGTGGGAAAACACCTTTGCGTTTAGCAGCAGAGTACGGCCATTCAGACATTGTGCGCTTCCTCGTCGAGCACGGCGCAGACGTCAACAGCTCGGGTACCTCCATCCTTCGATTGATCATGATAGTCTGCTGACGGGAATTCAGATGGCAATAAGAAAACAGCTTTGCATCTGGCAGCAGAGCACGGCTATTCAGGCATTGTGCGCTCCCTCGTCGAGTACGGTGCGGACGTCAACAGCTCGGGTACCTCCATCGATTGGTCACGACAGTCTGCTGACGGGAAACCAGATGACAATAAGAAAACAGCTTTGCATCTGGCAGCAGAGTACGGCCATTTAGACATTGTGCGCTCCCTCGTCGAGCATGGCGCGGACGTCAACAGCTCGGGTACCTCCATCCTTCGATTGATCACGACAGTCTGCTGACGGGAATTCAGATGGCAAAAAGAAAACAGCTTTGGATCTGGCAGTGAAGCGCGGCCATCCAGACATTGAGAGCTTCCTGCGCGCGCAGGGGCAATTAAGGGACACCAGGGCGAAATGACAACCGACGCCCCATGATTATCACAAACAACAATTGACATAGCTCAAGCCTCGAAGTTGGGCTTAAGTTTCACAGAATTATATAAGACCTGTACAGTTGCTGTACAGTTTGAATTTATATCTAACTCTTTATAAAATTGAGCATGTCTGCCTGAAACCTTTTGGAGCTCCGCCAATGCAGCACCCGCCCCTGTACGTTGGAGCTCCCAACAGAGCGTGTTGGGATAGCGAACCGACGTGCCACCCGTAAGTCTGATCCGGCGGCTACGCGTCATGGACACCCTTGAAGTTGAACGCGCCACTGTTTCTTTAGTAATTACCTATGCACTCACTTACAGTTACTGAGTATTTATTCCTATGGCTACATACCTATGCACCTTCATTTGTATTTAAAGCAGGACGACTTTACCGCTTCTAAGCCTCTCGTTCAATAGAGCGCTCAAAAAAAACCTGCCAAGATTACCAGTTCCCACCGAAGCCTCAGCAACACACCGGAATCACCCGTTAGCCTGTCAATCAAGCCGTCCGAGGCAGACTCGGGTTTAATACAAGGATGGCTGCGTCCTATGCCACTTACCAATGCCGAAGATACTAATGGAGCGCGCCACAAAAAAAAAACAGAGCCTCCGCAACACACCATACCTGCGCGGCGCTCTTGTGTATGCACAAAACAGATAATGGATCCGATGTCCAGTGTACCGAAGCATACATGAAGATGAAGAATAGGGAAGAGGCGACCTGCGATCCATCCTACCCTTCCACCCCGTTCGTTGTGGAAGGGTGGAATGACCCGCTCACAGAATTTCCCCCCTATCCATCTCTCCTCGCATAGACCTCGGTACATCAGACATCAGTCCCAATATTTGTTTCGTAGGTAGATAGTACCAAATATAACTTGGGGTGAAGGCCGTGGCGTTGCCCGGCATGTTCTCGAACTTAATTTATATATGTTTAGTCGGTACCACATATCATAATGTCACTATCCCACTAAAATGATACCATGCTCAAAATTGAACAAACAGAATCTCGGGGAGCCCCACCGTGGCACCCCCGATATAATCAACCCAGAAATATCCACCGAGATGCTAATTAATGTTCCGAAAATGTGTTTCCGGTTCAAATAAAATTTTATGGGCACTAACGCAAGCTCTTTTTGAAGATTGATCAGAACAGCCAAACATCGTACAAACAGAATCCCGGGGAGCCCGACTGTGGCACCCCTGCTCAAATCAACCCAGAAATATTCAGGGGAGTTACCGAGATGCTAATCAACGTCTCGCAACTGTGTCTACAGTTCAAATGAAATTTCGGGGGTACTAACACTAGCTGTTGTTGAAGATGGATCACAGCAGTCAAATATCGAGCATAAAGAATCTCGGGGAGCCCCACTGTGGCACCCCTGCTTAAATCAACCCATAAATATTCAGGGGATCTCCAGAGATGGTAATTAACATTCCGAGGTTGTGTCTCCGGTTCAAACAAATTACTTAGCTCTTCTCCCGGAAAATGGCGGGTTTTTGTCGATGATTTATGGAATTAAGTAGTACCCGACTTCCGCACCACATATGTCTGGATCAGGTGCAATCACAATACTTGAGTGCATCCGCTCCTCTAAATGTCGGAAAGGCATGTCGGAATGCCCTCAGAATGGCCAACACACCTCAGCGCGTCCGAAAGGCTCCAACCGCTAAAAGAACAATCTCTTATTTCGTAAGTTCTCCTAATCCCCTTACCCGAGAACCACCACCATCCCCGCGACCAGTGAACCGAGTACCCCAACGCGGGTACGTCGCCAGTGAACATCGAGCACCCTTACACGAGATTATCACCAATACGGAGTCTTATCGAGCCACGCCCGTACTCCACGCCCGCACGGCACTTCTCCTATTGACACCCCGATTTCTACTCCACGCGTACTCACCTTTCTTGGGACCACCCCACAGCTTTTCTGTTCATCCTTACACCCCATTTCCAGATGACCGACCCACTATGTCTGTCCCCCGGCAGCTTACTCACTACTTCGACATCGTTATGCTCAGAGTCGGCTGCCAGCGTACGGTTTGGGTGGCTACTGAAATTCGTGTATCTCGAGGGCTCCATGCAGTCTCCGCGTAAGGTTTCTCACGAGGATCTGCGTGGCATGGGTGTCCTTTTCGGTTGGTTGCAGCGGCGTGGACAAGTCCTATCTATCTGATCCTGGAACCTCAGGCTGGGCCCAGGTTCTCGGATTGGAAAGATAGTTTGAGTTGGCTGGGCAGGACCATCGGTTACCAGGCAATCCTCTAGAAATCCTAATCACTGTATATTGGGACTTTGGGTGATTTATCCTGCGACTTCCTGCCTCTCTGACACCAAATCTCCAATCCCGAGCCCCGTCTTTCTAGAGGGACCGTGGGGGATTCGGAGCTGAAAACATCCTCTTGGCATAAGAAAGTTAATAGTCTCATAAATGTACCTGGTAAATTCTCTCCGTTCCCGGAGGCGTTATCACCACTATTACTCAATCTTGTAGCCCTGCCTCATCGAATTGCCACCGAAGAGTGTGCCTTCAAAAATATTGCCAGGTCTCATGCTTATTCTTGACTGTGCCTTTGTCTGTTGCTTGAACTTGCTTCCGGTCTAGACGGGACAAGTTGGGAAACTTCTCTGGTTTATTTTGGCTCACCCTGGTCGGTTCCCCTTTGTGCAACCCCTCATTTTGTGCCGATCCGCCTCGCCCAGTGAAATAAATGACAATTCTACCCATGAATATCTATTGGCGGAAACTTTATTAAAAATTCTTCCTGCCGGCACCAAAACCCGATGCACTCTTCTTGGCGATGGTTACTTTTTTTTTAACGGATCCTCGCTGTGGATCCTCGCTCTCCGTGCTATAGCTTGAAAGCGTTCCCCGTGTGATCCAGAACGCTAGACCCGCGACTCTGAAGAAAGCCGAAAAGGGAAATCGGTACCGCCACCGGCAAGCGAGCTGGTGAAGAGAAGTTGTGCGTGTTTGGTCTCCTTGGGTCGACCTGTTGCCCACTCCACTTTCTTCCTTTCCAGAACCACCACTTTCAAACAACACCTTGCGCTCAGCAGGCTACCTGTGGCAGATCGTGGCATGGCACACGCCAGTAACCATATGAAGTTTGATTAAGCAATGGCTGTCTAGACACGAAATCAGGTTCAAGCACTAAGAGTGTGTACGGCTGCAAGATTCTGGCAGAATCTCAGAATCTGATGGGCAACGATTCCCTTTTCCGGTAGCGGGAACTTTCCCAGTCACATCAGCCCGGCACCTGTCACCATTCTTGATGGCGTCGACAAACCCTCCTTGCTAATCGTGTCCGACAACGAAAACACCAAATTTTTGCTTGATTTCTTTCGGTGTTCTCTCATAGCACTGTGTATCCTTTGGTCAATGATATCAATGAAACAAGTAGTGAGTTTGAAAACGTTACAAGGTCTGCACACACCGTTTTGCGTCGGCGGCGGTCAACGTCGAAGGGGGCGGGACAGGCGGGAGAAGGCGGGAGACGACGTCGATGATGCCGCCCCCAATTGGTCAGTTGATGGTTGTCAGGATGCCCTTGTCACACGGATCGACCCGAAGTGCTAGAAAAGGGAATCGTTGCCATCAGATTCTGAGATTCTGGCCAGAATCTTGCAGCCGTACACACTCTAATTTGATTGAACAGGCAGGACCCACAGGATGCTGCTGCACATGAAGAAAGGAGCGAAGCATTTGATCGCTGAGCAATCAGTGATTAATCAGAATTTTCTCTATTGTGTTTGAACACACATTAAACTGTTTGAACAGTGTTCAACGATGTGGTTGCCAAAAAACCTCCTCTTGCCTGCCTCGAACCAGCGACCCGTAGTAGTTGACAATGGGTAGTGGAGGCACATCCCACTACACCACAGATGGCTGTTTAGATTCCAGGGTTCCAATGGTGTACCAGCCTTCATTGTGATGGCCAACTTAGCATCATTCAGAGTGCTTTTACATCCAATGGTGTGGATTCAACCTGTTCATATTCATTGTCAAAGTTTACTTGGAAGGGTTTGTTCAATGCAGGGTTAGTGTGGCTCCAAATAATCACTGTGGTTGGCTGTAGTGGTTCAAGATAAAGGTGTATATGAATAGCAAAGCATACATAGAGTTGAACAGCTGTGGTGAGACTTCCACCAGACCCGATGGCGGACACCCACATCTGCCATATATGGGTCAGGCTGAAATGTAAATGCAGAAGAAGCCCGTTCGAATTGAGGTCGGGTCGTTGGTAGTGTTTGACACTTTTTTTTTATATGAAGATTTTAGTGTGCCGAGTAATGCGTGAGCAACCCCTTAGATGGGCTATCTAGGATTCATATGAATCATCCTTACGATATATGGCATGGGCATGGAGTAGAGTCCTCGCCCTGTGAATGGGTTGCATTTCGGAATTCGCTTATCACCGTGGACGCGTGGAAGAAAGTTATGATTGAATGAATTACCTGTATAAATGAGAGAATTGGCCATCTCAGTCGCTTGCCGGGTCAAAATCAACCGAGTGGGTCATCAGAGAACGAGAATAAAAAGGTCAACCCGATCCCGAGTTGAACGGGGTCTTCCACTTCGAATCATAGGTACCAACCATAATATAGATCGCGGATGTGGTCCACCACTATGGGGTCTTGTTAGACAATTGGGAGCTTGGTATATGAGATGGTTTATACTTTTTATGTTGCATGTAGATTGAAGGTCCTCGCACTGTTCGAAGGAAATGCTAAAAAAAAAGAAATCACCGTGATGTATGGTGACGCCGGTGCCGCTTGCCTTGTGAATTATCAGCCGTTAAGACGAGTGATCAGAATGGAAGAAAAACACACACACGTTGCCGTCGAAGCATGACCTACGCCGAATCGAACAGGCATTTCCGCTGCATCTCTCCCCGCAGATTTTTGCATGCGGGGCTCAGTCATTGGGTCTCCTGAAGGGAGGCTGAAGCGGGAATAAGAAGAGTTATTTTGATGAAGGGAGATCATGTTGAAGGGAATGAGGTAAGTTCCTCGGAGATTGGAGGCAGTGAGGGAGGATACACCTTTCTACAATCAAGCAAGGAACAGAAATTGAACAAGCGGTCAAAAAAACAATACATTCGCGCTCTTATACCAAGACCCCGAGTCGAACGGGGCTCGTGGCGGATGGGCGGACGGAGGGTGGACGGTGTCTTGTGAGCATTAGATGGAGAAGGGTAACATTCAGGCATTGGGTGACACCAGATAGGAACTCACCAGATATTTCCTCTACTTTACCTGCTTATAATACTTGCTCAATCCACCCTACAGACACATTATAGTACCCACAAGTGTCACTCTCAACTGCTTTCTCCCTCTTACCTCATCGCTCTCTCTCAATCATCATATTTCCCCGCAAGCTAATACTTACATCTTTCTCGTTGTCGTACTTAGAAAAAATTACCCTCACTATCCCCATATAGTTATCTGCCTCTTAAATATCTTGGCATAGCTAGAGTACTGAATAGCCATCATGGCTAGGTACAGCAACAATAGAAATCAGTTCAGTTTAGTTCAGAATGGCCTATTTATCAGGTAAAAAACTGCATGTTGATGTGCACCAGTGCACACTGTTTTTGCAGACTTCATGAATACGAACAGGTTGAATCCATACCACTGGATGTAAAAGCGCTCTGAATGATGATAAATTGGCCATCACAATGAAGGCTGGTACATCATTGGAACCCTGGAATTTAAACAGCCATCAGTGGTTCTGTGGTGTAGTTGGATGTGCCTCCACTACATATTGTCCCCTACTAGGGGTCGCTGGTTCGAGGCAGGCAAGAGGAGGTTTTTTGGCAACCACATCGTTGAACACAGTTTAATGTGTGTTCAAACACAACACAATAGAGAAAATTCTGATTAATCACTGATTGCTCAGCGATCAAATGTTTCGCTCCTTTCTTCATGTGCAGCAGCGTCCTGCGGGTCCTGCCTGTTCAATCAAATGACTTGGATTAGGCCTCTCCGAGGCGGTAGCTGAACCTTTAGGACTTTGCAGGATTATCTCATCATTTTTATCGAGCAAAACAATAGACGCCAGGGGCGCTTAGATATTAGATAAAGGCACACAGATCACGCGATAACCGCAAAGAGGACAGCGTGATCCGGTCATAGCACAAGAAAATATAGCACAGCCGTCAAATCCAGTGGAGACAGCCAAAATGGCAAATTGCAGAAGATAGCAAGGAAGGACATGGAGAGAGCCAAGTTTCATATGCGCTGGCAAGATCGAGACAAAGCGATTGATCTCGGAGATTCGGATTGATATTCTCCGGGTTTCTATTTCAATGCACCCGCTGTCCCGACGGCGACAAACACAACAAAGAATCCAAACAGGAGAAAAGAGAAAGGGAATTGAATGAAATTTGCCAGGTCATCACAGGAGCGTTCAAGAAGATTAGATTAAATATACAGCAGGATGTGCAGAGTACCAGTCAAGTACCAGTAGTACTTCAAGAAGTTGAGGTATTGAAATTATCATGATCTCTGTGTACATTTACTGCCATTGTCCATACCCCTGCACCCCTGTAATTGGCCACATTTTTAACAGTGAATCTTGTATACAACCTTGCAGTCTAAGGTATTGTGCTTTCTGGGGCATGTTGACTTCTCACACCATCGGCAGGTGCGGACTGCTCTGATGCAGGGTTAGTTGAAGAAGTGGTTACACTCCCTCCCTTTTTTTTCTGCTCTCCTGCAAGGTTCTGTTTGTCTTGCCAGCGCTTTAATCTGTTTGCTGCAATCAGGCTATGGTTCGTGAAGCACACTGTGGTAAACTGAAATGAACCTTCCGAGTCCTCTTCATTGTCTTTCCTGATCCCAGGATGCCCTCGGGAGGGGCATCCGGTGGTCGCTTTGATCCCTTGGGGCATCTGGGGCAGCACCGTGCTTATGTTACTGACAGAGAGCAGTTTTTGGCAGGTTTTCAAACCTCAACATACGCAAAAGTGTAAATCAGAGACTTTGAAGGTCACAGGAGAGCTGAGCTAGAAAGACAGATGAGGCACTCCAGCCCGATGAAGGACGATTAAATTCGAGGTGGCTTATTATTTGTCCAAGTCAGCCACAATGTTATTTGGTGCCGAGCCAAGCTATTACATGCTGGATGGATTTTAAAATTTTGGACACACTAATCTTCTCTAATGTACCTCTAGTCCTCCCAACATTATTTTCGTGATTTAAGAGCCCGAAAGTAAGTCGATTTTTTAGCATTACATGCCAAGTAACGCCAAATAACGACCCATCTGATCGGAATATTACATGTCCGGGCCCAATTCTCACGTCAACGGATAATGCCCCGAACATCAAGCAAAAATGACTAATAGCTAAAGTAGAAACGAGTGAATCTCGTGAGTGAAATGGAGTGGCCGACAAGCAGATAAAATTTAGTGCTGTCCATAAATACGATACGCCAAAATATATTTTGAATATATTCGAATACATACAGATACGATACGGCCCCACACTGGATGAACATTTCGAGTTTTTCACTGAAAAAATTGGTGAAAAAATTACATTATTTTTCACACATTTTTCAGTGAAAAATTGGTGAAGTTTTTAAATAGTTTTCAGTACTTTTGAGACTGAGAATTATCACGTTCCCGATGTTGCATAAATCAAATGCGGAAAAAAACTTCCGACGCCCGAAACTTTTTTTCTTCAAAGCTCAGATTATCCTTACATTACATGTCTACATACTATGTGAGTGCAAGATGCTCATTCTCGAAGGACTAAGGCTAAATCTGAGCAGAACATGTGTAGAGCACATCCGCGAGTCGCTGGTGATCAGATTGATGCGATCAAATGAACCCGAAACTGTGCCGAGCTTTCCTGCTCTCGCGTTGATTTTGCCCAGGTGCATTGTGGCTCGTTATATAGAGTCAGTAGCTCATCTTAGATCATATTTTTTCTAACTGAGCTACGAGGTGTCTAGGATTGAGCCACTCGGGACTTGCCGAACTTGCCGGCAAAACCGGGATCAGCTGATTTGCCTTCTCTGGGTTCAACTCAACGCAACAGCTTCACACCTCTGTAAGGATGCTTTCAGACAGGGCACTATCCAGAGCCACCCTAAGACGACAGATGGTTTCAATTTTTTTGCCTCGCAAGTTTTTTGTGCCAAAAAAACTAACTTTTGTACAGGTTTATTTTTTTTTTTTTTCATCATCCGGAAGATGATAGAGAACAATGAACATGATGCAAGAATGAGGGGAACTGCTAATCAAAGGAATAATATAGGGAGCAGGACGAGAAAAATGTTGATGTGGTGGAGGTGTACAGTCAACCGGATGCCCCAAATGGAACTCTGCCCACATTCTGCTCATATTCGGCCAAATTCCTTTGAGGATGGGCATACCAGACTCATCTACTATACACAGATGTAGTGTAGAGGTGTTTTGAGATCTAAAAAAAAAAAGTTTTGGGAATCCGAAGTTTTTTTCCGGATTTGAATTATGCAACATCGGGAACGTGATAGAGAATTGAGGTGAAAAATTTGAAATAAAATTCATGACTTTTCCAGCAAGAGTAATACCAATAATACATACACATTTTCAGGTGAAAATGTTAGTGAAAAATTTAAAACATTTTTCACCAAAATTTTCACTTGCAAAAAGATAATAAAAAGTGTGAAAAATCTAGTGTAAAAAAGGGTGTAAAATTCGAAATCTGGAATCTTTTTTTACAGACATTTTTCATCATCTTTTATTTCACTTTTTTCACTGAAAAACATAATGAAAAAGATATGTTATTTTCCACCACTTTTTTCAGTGTAAAAACAAGTGAAAAAGTTAAAACATTTTTCAGACATTTTTCACTGAAAATGAAAGTGAAAAATGTGAAATACTGTTTAAGAATTTTCTTTCGAATTTTTTACTGAAAAATCTAAAATAATTTTTAGAAGTTTCAAAGTGGAAAATGTATGAAAATGTTAAACATTTTTTCACTTGCAGGTTTTAAGTTTCAAAGTGAAAAACAGGGTGAAAAATTGTTGAAAATTTTGAAATCTTTACACTCCGAAACATGGTGAAAAAAATTGTTTGAACCTTCTATTCAGTCTTTTTGCCCGCTCTGTCACAAAGAAGGTGAAAAAAAATGTAACCATATTGCATTTTGAACCTTCAATTCCACCCCCCGCAAGCCCACGGATTTATTATCCGAATGTGATGCCTGAATTTGAGGGAGATGGTGTATTTCCAGGCTCCTGAGTGCATTTCTGAGCGGATATGTGGCCTGACTGCCATTTTAGGTCCCCCCCAATCCCAGTCAATGTTCTGAATTCTTCGGCGGACCATGCCGCCTTCAGCAGGCCCACGGATATGTTATCCGTCCTAAAAAACAGCAAAAATGGCTGTTTGGCCAGGTATTTTGTGCCTCCTAAGGCCAGATGCAGTCGGATATTTGAGCCGAATGCCATTTTAGGTCCGTCTCGATCCCAGTCAATGTTCTGAATTCTCCGGCAGACCATGCCGCTCTCAGCAGGCCCACGGATATGTTATCCGTCCTAAAAAACAGCAAAAATGCCTGTTTGGCCAGGTATTTTGCGTCTCCTAAGAGTTACTCCGGGAGCGGAAATGGAAATGGAAAAGGATTCGGATTTAGGAATGATGGCTGACATAACAAAGTGACAAGCAGTGATAGGGGTGATTATCGGGCAATCTACACTCTTTCTCAATGCCCCCACGCAATCTGAGCCCACAGGAGGCCGCCAAATGGGTTACATTGATCGTTGTTGCACTCATACAGTACATTGTACTTGGTGTGGGGCTGTTTGTCTATCCACAGTACTGCAAGACAGATTTGCACACCTCTGCACCGTCTGGTCGTGCTTGGCTCGACGAGCTTCTCTCTGGGCATCCAGAGCGTATCTATATTGCTCTGGGGATGCGCCGTCACGTATTCCTTGCCCTAGTCCTCCAAATCCGGCTCATGGGACACATGGAATCACAAAATTCCCGACTTAATCTTGATGAATCTGTGGCAATCTTCTTGTACACTTGTGTCACTGGGATTGCTATAGATCATGTAGCAGAACGTTTCCAGCACTCACACACCACCATATCCGAGTAAGCTTAACTCCTTTTTATCAACTCTTGCTCATGAGGTCATTCCAGGCATTTTCGAAAAATCCTTGACATTTTATCAGGGCACGAATTCTATTCAACTTATGTCCGACTCCCAGAAGCAAATGCTCCACCTCCACCAGCCATTCGGAACAGCTCAAAGTGGTGGCCATATTTCCGAGACGTCCTAGGTGCTATTGATGGTACTCACATCAGCTGCTCACCATCGGCGGAGGACCTGCATACAGCTCGGGACCGCAAGGGTGGCATATCTCAGAACTGCCTTGCTGTTGTGTCTTTTGATATGCACTTCCTGTTTTTTTACAAGTGGATGGGATGGTTGTGCAGCAGACTCGGCCATGTATGCAACTGCTCGGCTTCGGGAGTTTTTTATTCCGGCAGGCAAATGCTACCTCGCGGATGCAGGATTTGGGATATGTAACTCCCTCCTTGTCCCATACCGAAAGACTTGCTATCATCTTGCTGAATGGGCTCGGGCAAACCAACGGTAAAATTCTGCTTTGCACTCATTGTATTTTTCTCATTTATTACAGGCCCGCAAATCCCAAAGAGCTATACAATCTCCGCCATGCATCTGCTCGTAATGTTGTCGAGCGCATTTTCGGCGTCATTAAACACCGATGGTCTATCCTCACACGTCCTCCTCACTACGACATGAAAGTCCAAGCCAGAATTCCGTCAGCACTTGTCGCATTGCATAATTTCATCTTAGAGCATGATGAAACTGATCTTGACAAGTGGATCATCGATGAACAGGCCGAGGATAATACTCGTGGTATGCGCCGCGACCAGGAGATCGACTTTGGCCAGCTGGCTACCTCATCGCGGGTGTCTCTAGCAGAGAAACGACATGCAGAGAACGTGCGGGATGCCATGGCACAGTCCATGTGGGAGGACTACAAACAGTATCTTGAATCGAGAATGGATGTGGACAGCTCTTATGATGACATTCGTCCGGCACAACTAGACTAGGTACACTAGTGGTAGTTAGAACATCGAGGTTGGGTTGAGAAGCTCCTGTGCCGTCGCCGCACGCAAGAAAGGATCTGCATCGGAAATGTATGCATCTGCTGCACTGGTATCACGCCCGAACAAAATGTTGAGGCGGGTGCGCTCCAGTGCCCCAATATATCCACCATTCAAATCCTCTAAAGCCAACTTGCGAGCTGCCTCAACCTTTTTCGTTGGGGACATGGCAGACGATTTATGCGGAGCAAAAGTCGTCGCTATCACCTTCCCAATACCGTCAACGGAGCGACCGAGGGCGAGGATTGACTCGGGACCTGTGGTCTTAGCGCGCTTGTTGCTCCAGGGAGCTCCGACGTCGTCAGACATCCCACGCTTCAAAGCGGAAGCCGGGGTCACAGGGATGGCGGCAGGAGCGGCAGTCGATTGAGAAGGCTGAGAGTTGACGTTGGGCGGCTGGGACTCGCCATAGTTGGTCTGGGACCAGTCCGAGAACGGCTGAGAGTCGTCGGAATGGGGCTGAGAGTCATCAGAGCGCTGCTCAGTGTCGTCGTCCTGGGACTGCTCCGGGGGCGCAGTAGCAGGCTCCGGAGGCGCAGTAGCAGACTCTGCAGGCTGTGAAACCCCGCCGGGAAAAACGTAACGACCACGCGCAAGCGAAGGAAGAATTTCGTCCACCGTTTTGAAGTGAATCCATCCGCACGTCACAAATGGCTTGAAGTGCGGATGAGCCTTGCTAAAATTCTTCCAAGCGTCGCGGTCATTGTCCGTGACGTTGAATCCAAGTTCGTCGGTATATGTCCACCCCGACGCGCCTGGGTACCGCTTTTGTTTGGCCTGGAGGATGAAGTCATGAAGTTTACGGGCCTGTGCAATAAAAAAGTCATTATCTGACAAAATTGAGCTATATTGTTGCGCACCTCCTTCCACTTGCTCTGAATGGAGTCTGCTGTTTTCGGTCCACCGGTCTGGGGTGGGTAATTCTCGGCCATATGCTTAGCGGCTTCATTGAAGACCGTTTTATCGAAATTTCCACCATCCCCGACACGGCTTTTCTGGTCAAGGAGGAACTGTAGGGCATGCGTAAGGTCCTCGGGGTGTGCAATCCAGTTCGCTGCATCCTTCCGGGTCATTTTGGGCTTTTAAGAGGCACTGGGGACGCGACGCGACGGGCAGAGACACAGAGAAAAAGCGGGGGTCACGACTTGTCACTATGTTATGTCAGCCATCATTCCTAAATCCGAATCCTTTTCCATTTCCATTTCCGCTCCCGGAGTAACTCTAAGGCCAGATACAGTCGGATATTTGAGCTGAATGCCATTTTAGGTCCGTCTCGATCCCAGTCAATGTTCTGAATTCTCCGGCAGACCATGCTGCTCTCAGCAGGCCCACGGATATGTTATCCGTCCTAAAAAACAGCAAAAATGGCTGTTTGGCCAGGTATTTTGTGCCTCCTAAGGGCAGATGCAGTCGGATATTTGAGCTGAATGCCATTTTAGGTCCGTCTCGATCCCAGTGAATGTTCTGAATTCTCCGGCAGACCATGCCGCTCTCAGCAGGCCCACGGATATGTTATCCGTCCTAAAAAACAGCAAAAATGCCTGTTTGGCCAGGTATTTTGCGCCTCCTAAGGGCAGATGAAGTCGGATATTTGAGCCGAATGTCATTTTAGGTCCGTCTCGATCCCAGTGAATGTTCTGAATTCTCCGGCGGACCATGCCGCCCCCCGCAAGCCCACGGATATGTTATCCGTCCTAAAAAACAGCAAAAATGGCTGTTTGGCCAGGTATTTTGTGCCTCCTAAGGGCAGATGCAGTCGGATATTTGAGCTGAATGCCATTTTAGGTCCGTCTCGATCCCCGTCAATGTTCTGAATTCTCCGGCAGACCATGCCGCTCTCAGCAGGCCCACGGATATGTTATCCGTCCTAAAAAACAGCAAAAATGCCTGTTTGGCCAGGTATTTTGCGCCTCCTAAGGGCAGATGAAGTCGGATATTTGAGCCGAATGTCATTTTAGGTCCGTCTCGATCCCAGTGAATGTTCTGAATTCTCCGGCGGACCATGCCGCCCCCCGCAAGCCCACGGATATGTTATCCGTCCTAAAAAACAGCAAAAATGGCTGTTTGGCCAGGTATTTTGTGCCTCCTAAGGGCAGATGCAGTCGGATATTTGAGCTGAATGCCATTTTAGGTCCGTCTCGATCCCCGTCAATGTTCTGAATTCTCCGGCAGACCATGCCGCTCTCAGCAGGCCCACGGATATGTTATCCGTCCTAAAAAACAGCAAAAATGCCTGTTTGGCCAGGTATTTTGCGCCTCCTAAGGGCAGATGAAGTCGGATATTTGAGCCGAATGTCATTTTAGGTCCGTCTCGATCCCAGTGAATGTTCTGAATTCTCCGGCGGACCATGCCGCCCCCCGCAAGCCCACGGATATGTTATCCGTCCTAAAAAACAGCAAAAATGGCTGTTTGGCCAGGTATTTTGTGCCTCCTAAGGGCAGATGCAGTCGGATATTTGAGCTGAATGCCATTTTAGGTCCGTCTCGATCCCAGTCAATGTTCTGAATTCTCCGGCAGACCATGCCGCTCTCAGCAGGCCCACGGATATGTTATCCGTCCTAAAAAACAGCAAAAATGCCTGTTTGGCCAGGTATTTTGCGCCTCCTAAGGGCAGATGAAGTCGGATATTTGAGCCGAATGTCATTTTAGGTCCGTCTCGATCCCAGTGAATGTTCTGAATTCTCCGGCGGACCATGCCGCCCCCCGCAAGCCCACGGATATGTTATCCGTCCTAAAAAACAGCAAAAATGGCTGTTTGGCCAGGTATTTTGTGCCTCCTAAGGGCAGATGCAGTCGGATATTTGAGCTGAATGCCATTTTAGGTCCGTCTCGATCCCAGTCAATGTTCTGAATTCTCCGGCAGACCATGCCGCTCTCAGCAGGCCCACGGATATGTTATCCGTCCTAAAAAACAGCAAAAATGCCTGTTTGGCCAGGTATTTTGCGTCTCCTAAGGCCAGATGCAGTCGTATATTTGAGCCGAATGCCATTTTAGGTCCATCTCGATCCCAGTGAATGTTCTGAATTTTTCGGTCGGCCAGGCCACCCCCTGCAAGCCCACGGATTTATTATCCGAATGTGATGCCTGAATTTGAGGGAAATGGTGTATTTCCCGGCTCCTGAGTGCATTTCTGAACGGATATATGGCCGGACTGCCATTTTGGGCCCGTCTCGATCCCAGTGAGTGTTGTGACTTCTCTGGCGGAGCATGCAACCCTCAGCAGGCCCACGGATATGTTATCCGTCCTAAAAAAACAACAAAAACTATCCTTATTCATATCCGTGGGCCTGCTGAGAGCGGCATGGTCCGCCGGAGAATTCAGAACATTGACTGGGATCGAGACGGACCTAAAATGGCAGTCCGGCCAGATATCCGTTCAGAAATGCACTCAGGAGCCGGGAAATACACCATTTCCCTCAAATTCAGGCATCACATTCGGATAATAAATCCGTGGGCTTGCGGGGGGTGGAATTGAAGGTTCAAAATGCAATATGGTTACATTTTTTTTCACCTTCTTTGTGACAGAGTGGGCAAAAAGACTGAATAGAAGGTTCAAACAATTTTTTTCACCATGTTTCGGAGTGTAAAGATTTCAAAATTTTCAACAATTTTTCACCCTGTTTTTCACTTTGAAACTTAAAACCTGCAAGTGAAAAAATGTTTAACATTTTCATACATTTTCCACTTTGAAACTTCTAAAAATTATTTTAGATTTTTCAGTAAAAATTCGAAAGAAAATTCTTAAACAGTATTTCACATTTTTCACTTTCATTTTCAGTGAAAAATGTCTGAAAAATGTTTTAACTTTTTCACTTGTTTTTACACTGAAAAAAGTGGTGGAAAATAACATATCTTTTTCATTATGTTTTTCAGTGAAAAAAGTGAAATAAAAGATGATGAAAAATGTCTGTAAAAAAAGATTCCAGATTTCGAATTTTACACCCTTTTTTACACTAGATTTTTCACACTTTTTATTATCTTTTTGCAAGTGAAAATTTTGGTGAAAAATGTTTTAAATTTTTCACTAACATTTTCACCTGAAAATGTGTATGTATTATTGGTATTACTCTTGCTGGAAAAGTCATGAATTTTATTTCAAATTTTTCACCTCAATTCTCAGTCTCAAAAGTACTGAAAAACTATTTAAAAACTTCACTAATTTTTCACTGAAAAAATGTGTGAAAAATAATGTAATTTTTTCACCACTTTTTTCAGTGAAAAACTCGAAATGTTCATCCAGTGCCAGGACGTCCACAAGAATATGAATACGACTGAATATGAATATGATATGATATGGATATAATACGATACGGCCGTCGGCGTATTCAAATATATTCAGTTACGGCCATCACTGTCAATCACGATCGGCCCAGCGGCAATCTTGGCGGCAATTGTGCGTACGACAAGCGGATCAAGCTGCTGCACAGCTGACAGCACATCAGCAAACAACCGGACAGAAGCCAGAATTTCTTCCCTCACTTGCGATGCATCAATGGCCGACTCCGAGTCACTCAACATGGATTTGAAGACTTTGCTGAATGATGCTCGGGCGTCCATGACTGCAGACAGTGGACACGTTGTCTGTGGATGTTGTTTGCAAGGAATGGTTGAAGTTGGGCCTTGCGGAGGGGGTAAACTACACTGACTATATCAGAATTCGCGAGGGGTAGAATATATTTGAATATATTTGAATATATTCATATCGTATTCATATTCAGTGGGTTGAATATGAATATGATACACTACAAATACGATACGGGCCCTCCGAGGTGAATACGATACGAATATGAATACGATACGCCATTTCCCGTATCGTATTCGTATTCGGCCAGCACTAAAGTCTGATAAATCAGTAAGGTTGGGAAAAAATATCTACATTTGAATTACTTTTTCCTATTTCCTTACAAAGGTTCAGTAATTAATTTTGTGCAATGACTAATTCTATATGACTAATTTTTGTTTGTCCTTGTAGCAAAATGGCTCGAAATCCATGTTCCCCTGGGTAGCCAAACCTAAAGGTTCAGCAATTAGTGCTTGAACCTGATTTCGTGTCTAGACAGCCATTCCTTAATCAAACTTTATATAGATTGTTCACACGCTGCACCAATCCCCAGCTTCCTCCTCCATGAGCACTGCTCCGTCGACACCACGCATACGCCTCGCCAGATAGAGGCAAAATATAGCTGCGCTCGAGGTGCAGTTGGATCGTTTGCGCACAGAGAAGGAGGAGATCCTTTCCTCGCTCAACGCCTATCCAATCCTCACCACCCCCCCCCCCCCCCCCCCCGAAATCACCATCGCAATATTTCTGTCCTACCTAGACGCGAGCACTCACGTCACTGGTGGTCGGACCAGCCCGATGCTTCTGGCCAGGGTCTGCCGTGCATGGCGTGCAATCTCCCTCAGCACAGGTGAACTCTGGTTGCGAATGCACTTCGAGCGGGATAGCTTCGCCCGCATGCGTGAGCCCATGAAACTGCTGGACTTTCACCTCACGCATGCCGGGAAGTGTCTGCTGGATATGCACATTGAGCTGCCGGAGCTGACCCAATTGCGGGATGCAGCCTGGGCAGCCCTCCGACCGTACTCAGGACAGCTCAGAAGCCTCGGTCTCCTGCTGGAGAGATCTTCCTTCCTTGACGGAATTCCAGAATCGTTGCCTTCGCTACGGAAACTCGACATACGAATCAGACTATGGCATGAGAATCCTGTCCCTATAGTTGCTTTTGCTGACGCGCCACAACTGCGGGAAGCTCACATTCTGGACCTGGGGAAAGATCTCATCTCCCTTCCTTGGCAGCAACTCACGGCGCTCACGCTCGAAGAACACAACTTCGACAATTGTCTTTACATCCTCGAGGAAACACCGCATCTCCAGCAGTTGCATCTTGACCCAGCCATGTGGGCGCGAGAGTATGCCAAGCCTGTGGGTTCATTCCCGACATGCACTCTCCCGCATCTCCACACCCTCAGCCTCTCCCGAGTAGTGATGTGCCGGGTCGGGCTTCAAGCCCAAGCCCAGGCTTGGGTCGGGCTTTCAAGCCCGACCCAGGCCCGACCCGCGCCGGGCTCAGGTAGGGCTCAGGGTCGGGCCTCAGATTTTGCCCGACCCGCGACCCGGGCTCAGGCCCGGGCTTCAGCCACTTTTTTTTTGCCTGGCTCCAGTGAGGGCCAAAAACAATTTCACACATTTTTTTTTCTTCTAAGTTGTTTTCCTATGCCGCCCATCGTGCCGTGTTCAAATTATGATCCGATCTATGAATGCTGTTTGACTTCCACGGCGAAACATAATCTAACCGAGGCAAAATCAGCTCATTCACACCCGAACCCTGACCATGCAAGCAAGCAAACTCTCTTTGACTACACTTTGCTCATTTTGTTCAGGTCTCTGTCCAATCTGTCACTGCCGATAATGCTGCCGGTGGCAGTCAAGTGGCGGAACATATATTTTGATTGAAATTGTCGAGCGTCGGAATGTTCCGTAATACCTCCTTTTAGGTATTGCCTTATATAGGCAGGCCTGGGCCTGAGCCCAAGCCCGACCCGACCCGGGCCCGACCCTCAGGTCAGGTCGGGCCCAGGATTTTGTCAAGCCCAAGCCCTCTCCGACCCGACCCAAGCCCGGGCTTTCAAGCCCGACCCGACCCGAACAACACTACTCCCGAGATCCTCATGGCTGGCTCATTCACCACCTTATACTCCCTCGTCTCAAGCACTTTGAGGTGTGCATGGTATCTCCTGAGGGCATCGACGCCATCGACGTGTTGGTTCGCCGCTCTGACTGCGAAGTGCACACCTTCCGGATTTCTTTCATTCAGCATGCAGACCTCCGCGCCTGCCTCGCCGTACTTCCGACTGTCCACGCGCTCACTCTACTTCATCTAAACCTCTCCGCAGACGAACTCAAACAACTGTTCTCTCATCTATCCGGGACAGTGACCGGCAGCCCGTGGCTGCTGCCTGCGCTCACGTCACTGACATTGGATGGGGGTTTCTTTCCGGTTGATGTCAACGAACTCGCTGCGATGCTCGTAGCCCGGTGGGATACCAGGCACGGGGCACGCATCACATCGTTCTTGGTCTCCTTTCATTTCGACCACAGCTGGCTTGTCAGCGCTGCCCTAACGAAGTTGCGTGACCTGTGTCGCAGCGGACTGACGGTCAGTATATCTCAAGCTCCACGGAAGCCTACCCTCTATCTCGATTCATCCTTCGTAGGTGACTATCTTGAGATCGTTTCTCTTCAACTTATATGCGCAGGCTGCAGATCTCGTGAACCATTAACTGCTACAAGATGTGCCTTCGCTTCGCTCCGGCGTAGGTCGTTGATCGATACTTGCAACACATATTCATTCAAATCTTAGGCCTACTGGTTCAAGTAACGACTTCACCGCCCCAACACATGCCAACAAAATTCAGAGAATGAATGCATCCGTGATTCGTAAGCATCCATGATTTGTACTCGATGTCTCCCAGACCTTTTCGCAAAAGCAACATATGCCTTCAGAGCTCAAGCTAGTTACATAGTCAACGATCGATGGAAACTGGCTTCAGTAGCTGAGCAGTCACAGTAGCTCTGGGCGGTGAATCAATGTCTTAGACTAGGCTCATGAACCGTCCCAAAAAAGAGCAAAACGACTGAAATAGGCTTCACGTGGGACGCCACGTCGAAGGAATTATTTCAGTCGCGTATGGGAGCGGTCGTGAATTTCATCGCTTGTGTTTACCATTAGGGGTGCTCAATCATTAGTGTCCTGTCCCGTCCCGTCCCGTCCCGTCCCGTTCCAAGAAAAAATAAAGTCAGAAAGATTTTGCGGCGCAGTGAGAAGATACGTTACCGCGGCGCAGCGAGGAATGTGTTTACTGAGTATGTTCCGTAGAGGAATTACGCTGGGACTCAGTAGACAAATGAGGCAGGAAGGGAGGAGAGGCAAACTCAACGGACATACTATAGAGCCACCTGGGGCAATTGCACCGCCGAGTGAGCAAAATCTTGAAGAACGGTCAATGAGGAGGACAAGAGCCGTGGGGAAGAATAGTTTAACCAAAAAGGAAGTCCCGCGAAAAAGGGCAAGTCGAAGTTGCGATGAAATTCAGAGTGCAGTAGTGTTCTTTTCAAGGATAAAAAGGGTGAGCAGTATTGTAGAAGATGACAATGTTAACAAAAGAGGAAGTGGCGCGAAAAAAGCGAAGGTGGACGTTGCGAAGTGGCCTTTATTCGTTTTGCAAGGATAAAAGGCAGTGCTGAGGACGGCGAATCAAAAGACCGCCACCGACAAAAACAAGGCAGAAAGTCCTTAGTCCACCCGCCATTTTGGGTTTGCTGCTGATCTTGGCCGTGTAAACGCGTGTGCAAGGAGTCACAGACAGTGGGTGGAGAGGTTTGAGAATGAGCCAAGAATGAGCGGATTTGCAAAGAGGTAAAAAAAGGTGAAGTGCGGGGCAAATTTACGCGTGTGAAAAACATACCTGGAGGTGCCGGAGATCAGGTGGTATGAGAAAAACGGACTTACGGAGTAGGAACGGGCACCCTGGTATCACTCAAGTAGGAATTCTCCTAGCGGAAACTGACTCCTCGACCGCGTGTTTGAATTTGACGGAAAATGATTCATGTAGGACCACCGTTTACAGCTCTTTGCGGAACTTAGGGCGCGAGTGTTTTTTTCTGTTTTCAGTTATTTTGGGCAGAACAGTGATTACGGGCTCAATTCCTGTCCGTTTGATTTGTGAGTATGCTCAATCTTCTCAGACTCCCGACGCGCAGTTTCCTGTGTCCTCAGATTCTTTAATTTGATCTGGGATCAAAATTTCATACATTTTGACACATTTCCGAGCAGGACAACTGGGGCATCACTATTTCTTTCCCAGGTGTCCTGAATTTTTGTTATGGTGGACTTCTATGTATTATCTAGTTCCTGGAATACCGCGATAGTGGATGTAATGTCTAGTTTAAATCTAGGGATCAGGAATATTGGGCTGATTTGCCCTCTCAGTCAGCCTGTTGTTGAATATCGGAACCTGGGATCATATTCACTATCACGGTATTTCAGGAACTAGATTATGCATAGAGGTACATCATATAAAAGTTTTAAGGCAATCGGGGGTGAACTACTGATGCCCCAGTGTCCTGCCTGAAAATGTCCCAAAATAGGCTTACCTGAGACCCCCACACTGAGTAAAAAATGTGAGGACACAGAAAACTGCGTATCGCGAATGCGAATCGATTGAGCCTACTTCAAAGGTAAACGGACCAGGACTGAGGGCGCTATGAGTGTTCTCGTCAAAACAATCAAAAACAGAAAAAAATTGTCTGCACCCTAAGTTCCGCAAAGAGCTGTAATCATTTCAGATCTCGCAGCTCTTCAGCACATTCTCAACAGCCACAAATTTGTTCGCGTGCCGACTCGGTGGAAGATGGGTAACCTTGTGTTTGGAGAGCGGAGTGTATATTGTGCTGAAGGTATGGGTACCTAGACTTGAAGCAAACGCGCAAGTTCAAATTCAATAGTCATCTTTTGTTAACCGCCACCAAATACAAGCTCCACAGAATAATTCACTAAAACCATCCAACCCTTCCATCCGTCAATAACCAGTCTCAGCCACCACCTCAAGCCCTCGGCGAAAACGTGATCGTATCAATCTTATCCACACTGCCCGCGGGCCCAAACAAAAACTCGAACCGGATCTCCGCCGCTGGCGCCGTCGCCGTCCAGTTGAACTCATTGAAGTGGAACGCGCCCCAGCCCAGGTCACGCGCGTCGGTCGTCTTGTACGGCTCATTGTTGATCATCAGCCCGACGAAGCCGTTGTCGGGCCCATTGAAGAAGGTCCAGTAGCGCAGTGTATAGTTTTGGCCAAAGGTGACGGGAATGGGGTCGCTTGTGATGCGCGCCGACACGCCGAACTCGGTGTGGTTGGACGCCTGGACGAGGTCCACCTCAAAGGCGTGCGAGAGTGTGTTGCCGGGGGTTCCGATGAAAGCTCGGGCGGATGTGTCGGGGATCTGTGGGGCGGTTAGTATGTAGCGAAGAGAATTTTAAGAGCAAGGAGATGGGGGCACGAGGCGGTCAATTCATCTGCTCAGACCCATGGTCTGGGCAGGGCTGAGTCATTTCTAGCTCGAGAGAACACCTACATCCACGGTCCAGGAGGACAGGCCGCATTCAAAGTCGCCGTTATCGATTAAGTTTGAAGGTGCAGAAGCAATGCAAGCGGTGGAAGTGGATGAGGGCGTTGCGAGAACTCCTGCACAGAAGAAACCGATGAAAAGGATAGAAGACTTCATCTTGACTCGAAGAATGCAGTGGAGAACCAAAACTGGGAAGTTTTCTGAAGATGTGTGCTAGCAGTGTCGTTAAATATGGAGATTCATCAGGGTGGGGTTTCCTCCCCCTTTATCACCACCCTTCAGACTGGTTGGCTGTGCAAATGTATCAGCTAGGGACCTGCCTGCTCACGCCAGCTGAAGACAAGACACCTTTTACAGCTGTTTCCGAATATGTTGGCAGTGTGTCAATTTTTTGTGTGCCTATCTTATTTTGATGGCATGCTAAGGATTACTGCTTTGGGAAGTCTTGGCGTGATCTGACCACGTCGATGCGCCCCAGTACCTACGTCTGTCCGCCGCCAGCTTATAGGATTCTTAGGATCCCCTTGAAATACCAGCATAATCCTCCCATAGATTTGCCTAGCAGCCCCTCCGAGGTGCCTCCGCTCCGGCCCATTACTGTAGTCGTAGTCCCATTGAGTGAGCTTAAATTATGTAATGTAACTGCGAGTTTAACTGCCTACCTCGACTGCCAGATTGTAAAAGGTGTTTTGTCTTCAGCTGGCGTGAGCAGGCAGGTCCCTAGCTGATACATTCGCACAGCCAACCAGTCTGAAGGGTGGTGATAAAAGGGGAGGAAACCCCACCCTGAGACTATTTCTTCAATTGACTGCGCATCATTCCGGTTCCTGACACGGTCAACCAACCCACAGTTAAAATTTAGGCGGTTTACTTACTTACTTAGTATCAGCGCTGATAGGACGAGTTACCGGCGACTCACTGCGTTCCGGCCTCCCCTAGACTCAGACTCAGGTTAGGTACCTAGGCATATAGCTTTGGCTAGGTGACTAGACTTAGTCTGATTAGCTCTGGGTAGGTCTGCGTAGCTCTGAGTAGGTCTTTGGAGGTCTGTTGAGGTTAGTTTAGGTCACTGTAGTTCTTTCTACTCATCTATACAGAGCTGCCCTCAGCTGAATGTCTGGCTTTTTGTCAAATTTGGACTATATTTTGACAATCTTTTTTGAACACATACTGTACCAATCTGTATGACTGAAACGTAATGCATAACGGGTGTACCGTTTCGTTTCAATTTTTCTGAGCTGTAACGGGTAACGGCGGCAGCGTTTCACGGTCAATACCGTTACGGTTTGGTTACGGTCCTCATCCAAATAGAATTGGTAAGCAGAATCCTTGCGCTCTATGGGAAGAGAATGCAGCAGTTGCTCAACAAGCTTTTGAATGTATTTTATTCGAGATATGAGAGCCCGCGGTGGCCCTGTTGACGGTCTGTTTGTTGCGGTCCGTTTCACTAATTTGACAATGTAACGCGTAACGGTTCTGGTGTTTCACGTTTCACCGCAACCGTTTCAGTAACGGTCGAAAAAGCGTTTCAGTCATACAGATTGGTACAGTAGGCCATTTAAACTTTAATAGACAAAAGTTCAAAATGGCTACAATGACCTATACAGATCAGTGCTGAGCTACACAGAGTCAGTCTAGTAAGTAATCTGTCACCAGGCTACACAGGGCTAGAGTCGGCTACACTCAGCTGTCCAAAATGTGGGTGTAGTGATCTAAACAGGCTCTGTGTAGTGATCTAGGCCGATCTAGTCTGGCCTAGCCATAGCTACAATCCGCTGGCCAGACCTGAGTCTAGGGGTTAGCGGAACGCAGTGACTTGTACAAGCTAAGCCTAAAAGCTTCCCATCCTATACATGGAATGTGGTCGAATGCGCACTGGGGGCGCCGCCATAACGGCGGATTTGACGTGTGTCAGCGACGCAGATACTTATAAGTAGAGCGAGCGGATAGGGGTACGCGGGTTGCGTGTGTTTCGGAGTCAGGGTGAGAGTGTGAGTCGGAGCGTGGACTATGAGATGCACGCACCATTCAGAGTCAACGCTGGCAGAGAGGATGATTCGAAGCGGACACAGTCAGGATCTATTTATCTATCTTGAAGTTAGTGACAGCATAATCAACGAGCACCGGATTGAGGCGATGCGTCGGCGACGTTGAACGAGAGCGCAAATGCAAGGAAGGCTAGGTGGATGTTGAATGAACGGAAGAAAGCACAGCTGAATTGAAGGCCTCGTGAATGGTGAACGAAAGAAGGGAGAGCTGAATTGAAGCCAACGTAAAACAACGCACCAAGCTTACACTTATGATCAAGAGAAAGAACGTAGGAAAGAAGATTCTTCGGGTTACGCACCCGGTGCTGCGATATTTTCTCGTAAGTTTACATCGGCGTCCGAGTCGGTGGGGTATTTTATCGGACTTCGTGTTGGTTTTTTGGTAGTGCGGGGAGCGCGCGTGCGTGCGAGGAATCTACGGAGAAGAGTCGCACCGACATTGATATCGATCCCGCGTATGGTTGTCACTCACTGAAGACTCGGACTCGGAATCCCAGCGCAGTTAGTGCATACTGGGAATCACAGCCAGTTTAATTTTGGTTCGCGGTAACGCTAACTCCGTCTCCGCCTCCGAGCCTGCTACGTTAAGGATAAGATAAGTCAGATTTAGATAGATTTAGACCTGGACTTCTACTCCAAGTCAATTATGACTAGTAAAGCCCGAGGAGAAAGAGCGGATTCGAATTCGGCACTGAGCGGCGCCAAGTTACAGGTACACGGCGGTACCGGTGTATCGCGAAGGGAGGTAGAGGGACAGGGGTGCGTTGCCTAGGGACGATGCGCTTGAGCGTAAGCATTTGAAGTGAATCCCGAATCACAGAGCGGGAGGAGGGAAACAGGTTGATGATTGTCCTAAGATGCCGCACAACAGATCAAGCCCGCGTGCATGCTGAGCTTCAGATCTTCATAGTCGGAAACAGAGTCAGGATCCATACATCCATCTATCAACGACTCGCAGGACTGGCAGATTGAGGCGATGGGTTGGCGGGAAGCGAGGTACGACGTTGCACGAAAGGAAGAAAGCTGGAATGAAAGCACGCAGCTGAAAGCCCGCACGCATGTCAACGTCGCCGCGGCGCGACAAATTGACTCAAGGGCCGACGCCCAGCCCATCAAAGCCCGTTGATGGACGGATTACGTAAATCCTCTCTCACCACCGCCATCTCCGCTCCCCCAGTCGTCGCTGCCGTCATCGTCGCCGGCGTCCCTCGTTTCTTTGCGTGGTATAACAAGGTATAACTGGGTTGCGAGCGGGTATCGGGACTCGAAGGTTTGATCAATTGAAGGAAGACGAAGAGTAGAGAAAGAAGGAAGGACAGGACAGGGAGGGCTTGGGGAGGGCGAGCCTAAAGGAGACGAGACTCGGAAGACGAGCGAAGACTCGACTTGGACTTGGACTGCGACTACTGGTGGCACGGATTCCCTCGCTCTTCTCGCGCGCCCGCACGGCGTCAACGCCAGGGAAACACAAGCCCCAACAGCTCGCCCCGCCGACTATGCCAATTTGGCGAATCCGCGGGCGGGGAAGGGGAGTGGGGGGGCGACGGCGGAGATGCGCTGGGCGGACGAGGCGCGCTTTGCGTGGCCGCACGAGCTTTGGATGTGTTTGCAGTAGGGGCTGTCGAGGGTGGTAAGGGTAGAGGGCGGAAGGGAGGTGCGGGGGCTGCTGAGCTGGGCGTGGTATCGAAGAGGCTGCTTAAACGGATTCGTCCACTACCGCCACACATACCCCACTCAGATCGCGCACCCCTCAGCGACGAAATGCGGGCGTTTTACACACGGGATCAGAGCATTCCGCCCGTATAAGTAGTCCTTCCTGTACTATATTTGACCCCTTACCTGGCCACCTAAGCATTCATGCCAAAATCTCAATCTTTCCGCTGGCCCTCTGCGCGCCCATTTGTGTCAGAACGAAGGCATACTTCCTAGGAAGGATTCAAGACCATAAGTTCCCAAATATCCCAACATTTGAATTCACAGTGAATTTATTTTGAGCGGCAGTACAACATGGCCAAATAACAGGCTAGTTGGCCACCCCGCTAAATAATGGCCTGAGGTCTCAAATGCCCGCCACTCGCGCTCTAAATCATAGAGGGGGATCGTATTAACTATCTCAAACAGTTGTGGTGTATATATGAAGTATACGAAATGCCAGAAAATCGAGGTCCGACGGATGCGAAACACCAAAATCGGGGTCATGATATGAACAAGCGTTCTACAAGTAGAAGAAACACCTAGATGGGCAAAATTAAGATCCATGTTGCTTAATGGAAGGTATTATGACGTACCTGAGCACCCGACTCCCTTCCAAGATGCTGATAGCTCCTACAAAAAATCTGACTATTGGTGACACCGAAATTGGGTGGTTTGAGTTAATGACCTGCAGAGCCATCCAAGGTGAGTAGATAAAATTTCAAAATACCTCTCAGAATGAAGGATTGTGTAGTAAGAAGTACTCTGTAAGGGGTCAGACCGATAGCAGGGTGGTATCGTGTACCGGGATGGTGGCCAGTATGGCTGACTAGAAAAAAAGCAGTTGTGTTTCCGTGAGTGGGTAGAGAGAGTAGTGGAGGCCATTTCCAGCCAATGACATCAGATGCAGAAGCCCAGAGTCGGGGGATCAGAACGAGCCCCAAAAGTCGTGGATCGACGAAGAAACGGTGGAGAAATGGCCACGGCAAGTGAGGCGAGTGGTCTGATGTCAAGAAATTGATGTCCCCGGGGGACGTGTGGTTGAGCGGGTGTGCCCACGTCCTAGCCGTAAGAGTCACGCGGCTGCCGTAATCAAAAATGATTAACGGCCGTGGGTTCGATCCCCACAAAAACCGTAGGAGGGTTCTAGTGGGTATTCTTCCGGTTGAAATCCCGGTTGCCGAGTCCCACAGTACCGTGACTTGATCTGTCACGTGTCTGCGTAAATGCATTCCCTACCTGGAGTCGGATATCCTAGTCAACTAGCATGACATGGATTAGGCCTCTTCGAGGCGGAGGCTGAACCTTGAATTAATAAATTATTCGAAGCAAAATTGGATTAGATAAATGCCCAAGGTGCTTAGATAGAGATAAGGTATGCACCATGCAAAATATTTGTAAAATGTGGGAGGGATTCAATATTTTTTTATACCTCTAAAACTTGTGAATTCAAATATCCTCCCTTTTAAATGGACAAGAAAAACAGAGCTCGCATCAAGAAAAGCTCTGCCATAAAATACTCATAGTATCACCATCTGTGAGGATGGTTCTTGAGCTCAAGTGGTACGAGGAACGAGTGCTACTGTTAGCTCAAGTTAGTCCTTCCAAAAATGAGAGTGATCAGTCTGAGGCTGAGCACCGATGGATCAAGCAGACTTTCGGACTTCTCCTCAACTTTCAAACTTTGTGTCGGCTAAACGTGAATTTTTTGACTGACCCAGGGACCCTATTCGACCTTAGTGGTGAATACAAGGGGGTCCGAAGATAAGAGATTACCATACGGGGTAGGGGGGGGAGGGTGTCTGGCCGACCACCAAAAAAAAAAATTGTATGTAAATTTTTTTCTGACCAGATATCAACCCATGTGTGTCCTGGTCCTCTGGGACTTATCTGGATACCTCTCAGGATGTACCAGAGCAGTTGTCCAGCAAAACATGATTGAACACTGGATATGTTGTGTGTTCTCGCCAGCCGCCGGCATGTGGCCATCATTATTATGACATATTTGACAGTTGCCCCGCTCAGCCGATTGGATGCCGAAACAGCCCTTGAGCCTCTGCCGTTAAATTGCTGGCTCCGAAGAGTGCCGATTATCAATAATTCTACAATACCTCGAATGATTTTAAGTTGTTTGCTGCCCTATCGACTCATATTCTAAAACCATCCTTTGGAACATGCTGTACCAATGTCCACAAATTCAGACAGTTTGATTTCTGCATGCATTTCCGGCCCACCCCTAATGAAATTTCCAATGGCATTTAGGGCCTGATCGGTAACCGTGAATTCACGCATGAATTTTCGTGGAATTTTTGATGAGTACCAAACTCGTCCCTAAACTACCCCAGATGGTCGAATAGCCCCTTTTAATGAACATTTGAGGTTGGAGAGTGGGAGACATGGTGTAACACACAATCTCCCATAGATTTCACAGATGATGCAAAAAAAATCAAGTTCAACTCAGCTTATGTTGAAACCATCACACTGCTTCCACTCATGCTCCTCGAGATTTTAGGAAATGCATGTACTTTTCGTTCTAGGAGGGTTTAGGGACGAAATCCGTGGGAAAGATAGACAGAAACGAGATTCAGCCAAAATTCAGGCAAAAAAATTCACGGTTACCGATCAGGCCCTTAGTTAAAAAGTTTGGTTAGATTGTTAGTTATGTATTAGTATTTTTACGGCTTCAACTTATTCCAAGTCAAAAATGTTTAGAACATTGTTCCTTCGCATATGATATGATGAGCCAGCTGTTTATGGGACTCTGTAAATATCCTTGTGATTAATCAGTCTACCACTCTCATGTAGCACCTCCCGGCGCGGAAATGCGTGGCGGCGCTGTTTCCCAAAAAGGGAATTTGATGGCATCAGGTGGCTGTGAGGGGGGAGGGTGTCGCCGACCCTCTCAAAAAAAAATTTTGAAGGTGATATCAATTTTTCTAATCTTTGGACCCCCTTGGGTGAATACAATAGTCTGCATGGGGGTTAGTCTCACTTGATTTGACAGCCTCATCAGACTGTATTCTCTGCTGTCCTTGCTGAGCAGTAACTGACCCAATTATACTTACGACGCGCCCGAGACAGGTCGGGTCACGTGCATCGCAACCGAACATCCGGATCCCCCACCCACAGTTTCTGTATCCACTTGACAGTTCAACAGGAGAAGTACGACAGTGTACTTGTCAGATTATGATCTACATCGATCTTTAGCGAGGATTGTTTCTATCATGAAAGTTGACAAGAAAAGTCCGACAAATATCCACCAAAGTGTGCCTTGTGGAGGACAGTCATCATAATTTCGGATCTCCCTAGTACATAACACGGATATGGGGCCTGTAAACATTTTTTACTCCAGAAGTCCTATCAGAACTTGAGCGTGGAAGGCAAACAATGTGATCGCAGATTATAAGTCCTGAAATCAATGCCTGTAGTGACTTGACGACCCAACACACCCGTTTGGGGACCAGATACTCTCAAAATAGAAATAGCTGGGATATCATTATAGGGTTTACCAAGTGCTCCTTAAATTTTCTCAAAACTCAGTTTAAATTTTTTAGTTTCATAGCAGATGCCCCTGTGTACCAACTCTCGACACAGTGCACTCCTGCAGTTTCAATTCAAAGGGGAAGTATCTGGCATCGAGGCAGAGGATTCATAGTATATACCAGCTACATTTCGGGTGATTTATTTTGAGAAAATGCACAGAAGGTCAAACCGACCTGAACCGTTGAACAGCCATAATTGATCGGAACAATCGGGAATCAGGATTACCCACCGGCTTGATTCCGGCAGGGTGACGTTCGACCGACGGATTCCGAGTCAGAACGGATACGGCCCGAACATAAAGCAGATATGACTAACCCTAAAATCCGACCGGACCTCTTTGCTTACAATTCCCCACATGACGTGGGATTAGGCCTCTTCGAGGCGGGTGCTGAACCTTTAGGATGGGATATGTAGACCAGATAGGGCCCACAATTCAGTTTCCTCCCTGGTGATGTTCGGGGCCTGGCCTGAAGCCTGCTAGGCCGAGCCCAGTCAGGCCAGGCTCTCACCCACGGCTTGGGAAGGCTCATTGGGAATTATGATTCAACCTGTTGAATATGGACAAGGCAGAGTTTCGGAACATACCTATGGTTTGCATAACAATTATGAGATTCTCCCATACCTCAGAACCACTGCGGAGATCCCTCCGTTTTAGCGTGGGTAAAAGGGCGATGTATAAAGTTCCTCGTGTTCAGTCTGTTATTACAGAAGTTTTTACCGAGGGGTAAAATCAGACTACAAAGAAAGCTTTTTCCGCCACTTTTTCCTCCGTATAAAGCAAAGATTTTACCAGCGGGGGAAATACATTGTTTTTCACACACTTTTTCCATCTGGAAATGCATCCGTTTTACCTTGGGTAAAAAGTCGTCGGCTTTTTCCGCCAGTAAAATTATCCTTCTTTGTCCCGGTAAAACAAAGGTAAAATCTTTCTTTGTTCCCCACAGAATACCTGCGGTAAAAGTAACCATTTTTCCTTGTGAAAAATATGGGGAATTTCATCTCATTTTTCTCTGATTTTTCTCTGGGTAAAATGAGCGGGCGCGGAGCGTCGCACTGGGGTGCGCGCTAGCCCACGCTCAGAGGGCTCTTAGAGGGCTCTTAGAGGACACTCAGAGGGCTCTCAGAGGGTGCTTCACGCGCACAGAGGGCCGCCCACCGCCCACCGCCGCCGTGATCGATATTGAGAATGGTCTGGAGAATTCGCGTATCCTGATTGCGTCTTCTGTGCGGAGAAAAACCGCAGCTCTGTACATGTCTTATTATTGCTTTTTCAACACTACCCACTCCGGGGAATGATGTAGACTGGCACGGGATGTCAAACTGCGGGCACATAATCAGAGAATGCACCGCCATTTCCTCCCTTCTCCGAGACCTCCTCCGACATACTCAATGTCAAGATGCCGCAGTTTTCCTAGACGCACTATACCGACGAGCAGAGTGTGACCACAATGTATTCTCGAGTACGATATTCAGGGACCGGGTGGCGCGCGCGAGGCGGCCATGGGTACAAGCACCTGCTCGATGTCGCAGGGAATACATTTTCTGGCGGGTTTTTGGACCTGCTACGGTCGCGGCCTCTTGTGTTGATGGTGCGAGCATCCTCAGAAGCCGTGTATGTGCTTCGCTGAGCTGGAATGATGCAATCGGCCGTCTTCAACGAGTACTTCAACGACTGGCTGCGGCCGTACAAGCACTATGTACATCCCCGTGCTGCCCGACCTATCAGATCTGCCGGAGCGGGTGACGAGGGCGGATTCGCACCCGGAGGAAGCGATGGGCATTCAGAAAGCGGGGAGACGGGTCGTCACGGAGTCACGGACGCGCAGACGACCACTATTAAACTATTTCTGACGGTGCTGCTCCGGTGGTCACAGTTGCAAGAGTATGCTAGGAATCCGGTCTCAATGAGTATGAGTATAGATTACATAGATGATCTTAGATATGCACGTCTGGTGAGGCTGCGACTACTTGAGTGTGGATGGGTGGCTGGAAGAGTGCGATAGCGTGTGTGCGCGTGTTTGGCTGCAGGGCTCCTGCGGCGATCAGTCAGTGTGGGAGTATCGTGTGCGTATTTGGCTGTGGGCTCCGGCGGCGATCAGTCAGTTGGACGAGCGTGTGGCAGTAACGTGTGCGTGTTTGGCTGTGGGCTCGGTCGATCAGTGAGAGCGCGGCTCGTTCCTCGCCCATTACAGTTTTTGGGCAAATCTCTCTTGCTTCATTCCTTGCATCGACATTACGGGATCCTCTGGCGACCACCAATATAGCATTCAGAGTCCAGAATGGCTACCACAAAGGAACACCCTTGCTCGTCATCCTGGATTTCTCCGGCAAGGAATACTTCATCCAGGATGGCGTATCCCTTGGCGAAATAATTGGCTGTTCCGGGACAGAGAGCCTTGTAGAAATTGAATATAAGGTCCAGCCTAATTCACGTTCTCCGCGCATCCTCTGCTGGAGGTACTGTGTCTGGGCAAGCCAACAGACGCGCATCCTACAGGTGCTGAAGGGTTTTGAGAAAGTCGAGCCCTCCAAAGTGCGTTTACCTACCGAACGTTGCGAGGCGTGTCGACTCAGTCGTTCTTAGCTGACACCAACTGCCTCATTTCACGGGCGATCTCGGTCTCGATAGTCTGGACGTCGTGGAGGCACAAACGGCAAAAGAAGAAGTACAACCATTCGTTTCCAAGACCGAACCCTGCCATTAACGGGTGCAGGAGTTCCCAATTGATCCCAGATGCCGAGGCGGACGAGATCCGGAAGTGGTCTGTCAAGATGGGGGTCAAGGCGAACTCGGAATACGTCCCGACATACTAGCTCCCGCAGCTGTTCCGTTGGCGCGGGCGCTGGTTCGAGATCAAACACGGTGGGGACGGGTTGGAGGGGCGATTCACGATGTTGGGCACGTATCAACCTATTTCGAGTATCTATGTTATGTGCGTTGTCGTGCTCGATCATCCATCCCTTCCTTTTTCTGACACTGCCTTCGCTGGTTTTCCGTTGTTTTTTTTTAAAAAAAATCGATACTCTGGATTTGAACCTGCTCTCAGACCTCGTCGAAGAGGCACGCACACGCTACGTCGAGGTTAATCACCCGAAAGTGACCATCCGCATCGCGGACTCGCTATGTCTCCTCTCTCCCGTTCCTTTCCGTCATACTCGCACTCACGCACTCCCGCCGACAGCTGCACTTCGGCCTGGAACAACGTCAAGCAAAAAGTGCGCCGGCCCTTCAGGTATCTTCTCCCTCCGGTCTTTCCCGCCGCCTCACTCACCTGTGGTAGCTCGATCATCCTCCAAAAAGGCTTTGTCAACGCGCTCGTGCGCGCCGCACGCGAACTCATCACACGGAGGACTGGTACATCGAGGCCTACATCCCGCACCGCCGCGGGTATCTGCTCTACGGCCCGGGCACGGGTAACTCGATGTGTGCTTGCCTAGCCATCTATTATAATAAAACTTCATCCGCTCATCGGGATGGCTGACAGACATCAATCTGAATTTAAATCTAGCGTCGACGATATACGCGCACGCAGACACCCTAACCCTAGAGATCTACTCTCAGCAGTGACTCGACGGACTCGAACGAGGTGATGAGAACATCCACCTTACCCGCCTGGGCTTGGGCGAGGCGGACCGCCTCTTCGTCGGCGCCAGCGTCGCCTGGAAGACGAGCGGCGGGTCCTCTGTGCGCGCGTGAAGCACGCTCTGAGTGTCCTCTAAGAGCCCTCTAAGAGTCCTCTGAGTGTCCTCTGAGAGCCCTCTGAGCGTGGGCTAGCGCGCACCCCAGTGCGACGCTCCGCGCCCGCTCATTTTACCCAGAGAAAAATCAGAAAAAAATGAGATGAAATTCCCCATATTTTTCACAAGGAAAAATGGTTACTTTTACCGCAGGTATTCTGTGGGGAACAAAGAAAGATTTTACCTTTCTTTTACCAGGACAAAGAAGGATAATTTTACTGGCGGAAAAAGCCGACGACTTTTTACCCAAGGTAAAACGGATGCATTTCCAGATGGAAAAAGTGTGTGAAAAACAATGTATTTCCCCCGCTGGTAAAATCTTTGCTTTATACAGAGGAAAAAGTGGCGGAAAAAGCTTTCTTTGTAGTCTGATTTTACACCTCGGTAAAAACTTCTGTAATAACAGACGGAACACGAGGAACTTTATACATCGCCCTTTTACCCACGCTAAAACGGAGGGATCTCCGCAGTGAACTGAACCAGGACTTGTTTTAAAAGAAAATAGGGCTTCGAACCACACATCGGCCCAGGTCTCAGGCTTGGAAAATCTGAATCCAAGGCCAGGCCATGAACACAACTATTCCTCCTATATTCTTATTCATTATAGAACAATATTTGTGGAGACCAAGAGCTTTTTATGTACAGTAGTTGCGACAAATCACACCCTTTGGGAGAAATCACTTGGTCTACTCAGGACAAATCGAGGTTTGGGATTTTGTGACTTTAGACTACTATTAGCTAAAGAAATTCTTGACCGCTGTTCAGTCCTGAGTCTGCTTCGGGTTTGAGAATGAGAGAAACTTCTGAACAAAGATGAATCAAAAGCTTGTGTCGCAGAGTGCTTGCACCCTGTTGCTGTGCACTGGAGTCTGGCAGTCATGTTATGGTAGGAATCATTTTTTCCATGATACATGACATTGTATAACTAGAAATCGAATGAAGTGGTCTTCACTTGCAAATCAACGTTCATCAGAACAGGTCTGATCAATCAAATTATCATTAGTTGGACACTCCTCTGAAAATTTACCGATCAGGCCATATGTAAACGCCCCTGGAACTCCTTGAAAGTATTCAGTGGTTTTTCGAAATCTTGTGCATGAAATTTTTAAAAGTTGTGCATGATATATCATATAATCAAACATGCCACTGGGGGGAATTTCCAGAGGATTGTACAGCTCCTTTTTCCAGCTTGCTACCCTTGATTCTGCTCGGAGGTCTATCAACAACACAAATTGGGCATCGGAGATGACAAAAAGTGTCTCAAACATTACTATGTACCAGGTTTGCTATGAAATAATAAAAATTGCAGGTGCTCCAATCAAGTACATTATCCCAATTACAGAAGGTTTATGTAAAAGAGTGATATACCAACCTTGACACACCTCAGAAACAGGCCCTTGAGCATACCCTTTGCGGCACGTGGTTGTGCCACAGGAACTCTCTCACGTCAACGTTCACTGGCCCGAATATAAAGCAGAAATGACTAATAACGGAAAATTGAACTTGAGCATTTCTTTGGTTTCAGCGGATGAAATGCACTGTGGGACAGAAGAAATCAAGTGGATATTAAGTTGATGAACAGATCTTGGCGCTGTGATTTATCTCTACATCTTGCCCCATTTTCTCTAGATTTTATTTCTACGATGACCAATGGTGCATGACTAAATCTTTGTTTGTACTTGTAGCAAATGTTGGCGGATAAGCAAGTTCCCCAGGGTAGCCAAACCTGACGGTTCAGCAATGACTAATGACGTGGGATTGGGCCTCTTCGAGGCAGGTGCTGAACCTATACAAGAGGGAGGCAACGGCTCTAGTACTACGAGAGAATTGAATATGGAACAATCATATCAAAAATGTGCATGCGGTACAAATCACACGGTCCAAATACCTGTTCTCAGACGATGAGCGTTCTAAATTCATTCGTTAAGCATCGAGAACTTACTCGTAATGAACCAACGAATGGAGTGTTCATAATTCAGGGCCAACTCGTCTCTCTGATCCTCTGTCGGTGCACCTGGGTCCGTTCCAAGATTGAACGGTCGAGTCCTCAGTGAGAACAATAGGACGACTTACCCATCTTTTGTGGTGAGAAGTTTCACCTGGCCTTCCGGAATTACATCATAGAACCACGACAGCCGCTCACGGGAATAAGCTTTTGTTTCTGCGGCTTTGAGCTCTGTGCGTCTGAGCTCTTCTCGGAGTTCTTGCGAGATGTGGTTTGAATACGATCGAGTCGGAAGGGTCGGAGGATGCAGAGGCCTTCGAAAGTGCGCACCCGCGAGAGCATTACATATGCACTCTGAATACTGGGGCAACTTGCTAGGTCTATGCAGCAGACATTCAGGGAACGGCCTTGTGCATTGTGGGATGTAAAAGCGAAGGCTGGAATCAGAGGGAGTTGGGAACGAGTGGCGTGGTAAATCTTCTCAGATCCCTCCAGGCGGAAGTGAATTTGACTGGTGCATGTTTTCAGCGCAACCCGATGCGGATGTAGAGCATCCGGATTGCTGTTTCTGTAGGCCCTGAAGTCGACCTCGGCCGAGATCGCATAGCGGCGACCTTCAACCTCCTCATAGACGATAGAGACGAGTGTTCCTGGGCTCCCATTGGAGATTCCCAGCTCGGTTGCAATGTTCTCCGTGCAGAAGACCGGCATGCCGGGCACGAACGGAACCTTGCCGCCGAGATCATTGGCCTCTTTCACAGGTATTGACCAAGCGACTTCAGCGGCCAAGCCGCTAAGCTGCCGCTTCTTCCTCCCTCGCCCCCTGGTGTCCTTGGCATGGTACAAATGGTACTCTTGCCCCGTCGCAATCGCAAAAGCCTCAGCAGTGCAATTATTATGATAGTCCCGAGCGACGTTGGTATACACGATGAGTGGACACGCGCGTTCCGGCTCGTTGATCCACCTTTGAACATCGGTGAGACTTTTTGTTCCTTCACTACATCCCTCGTTCGATAACACATAATTGTCCAGAATGGCTTTATCCTCAGCAGTGCACAGGCCCTTCCGCAATCGTTTGAGTATTCCAATCAAGACGGGGTCTTTTTGCCGCATGATCTCCTCGAGTACAACGACATGCTTTACTTGGTGCCAGACTTGAATTCCTTTCACATCCTGGCGGATATTTTCATGTAAGTCATTCAAATCATCATTTAAATGGCATTTCACGAGTTCGTTGGAGAACAGAGACCTCCCTTGAGGCGGGGGAAGTTGGCAGGGATCCCCGCATGTTGCCCAATTTAACCCGCCGCATATTTCATCGGTCATTCCTTTTCCCATGCACAGATATTCAGAGAGACGGGCTAAGTCATTCGCATTTAGAAAATAGACTTCATCCAGAATGAGAGTTTCGAGGTGAGCGATCCGTTCTTCAAGATTGGTGCGAATACTGGGAGTGGATTTCATCTTCGCAGGTGAAACTCGTAGGCTTGCTTCCGAATGAATAGTGCAACCTCCAATATCACTAGCAACAACACCAGTTGGAGCTGTAAGCCGTAAATGCTCTGGATGTCCAACTGCCTCATAGAAATCTTCCCAAGCTCGAAAAATAACAGATTTCCCAGTTCCACCCGGTCCGGTGCAGAGGAGTGTCATCGGTGAATCTTTTCTCCCTTGTTCCAATTCAACACCAATCTTGTCTGCTAACAGGAGGAATGCCCGAGTTTGCTCGTCGTTAAGGGAGTGTTTAATGATCAAGGAGAAACATAATTGCTGATAGGGGCGTAAAGATGACCATGTTGAGCTCCTGCTTGACTTGAGGGAATATCTTTCATATAATTCTTGAGCTCTTTTGGCCTCCTCTTCCAACGTTGTACAGATGGCATGTGCAATTCTTTCAGATGGTCGACGAAGATTCTCGGAATTCTTGTGATTTTCTTCGACAGTCTTGAGACGACGCTTTATGAGCGAGTTTTTCTCGTCAAGAAGATTCTTGCTTGCAATGTTTGCATTGATGATATCGTCCTCATCACCAATTCGAACTCTCTGTCCCAAACGGGCTTGTATCTCCTGGCTCGGTGAATTTTTGACAAGGTAGAACCCTCCGTCTTCTGCCTCTGAAATTATAATTTTTGCGTCTCGTGAGGCTCTTGTATCTCTGGCAACATTGTATTCATCAATATCCACAGCAGCCTGCATTGCATTTTCCCAAACAGGGTCGTAATCGTCATCTCCTTCTTCGTCATCCAAATGCATTCCAGAGTCTCGTGCCTTTCTCATGAGCTCTCCGAGTCGCTTCTTGCGTTTAGCAGCAAAGTCAAATTTTGCGTCCCGCGTTTGGTACAAAAGGTGCATGTTGAGTGTAATCCGAACATGTTCGGGAGACATGATCATTTTGAACTTGTGAAATGCTTCTTCCCAGGACATATCGGGGGATTTGAGAGGAGATGATTTGGTGTTTGACCACGGTTTGAACAAGGTAAGAATGACAACGGCATACTTCAAATTGTCATTTTCGGAGTCATTCCTAGGCACACGATATCCCTTTAACACCGGAATTACGGGTTTATCGAGTTTCTTCAAGCAGTGCGTAGTATGCTGAGGATGTCCGGGCTTGAATTTGAGATAGGTCATTCGTTGGGTCCGCGATTTCGGCTTTCTCTCCTTGACATAACTTCTGAACATATCCCAGGCGCAAATTGACTCCAATTCCGAAGGCCGGTAATAGATATCATCAAACAACCTTGAGTATTTTTTCTCTCGCTCGTCCCCATCCCGGAAGTCTGGCTCTCGGTCCAAATTGTCAGCTGAGAGGAAAATCAAGGAATCATCTTCGTCCTCGGGAATGATCATTTGTTGGGCCAGCTCAGACTCTGTGATATCACGATCTTCGTTAGACACATCAAAAATCGCATCTGAAGTTTCCCGTTGCAGATCAAGTGAAAAAACATCGCGGGCAATGTCTCTCAACATAGAAGACCACCAGTAAACTTGGTAATCATCTGATGTATAATGATTCTTCCGACCAAGTAAAAAACTTGCAACTTGTTGACCGGTGAGTTCGCGTTTCCCAACCAACGTATTTGTTGCTTTCACCATCATTAAGCGGCTCATTTCGGAACTGTCAACATTCCCATCGATATCCATTGGTGGATTTTCTTGCAAGCCTTTGATTGAAGCACAGAGAGCCGAGAAGACTATGGAAGTATCCAGCTGCAACTTTATGGTGTAATTTGCCATGTACTCGACCATAGCCATTGCAACGGGCCCGGAGGCAGTTTGTTTGAGGTCAGTGTTGCATCCAAGGCAAAGTGTAGCTGTCGGATTATGCCCGTTCAAATGGCCGTTCTCACATCTAATGACAAGATCACCATCTTCGTCGAAATGTGTCTCAGGAACGAGAGGCCTGGGAAGTTGGAAACGGCAGTCATTATCCGGGTCCAAGAGTGCGTGAATTCGACGAGGGATGTGTTTGAAGCAAGTTGCATTGTGCTCATGAACCAAGCCGGTGGTCTCACACAGATTCCGGTGCTGCTGAGCCCGTTTGAGATCATAGTCTGGAGAATCAGGATTCAACGGGCGGCTCAAAACTGGTAGCTGTTTGGGAGTACCTTCGATGTGAGCGTAAGGAACTGTGTCTTTTGGAAAGCTCTGACAAATTAAGTCGTCGTACCATGCAGCCAATTTCTCCTTAAATTCGGGATCAGAATTCATTCTTTCTTTCATATCCAGGGGTGAAGTCGGTGCTCCCTTAGTCCAGATGAGAAGATGTCCGTGAAGAGATCCTCTGACTTGAGCTTCAACTGCAGCATACCATCCTTTAACTTCACCAAGGATCCCGATCTTCGAGGCTCTCTTTGTACCGAGGATTATCTCAAAGAATTTAGAAATCATCAAGTGAAAAAACTGAGCTCCAGCAACCGGGTTTTCGGCCAAGGTTTTTGCCCGAGTACTTGGTTCCTTTGCAACATCGTCCAAGGAATCGAATATCTTGTCCAGATCAATTTGCCTTCCGGCTAGAACTTGGGCAATAGGGTTGTGGGAATCTGCAAAATTGACTGTGGCAAAGAAATGGGGCAATCCATCGCACGCGATTTTGCCATGACACTCTTGCTTCATATTGGCGACGTCTCCAACTGAGCCTGGAATATGATCGGAGACATAATTGAGGTACTTCATCATATCTGCTGCGGCTTTCTCGCCTTCGGTTTCTGGTTTTGCAAATGAATTTTTCTCCAGCTTGGCTTGGTAGGAATCCATCGATTCTCGGTCGAGTTTCTGCATTAGCCCGTGTATCCTCGGAAACCAAGACCGGTTGACTGCAAGACGGGATTTGAAAGAAGACTGGCGCCGTTGTATGATGTTACTCATAACAAAAATGAAAGATTTATGGACTTGGAAACGATTATCGGCAATGCTCAGCAAGTGTTGAACATGAGGCCGTGTGTCAAGCTCGTGAAATCCGATGTCTGTGCTCAACCTGACATTATTGTTGTCAACCATTCCGACCCCATAAGGGAAAAGAGTTGGAAACAACCATCCGAATACTCGAGGATTTTTAGAAGTTGACAAAGGCGTGCTTCCAGATGGAAATTTGACAAATCCCGATTCTTGCTTCATCAACTTTCGCAGTGCTTCTAGTTTACGTTGTTTGTAGGTTGACCGTAGATTGTCTACATCCACAAGCGTCGTAGCAGTGAGCTCGAATGTATTGGACCCTTCGAATAACTCAGAATTTGCTTGATCAGAATACGACGTATATGAGGATCCTTGTTTATTTCCAGAATTTGTTCGGAGGAAATCAGTTGTTGCGAGTGGACAATCATGCTCCGGATACTCCTCTAGATTCTGAACCACTGAGTCCTTGTTGAGGTCAGAGTACAGTGGATTATTCTCGATGAGCCAAAATAGAGCTCTCCGAATGCATTCCAGACGAACCAGGAGTGGGGACTTCCTTAGCATATCCTGGGTAACTTCAGTGTCTGGAGAACCGACAAGAATAACACATATCTCGTCTCTGATTGTAAACAATGGAGGGGGCATAGCAGACATAAATGAATTGGAGTCCTGAGGTAAAATACAGACATTTCCGCGAGCAGCCATCTGGCCAGAAGGGCCGAGCGATAGTTTGTACATGCATCTTGTTGCTCGGGCACGCGCAAGGCACTGTTCTTCCAGGAATGTCAAACAAGCAAGTGCTTCCGGAACATCACCAATCCAAAGTCCGTTGGCATAACTGCGAACCGGAATTGAGCGAAAGGAATTCCTGACTACAGATGAAAGACACAGATGACAAAGAACATACATATTGTCAAGGATAGATGCTGGGCGGAAACACTGGATTTGCGGTTGGCGACAAACATCGCGCAGTATTTGCACAGCTTTTCGAAGAAGAGAGATATCTAAGGAGTCGACCGATTTCATCTTAACTTCATTCGCAGCCTCTAGTTTACCGCAGAATGAGCATTCATACCGTTTCAATGAATCGTTGTTGGTCGACTCACGCCATTCACGAACAATTTGGTCTTTCTCGCTCTGAGACAGCATAATTGGGAAAATAACACCAGCTGTAGACGTCTCGAAGGATAAGCGCGGAATCTTGTCAGCAGTTTTCAATGTGGAGGTCGCTTTCCTTTTCTTAGACTTGGCCCGAATATTGAGAATCATTGTACACTCTCTAACTTCAGCAAGCGAAAGAGACGTCGGACTGAACCCAGCTGCCGTAGCTTCAGACATGAGTATAAGGCATGATTCTGTACATTTATGGGCGACAAATTCTGCACGCAGAGCATCAGCATTTTTCTTCTGTCCACTTGAGTCTCTGGCAAACACATGCTGATGACGGGCAGTCATGTCTCTCAGTAACACAATGCTAACACGCGCAACGACAAAGAAGCGTACAACAGCAATTTTTTCGTTCACAGTAAGCCGGGCAAAAGGGACATGGTCTGGTGATGGCACAGAAAATGGATCATTTCGAAACAGATTATTCATTGGCAATGGATTCACAATAACATTATCATCGGAGTTTAGGACAGGAGGGTCTGCCACACCTCGCGTACCGGGTGTACACGAGGGGGTCAATACTACATCAGGTCGACGCCAGGACACTGATGAGGAGGACGACGGGTCCACACCGATGTCGCCTCGGAACACCGGTGTAATAGACGCTCCTGGGAAAACAGGGATGAATGCATGCCAATGGCAATACACAAGTCATGACGCACCTATGGATAACGACGCATTTAATTCTGCACCAACCATGTGTCGAAGCTCGAGTGGGCCAGAGCTCAGGTGCAAGACGAGTTCAGAGGCAGAGTTACAGACAAACTGGAGCCAATCCAAGCCAAGGACAAGATCAGAAGGGGAGGAAGCTGCCACGGGAATGTCGTTCAGGCACATAGAGAAGAGACCGGCGTTGCACGGAAGCGACAGGAGACCAGAAGCCCGGGAGTTCCGGGTGCGGAGCCCAGAGGTCATTACCCATTCTAGAGAAAGCGAAGAGCTGGCAGCATTGCCGTCGAAGACGGCACAGACAGGAAGATTGCAAAAGGTAGCAGGCGAGGACATGGAGGGCGGGAAGAAGGGTCGTTGTCACGTCGACGTGGCAATTCGTGACGGAGACAGTTGATCTCGGATATGGAAAACTCCGAGGCCGACACAGTCGGACGAACACAAATTAAAATGACTCATCAAATGAAACCGAAATTTGGATGTTGACAACTTCAGTGAACTTGCACACCCAGGGAATAAAATTGGAAATATCGGTAGGTTGAACCAATTCTTGACATTTAACAACGAGGACTCTACTTTATGAACACATTTTTATATCCCTCTTTTTGTGGCATGACCAAATCGATATGACGAGATTTGTTTGTCCTTGTAGCAAAAATTGGGCGAAATCCAAGTTCCCCATGGTAGCCAAACCTAAAGGTTCAGCAATCATCATGTGTCCAAAGTGGGCCCCTCTCCAATGCCTTGCAGAGGAGAGGTTAGCTAGTCAGCACAGCATAACAAAGCTGTGGACAAACACTCCAAAATAAATAAATAAATTGATGTCCCCACGCCTCGGATCCGATCCGCGATGCCGTGACTTTCGATCAACCCATCACTTTCGGCTGAAATTTGGTCTGCACCTCCATTGGAGGTCGTACTTTGTTCGTATATCATACCCAGTCATAATTATCAAGCCTTGGCCTTCTAGATCCAAAATGGCCAACTAAGTGGGGTGGCCAAGTAGGGGGTCTCAAATAGTAAACCTTCATCAAAGTTTGTTCGACCTTTACATACCGATCTCAAACTTCCCCCCACTGCGTCCTTTAGCTACAGTCCGGAGTTCTTCCTGCTAATTAATATTCATTGCCAGTTGCCGAGTGCAAAAATCACGTAACAGCAACTGCTCCGGCGAAAAAGCGTCTGGCAGGGGCTTACTTTGAGCTCCCCTAATAGCGGATATTTCTTCCGGCCGCATTCTTGGTATCTGCCTCCAGCATTTTCTCGTTGGCGAACCTGTCCTTCCTTATCGGCTTCCAGTCTTGACTGGAAGTACCAACAATGATGTCTGGCGAAAGATTCAGGCAAGTTTGAACCAGGTTGTTAATTTATATAGATATTAATTTAATTCTCAAGGACTGCCTCGCTTCGGTCGGCACAATCCACAATTGTGCCTCGCACAATTGTCCTGTCACGACAACTCGCGAGATAATACAGGAACGTAAGAAAACCGGCCGCTTCGATAACGAGGTCACTCACACTCCGGACACCTCGGATCTCGTCTTGAATTTGGCGCAGCTGCGAAGCGCGAGATACTTGCAAAAATTTCAGCCAGTCACCAGGTATCCGCATATTCCGCGCAACTTATTGCGGATGCAGTACAACACCGCCATGATCTCACACCCGAACAATCCACTCCCCCCATCTCTGTCCCTCCTGCAGCTGCAACAGATATCTCTGTCGCTCCTGCAACAGAAACACCTACAGCCATCCCTCTAGCCTGCTATCTGAGATTCAGCCGACATGATATAAGGGTGTAAGTCGGACTCGGGTTCGGAGTCGAAGTCCAATTGGCGGTGTTCCAGTCCAGTCCGCGGAACAAGAATCTGCGACTGCTCATTTGGATCCAGGGTATAACCCGATGCAGGGAGTTCATTGTTCGAGTCCGAGGCCGACTCTTCGGGCACTTTGAGAAGGTTGATAAATCTATATTAAGGTCGGGGTGGTAGATACGTCGGCATCCTGGGCGAAATAAAAACGCTATTTAGTTGACATCGATATCGGAGGAATTGAAAGACGTTTGTAACTAATGCTAAACTAATAGGAGAATCGCCATGAGTAAAATGACTTAGCCGTCGACTTGACCATAAATGATCCGTCAGCTCTCGGGTGATCAAAGGAATATTGCTTCGACTAAAGGGTTTGATACCTAAACATGGCATATAAAGTGGTGCGCGGTATCAATTCTCCACTTGCCTTTGAAGCACGATTATCCAGTAACACCGTGCGCGGTGCTCCATTCTTCGCTTTGGGTCCCCTCGCCTTCAGGATGCTCGTTGCTACGCGCCCGGCTCCAGAGTCCTCCGGCCCCGTGGTAGTTGATTCTGCTATGGTCGCGGCTCTTCTGTATTATGCAGGTGAAGAGAATAGGGTGGCAGGCCCGTCGTGATGTGAGTACTTTACAGTCAGGGACCAAAATAAATAACGGTCGCTTGTGGTACCACTGGCAGTATAGTTCTGATTTATTGTTGGTGGAAAGTCTCGACACGTTTTGGACCTGATTTCGGATTACGATCCACCAGCTGTTGATACTGAGACCCCACAGATCTTCCGAAAGGACGAACAAATTACACATGACTAATTCCGGTGAAATTTACACCCATACTGGACCCGAGTCGAATTAGCACGCCTGCATGCGCGGGTCAAAATTTAAAATGTTGAATCTCTCAAGTTATTCAAGTTTGGTCTATCATTTTACACTGTGGAATGGTGGGCGCGCTCCATCTTCATGCATGTTTAATGATTCGTTTCTTCCGATGACGCGTGCCCTTTCTTTGCGATGCAATGGGCTTGATTCGGCATCATCACTCTGTTCCCAGCCGCCCTATGCCGAGATGTGCCACATCTCGGCACCCTCCTTTACAGCTGATTTCGAATCTAATGAGATCACGCGGTTTTTTTTGGGCTGTTCCCAAAAAGGAAATTTTCGCTAGCCGGGCCAATCCAGCTGCCGACGCCACTGGTCTGGACATTCCCTGGTACAGTAAGAGGTTTTCAACGCTCGGGGAACATCAAATTGGCGATACGAAAGTCGAAGAGGCGCGGAGTGATCCAATCAGTGATGGCAACAGGTGGCCTGTCAGCTTCGCGCCGTCGCGTTTTCTTCTCGTCATACAGCGTGGTTTTGGCCACGGAGGTAGTATCTCGCTGCCTGGATATCACTATACAGCTCAAGGCACCCTGAACTCGACGGTAGAGTACTGGTCGCCCGAAATTTCCTTTTTGGGGACAGCCAAAAAAAAATCCGATCAATCTCATTAGATTCGAGAACAGCTGTAAGCTCCCCACCCTTCCTTATCCACTATCCTATACTGAAATGACAAAAAATCATGTCTTACTGCCCTCTCGAGTGACCTTAGGAAGACTGGAAAGTGAGCCAGAAGAAGGACGAAGCGTGCCAACATGTGCTTCCGCCCGTCGGCACGCGGCGGCAGGGTCTTCCACTGACATTAGCTTTGATGGAAGACTCTTGTCATGACGACGTCGCTGCTTGTCTTTGTCTAATACGTCTCTCCTTGTCGGAAGATGCCTCTCTGCTAGCCTGTATCTGGACGCCCTTGAAGATCTGAAGAAGGAAGAGGCGCACATAAAATCATAGGAGTACTACTCGGGAGAACAAGTCGTCCAAGGCAAGGTACAAGGAGATCGTCTGCTGCCAGCCACAGTCCCTCCGACTCCCTCGAGATGTCCTGGCTCTTCTGAGTATTCTCCGAGTCGTGTGGCCAGAAGATTCCCACACCCGGACAACACACCGGATATCTGTGCCGTCCTTAACCTCTTTCAGCACTTTCGTTACCGAGTGGCTTCGGGCGCCTGTTTGGCACTTACCCCTCTACAGCACCCGTGGCGTCGTCCTCACGTTTTTTGCCGTGAGCGAGCGCCGTTATTTTCATGTCTGTCCATTGTCTTGATTATCTTCGACACTATTCTGATTCACGGTGTGCGTTCACATTCGGTGTGGAGACCGAACACGCGTATATATGCGCCCCTAAAAGTCCGTTGAGTGCTTTCTGCGTTCCTTCTTCCTATCCGCTCTTCCCTTCTCGTGCGACGCTCGTTCCATGCGGTGAGGGACTTTTCTGGAGCTCGTTGACCGCGTGTGCGGCGTTATGGAGCATTGACTAGGGTGTGCGGCGCTCTGTGCTTGTGTGAGATTCAGAAGAACTGTCAATCTCAACTCCCTCTTCGTCTCGCCACTTTGACTTGGTTGGCGCTGAGTGAGGTGTTCCTTGCCTCACCTACGTACAAGTACGAACTGAATCGCAGTGGGACATTACTGTACAGTATTAACGGTTCGTCTTTCCGCCCGAGCCACCATGAATCACGACGGGGAAAAATGATCTCTTCATCTCGCTCTGGGAGCTACATAGGTACGTTCTCGTATACTTACTTATATTTTACTCCTAATTTCGCACTCTCACGTGGCACAGGTCGCGGGCTTTGTGATCTTTAAAGCACCAAACGTGCGAATCTGACATTGAGCAGACGGGAATATCATCACGCGTTACTTGCAGAACTCAGCCTGTATGTTCGGGGGCAAGTTCCGGGGTCCGAGGTGAAGATCGTTGATTTCATGCACCAGTTGGAGACGGGCTGGTGGACCGTGTGATACTCTGGGACCTACTTCGTATCTGAAGAGATTCAAGTAACCCGTGTCCTTCTCGTCGGAGCTCAACCATCCCCGACGTTGACTCGATTTCCACTTGTCTCACACGTTTGAAATTTTGGATAACCCACTCCTGATTTCTCGTATTCAAGGGTCAAGTCTGTTGCGCGACGAGTTTTTTGCTGTCAATGACGTATAAATGTACGAGAATAACGATCTGGTGCACTCTTTCGCCGCACCTTGTGCAAGTCTGATTGAGAATCCTCTCCAGTTGCCGTTATATCCTCGATGACGCGGAACCGAGTGGTGTAAGATCCTTTGCGGATGTTCTCATGAGCGATCTCACTCCGCTGGAACATTCGAGGTCCCGGAATTCTTGTTTGTCAAATGCGATCTCGGGCGCGGGATAACTATCCGCATGATGTCTCTTTCGCTTTACCGCAGAATAGACCGTCAAGCTGAGGAAGAATAAGCCCTACCAACCCAATACATCCGCGAATCGCTCTATATGTCTTCTCTAGAGCCATATATGTATTCTTAGAAACGTCAATTTGATCAACAGCATGCATCACGTCTCATTTCAAACACTCCACAACTTACTCTCCCATGCTCAGCACAGAGAACGCGATACTCCCGTATGTTCTGTGCCCAGACTCTCCGTTCAACTGCTCCACAACTCCACACTTTCTTCTCATTTCTGGGGTAATGCAGCCTCGATTTCCTCTCCAATCGCGGGAATCTTTGAGGGAGGACCTATAGAAGACGGTCAGTATTCTTCCCATTCTTCCCTCGAACACATCCCCCTGTAGTTCAAGCTCTCTCCCAAACAAACATGTTCTTCAAGCTCTCTGTTGTTGTCACTTCCGTGTTCATTGTAGGTCCCCTCTCCTCCAAAATTCCTCGCGCATGCTAATCGTTGTTATTTCTATGATAGACCCTTGCTGCCGCCGCGCCGTGGGCCACTCCTCCCCCGGTAACCCCGCCGACCTCGGACCAGTGCTGCAGCAGCGTCCAATCTTCGAGCAGCACGGCCGCCTCCACCGTCGCTGCCCTCCTCGGTCTCGATTTGACCGGCCTCAACGTCCCCGTCGGGTTGAGCTGCTCACCCATAACCGTCATCGGAAATAACTGGTATGATATTCATGTACTTCATATGCCGCGGTCATGCTCACCCGATTTTATAGCGGAGGCACCACCGTCACTTGCGATGCTCCCGAGACGGAGTGGAGTACGTCATGCTGCTCTACAATCCAACCAATCTCACTGATTCACAGGCGGCCTCATCGCCATCAACTGCCTCCCCATCACCCTTTGAGGATGGATGAAGGAGCGCTGTATTTCGCTTCGGCCGTTTCGTTGTCGTTTCAAATCATGTATCTGTCTGCATTCACTGTATTACGCTGCCTCGTGTTAAATGTCGCGAATGTCACGTCTTTTGCTTCTCATTTGGCACTGCCAATATTTTAAGTCGAGTGTGAACGTGGACACTGCCTAGAGCCCACCCACACATCAAGTAGTGACGCATGATATTTTCCTGTCAATTGGCCAGGCTCTCTCTGTATGTGTATCGACGAAGCCGTTGAGCTCCGAGTCGGATATATCCCTCGGGCCAGAAAATAAATCGAGCGACGAGGAAGTGTCCGATGGGTACCTGTCCGATAAGTAACGTCGCTACGCCGAGAGCCTGCGTGGAAAATGAAATTTAGTCCGATTTCAGGAGCTTTTCATCCCTAATTACATAAGGCTGACACGGAGCCTCTACGATTATCTTGCACGAACAGAAAATGGCCATCCCGCCTTGACCGGGGCCAAGGGGTTGGAAGGTGACCAGCTGGCGGACGATTTGCAATCGAATCATCTGCGTTTCTTAGCCTTTTGTTATGAATTCTGCAAAATCCTGTTCGATCTAGGTCTGGTCCTTATCGATCTCTGCCCCCGTCATTTTTTGTTTTTGTCGTTTTCGAACAAAACGGTGCAAGTGCTTGATTTATATTACTGGATAATTTATCTACTCACGTTGGAGAGCACTGAGTCTGAGATGAGAATATATTCCATGCAAGTCCGACTCTTATGTATTATAATAATGTAAGCCTCTTCACCTCATTAGCGGTGATCGATTTTATTTTACTTTCTTACGTTTCACTGCCCATATGTACTTCGTGTTATGTAAATGTCGCGAATATATCACGTCTTTGATTCTCACCCCCCAAAGTTCAGTCTGAAATACGCATGCCAAGTGTTACATAATAAGACGCTACCATAGTCGACTCCTCAATTTAGATTATTATTATTATTGCCTCGATAAAATGTCGGAGGACTCGACTGCCAAATAGAAAGTGTCGGAAATTTTGACTCGAAAAATAAAAGTGTCGGAAGTTTGAAGTATGTCAATAAAAATCTCGGAAGTCACATACGAGTCAATAAAAAGGGGAGGGGAGTCTGATCTTTTCCGACACTTGCACTTTGGTCACAAAATGTCTATGTATATAGGAAAGTGCAAAAATGTCAAATAAACGTGTCGGAAAATACAAAGTAGGGGTAGATTATTAAAAGTGCATTTAGACCGTCTCCACACTGATCAAGGTTGTGAGAAAATCCAGACCTGATTAGGGTTGGAGTTGTCGGGGACGGCGCAGTCCCAGATTTGGATCTATGCGTCACAAAATGAACGAAGTCAGTGTGCCGCTCGAAGAAGGAGAACGAAAGACCAGGAAAGGGAGTAGAATAAGATAAGGAATGACATACTAGATTCCCGGGAGTCGTGTCGCCGTTCGTGAGGTCAACGCAGAAGTTCGTGCCGACCCACTGAATCTGCGCAGCATCGGTGGCAAGGAACAATTGATTCGTATCCCCCTCGGTGCAGGTCCAGATCTGGAGTGTCTGACCGTTCACCGCGTTCCCGTTCGTCACGTCGAGGCATTTGTCGCCGAACGTCGTGATCGATCCCGTGAGAGGCGCGGCAGGGACAACCCATGTGTTATTGCCGTTCTTGGGTTAAGTGACGTTCAGGGTGAAGTACGCAGGAAGGGGAGGGAGTCACGTACAGGGAACGTGGGTGTTAAGTCGCCGCAAAGGACAATGGCTACCGCGGCACCGTTCTCGTTGGACTCGGCGCCGAGGCAGTACCCGACATCTGCGAAAAGAAATTAGGCTCAAATCTTCCACCGCTCGCGACCACACACCCCGTGTACTCTTTGCGCTGACAAGCTGCCCCACACTGGGCGGGTAGGGTCGATTATAGTTAGATCCTGGTCTGAATCGGGCGAGAAAAACAAAAACGCACAACGGTGTGGCATCTCTGCTTTGCATCTGCCTTTGCCCACCCTGCAACCGAGCTGCAGCGGAGAGGGTAAAGATCAAGAGGGCGGTGAGGGTAGGAGAAAACATGATGGTGGTTAGAAAGAGAGAAACGGCCTTATATACGTACCGCGGCGGCGACGAATCCGAAAGTTAATGTATCGGCCATCCAGCTCCGTGGAGTGTTGGTAGTCCAGGCTAGTCCACTGCTGGTCCCGCCTAGTCCAGTGCTAGTCCAGGGTACCGTAGTCAGACCATTTTTATCACAGACCAATGTCAGACCTTGGAAATTATCGGCCATCCAGCGCCGTGGGTTATTATAGTCTCCCGTAGCCAGACCCTTTTTTTTTGGGGGGGGGGGGACTTGATTGTGCCAGTGACTGTTGGTGAATTGAGTCTAGTGCCAAGCCTCTTACCTTTAAATGTTCGGGCTGCTGCAATAATGAGGATGGAACATCAGTGAAGTTGTAACGATTCTAGACTTACGGCCCGAAACTCCAAGAATAAATGTCCAAATCGGGAAGTGAGAGCCGAATCTTGAGCAGTTTAGCTGAAATCATTCCTTAAACGTGAGGTTTCACATGAGACTTAAATCAACGCCGCCGAAATGGCCTCTGATTTTTGACGTTTTCGGTGTTTCGATGTGCCACTTAAAAGGCGGCCCGCCTGCAAACTGGCAGTGCAATGACATCAGTTGTATTTTGACTGAAATTAAAATTAGACGTTTCGGCTTCAGCCACGCCGAAACTGAAACGTAAATTTAGCGTTTTAAAAGAGGTCCGCTGAGGTGTCAAAAAACCAGCGGCCATTTCGGCGGAGCTGATTTCCATCCCAAACATTTCAGGGATGATTTCAGCAAGTTCGGGAGACTGTTCCGAGGCGAAACCTCCGCACCAGCGACAGCGGAAGAGCAGCCTAGGGCTAGCCAACTCGGAGTTCTAGACCTTACATTCGGCCAGAACTCCCAGATGTGCGTTTTCAGTCAGGTTGGGGGCTGGGCGTATAGGTCGTTGCACTGAGGGATCTGAGAGGCTGAAGGTGACGACGACTATATCCGCCCTTTGCATTGATTGCGAGTGCTTGAGGCGCAACGATGGATCGGACTCGAGGTCCCACCCGCCGCTCACCCCAGAGGATAAGATACTGTCAAATAATCTGGTCCCTGACTGACTGACTGACTGACTGACTGACTGAATTTCTATTGTTATCGTACCTGGCTAAAGAATAGCTACGCGACAGTACTCCTACCAAGGTAGGAATGGGGGGAGAGGTAAAGTACGGGGGATATGAAGTACCTGTATGAGTATACGAGTGATAAAAGTGAAGAGGTAAAAGTAGAGTACATACTTGGAAAATATTTGACGTATCAGATTACTACGCATCGCGGGGAGGAGAGAGAAATGTGGGGGGAGACGGTTGCCGATCTGGTACGGAGATATTCGGAGAGGAGAGAGAGGAACATGTAATTAGTGTAGAGTAGAGTAAGATCGAGAGAAAGAGAAAGAGAAAGGAAAGAAAGGAATCGTCACGGCGGGCCGAACCGACCTGTCGAATCTATGAATTTGACAACTGCTTTGAGGAGTTTTGGATGGGACAGCAGGGACGGAACGTCCACAGCACCAAGGATGTTTGCGCCGTAAGATGCGGCTTGCAACGGAGGCCGATATCGCTCCCACGCAGGACAGTGGAGTAGATAATGGGTGCGGGTTTCAGATGAGGCGCCGCAAGCTTCGCACATCGGGGAATTGGTTTGGTGAAGCCGGAACCTGGTCGCATTGAGACTAGAGAAGTCGGTGCGGAGCCGGGCAAGGATGGTGATCATGCGACGCGGAATAGAGGCGGTGTAAGGCGAACGGAGAATCAATGATGGGGGGGAGTTATCGATTCGCTTCAACGCGCGACCAGTGGGAGAGACACTCCAAAGAGCTTGCCATCGTGCCAAGATCATCTCGTTGATGCGACGCTTACATGTCGTCAGGGAGAGGGGAGCTGAGGGAGAGGGGGGTAAAAGAGTTGCTGCCTTCGCCGCCGAGTCAGCCAGTTCATTGCCAAGTGTACCGATGTGTGCTGGTGTCCATAGGTTCGTCACATGAAAAGACGGCATGGCCTGCATCGCGGCGCGGATGATCTTGTCGTACTTGATGGCACGAAATTGTCCAGGTCGGGGTGCAGTTGAAACTACGCCCTGGAGCCCCGCTTGCGAGTCCGAGACGATCAATCCTGGCTGTCTTAGACTACCCCTATAGTAGGTCCGAGATCTACGGAGTTCTACCCTCCCACTACGAACACGAGATGGTGACACGTGTTAGTCTCTCTTGACAGACTGACCGACAGGTGTCGCAAGTATACCAGGTTTTACTGGACAAAACCCCAATGAGCATGCATGGTCATGCATGCAAGGGGGTCCGAAGATAAGAGATTACCATATGGGGTAGGGGGGGAGGGTGTCTGGCCGACCACCAAAAAAAAAATTTGTATGTAAAAATTTTTTGGTCCAGATATCAACTCATGTACATCCTGGTCCTCTGAGACTCATCTGGGATACCTCTCAGGACTTACCAGAGCAATTGTCTAGCAAAATATGAGTGAACACTGCGTAGGTTGTGTGTTCTGCCAGTCGCCGGCATATGGCCATCATTGTTATGACATTAGCAATTGCCCCGCTCTGCCGAATGGATGCTGAAGCGGCCCTTGAGCCTCTGCCGTGCAATTGCTGTCTCCGAAGAGTGCCGATCTGTGATGATCAATGATTCTACAGTACCTCAAATGATTTCAGTTTGCTTGCTGCAACTCATATTCTAGGACCATCCTCCATGCTGTACCAATGTCCACATATTCAATTTTATCTCTGTATGCATTTTTGGCCCACCCCTAATGAAACTTGCAACAGCATGTAAAGTTTGGTTGGATCGTTAGCTATGTATTAGCACTACGGCAGACTTCAACTTATTACAAGTCAAAAATGTTTAGAGCATTGTTCCTTCACATATGATATGATGAACCAGCTGTTTATGAGACTCTGTAAATATTCTGGTGATTAACCACTCTACCAATCTTGTGTAGCACCTCCCGGCGCAGAAATGTGCGCCAATGCTGTCTCCCGAAAAGGGAATTTGATGGCATCAGGTGGCTGTGAGGGGGGGAGGGTGTCGCCGACCCTCTCAAAAAAAAAATTTGTAGGTGATATCACTTTCTCTTATCTTTGGACCCCCTTGCATGCATGGCTATGTGTGTTCATGCATGAGCATGCCTGACCATCGATGAACAATGGGTGAGCATGAATGGAGCATGCATGATGACCCCCGTGAGTGTTTCTATATCATACAATACCATCCATGGCCATTGCATGAACACTTAGATATTGAGGACTGAATATCGTGACCATGGATGGTCCATGGATGCCTGCCATTGATGCTACCATGCATGGTCATCCATGATCATCCATGAGCATTCATGCTGCCATTTACTTGGATGTTCAGGGCTCGGCCCAGGCCCGCAAGCCGAGCAGAGCCGGGCCCGGGCTTGGCCAAGCCGAGCCAAGCCCGGCACCGTGAAAAGCTTTGGCGGGCTCAGGGCACGGGCTTGAGAATTGCCGGGCCTGGATAAGTATCTACATTACCTTCCCGGCGCACTTGCCGTTCCCTAGCCTCGGGTTGAATAGATGCGGCGCACACGGCACGTCGGGAGTGTCGTATTACATCTATGACACTGATCATCAGTGGCGGCACACGCCCGGCACCGCATTATCGGCACATGGGCCGTGAATCGGCATCTTCCGCCGCAACTTTCAACCGACGAAGTTCAGGCTTGTGGGGAGCCCAGTTTGTCAGTTTCACGGCAGAGCTATCATCAAAACCCTATCTCATGATATTTGACTGGTTAGATAAGTTACCTGCAATGTCTCTACTTGTAATTCCAGAGGGTAGTTGTGACGGAAGCGTGAGTAGACGAGTTCCAGCACACGAGGGGTAAGGGGAAATCGACCACAATGACTGTTTTAAGTAGTGGATTGACCGAAGAGTCGTAACTACGGGTACAGGCTTTATATACTAAACCAGGGGTGGCGGTGCTACTAATGATGGCATCAACTATCGGGCCGCCACTGACGGGAACAGAGGTGAACGAGTGTGTTTCGAGTATCCACGGGACACGCATCGAGAGGTGAACTAGAGAATAAAAGAGATGTCAGTAAGGAGTGGATACGGAGGAAAGGAAAATAAAAGGAATTGATGGGGACGTCACGAAGTGACGATCACGTTCGTTACAGTAGTATGTATGTCCAATTTTTGAAGTTCGGACTAGATTCATATTTTTCTCCCTGTCAGCTGCGGGACCGGCTGCCCACCCACGGTGCTACCTACCTACCAAATGCGGGAGGCCCAAGATCCTATGACATCCAAAAAAAGTGCTACTTCTACTACGGTGCTAGCATGCATGGCCATCGATGGGGAAACCAGTAATTTATTTATGTACTAGTACGTCACGCATGGCATACGAGGGTCGTGGACAGGTGAGTATGGATGGTCATGAATGCTCCATCAATGCTCATGCATGGCCATCCATGACCATTCACGACCATTCATGACCATGCATGATCACACATGGCCACGGGGGTTTTGTCCAATAACGACCGCCATACGCAAGACTAAGACTCCTTCAAATGATCGCGCTGTGATTACGGGCGCTGTAATTACGGCATACAACAGCTTTACGACGAACCATGCCAGTCTCATTCTCCGTAGCTAATCATCCCGCCGAATCAGTCAGGCTGGGGCCCAATATTGAAACCGGGCTAACACCCCAGGATATCCTGGCTAAAACGGCGAAGGAGTACCAGCGCGGGGTGGAACTGCTCCAGTTTTCACTCACAGGGGAAGACGGATCGTATGTCCTCAAGACATGTACTTCAAGCATATCTAACCGTTCGTTTTTGTCCCCAAGTGGGCGTGACTTTACCACCAGACTCTCCCGGCTCATCCCCCACAAGAATGGCTTCGTCGATACCGTGATCACCGCCTACAATGCCCACCATGCGCTTGTTATCCGCCCGGATGACGGGTGGCTCGCTTCTCTCCCAGTTCAATCTCTACGTCAATACCCATGCCGAACTTCTGCGCGCCAACTTTGTCGCCCACGACGGCATGGCCGAGCTCAAAATCGTGAATGTCGGCACACGATTTCCTTGCATTTCGGATCAATGGCGGCTCGAGAAACTGAGAGAATATGGCCTCGAAACGATTGCGTGGTACCATCTCCTGCACCCCGTCCTCGTCCGCTTCGTCGCGGCGTTCGATTCGCCGGAAAGCGCCGAGAATGCCGATTTCTGGGGCAGGGTAGCTATGACAGAATTTATCACTGAATAATAACTGCATGGTGTATCATACTGTCTGGGTCGTAGAATGTACACCAAACCGTACAACCTGAACCATGCTCGTGCACAAATTCGTACTTTGTACAACAAACACGTGCTGTCAAAACCGTGGTGTGTGGTGCCGAAAGGTGCTCACCGGTGTTGTTTATATCCCATTGCTTTAGCACGTTTACGTTCACTTCAGATGTATGCCGTGCTTTATTTCTTCACCTGCCAAAGCTGTTGCCGGGAATCTGCCGAGAGCCGGATCATTCTGCCGCAATCTCTGACAGCGGCCGATTGTTGGTCGACACTGTTTGTCTTTCAATGTCTGCAAGGATATTACTGTATATGAGATCAAATATCTGTATGCTTAAGACACGAAGTATGCTCACAATATTAGTCATGTCCCTGTCTTCTCAAAACCTGACTTTGTTGGACCTTATCATTGCCTTGCAATGGCCACACCGCATACAACCATTTCAAAGCAACTTTCAGCTTACATGTTGGTAATTCAGAGCGAGAAATATATTCAGATGGTTTTCAGCTAGTCTGGCCCCTTGCCATCCAAAACCGCGATTTTCTGATCGGTTGAACATGAGAATGTTGGCCGATCTCGGGTGGATCTCGGCTAGCCTCGGCAAACCAGATGTACGGAGCACAAAACGCGGAAAGTACGGTGTTCGAGCACGGCACCACAAACCACACAATATTCAGTGAAAACAGCTTTTATAGGTAGCACATTCTCACCGTGGTAGGTGCGGGCCAGCGTATTATTCCGGGTGGATAAATGTGTTCATGGCATTCGGCGCGAACGGCGCATCAGGAAAAAACCAGTAGACTACGTGCCGGTCTATAGCCACAATAGTTGGCATAGCTCCGTAGCTAAGTCCCTGGTTTGTAGTGCTATTGTAGCTGCGCTTCCTTGCTATGGGATGCTATAGATTCAAAGGCGGAAGCTATGGATTGCTATGGAGTTCGCCGTAGCTGATCGCTTAACTCAAATATCACCGTAGATCGATAGCCGCGTAGCGATCTATAGCTCAGTGTAGCTTACAGACTTCAATAGATCCAGGCTCACATAGATGAGAGAAAAACAATAAATAGAATATGCAAATAATACAAGACTACTAGTCAGTACTAGTCACTGTGTTCCCCGTTCTCGCCGTCACTGAGAGTCTTCGAAGCCTCGACGTATTCCCGCTTGGTCGCGTCGATTACCTCCATGGCCAATCTGGAGAGCGCGGAGGCTGAGAAAGCGGGAGCAAGGGCTGCGCGCGAGAATGGAAGCTATTGAATAGTGAGTAACTGTACAAGAAAAGATAGAGTTATTACGCACCGCCCAATGTCATCCTTGCGTCGCGAACAGTCTCGGCAAACAGCCAGTCTGAGTATTCCCACGGCAACGACATGTCTTGAAATGATCCAAATCAGCGGGGTTGCCCAGAGGTCGATAGACCCTGAGGAGCAAGACTTGAAGCGGCTTGACATGACCTTGAGACGCGCTGAATCTTGACTCGTAGTTGACCTTGGATATTCAAGGAAGAAGACTTGAAGGCATTTGAGGGTGAGAGGATTCAAGCCGTAGATGGGGAGGAAACACCGAGGGTTGGAAGAGAGGCGAGGGGTGCTTGGGCAGAAAGCGCTCTTGAAATACTCTTCCGGGGTAATTTTACATGCAGCACCACGAATCTTCAGACTTGATGGCAGGTTTGGAGTGGTTTGAGGTCCGTACCAGCAGGAGACCGGCAAGAGAACGATGAAAGGGCGGGTAAGACGGCGGGGGAGATGGTGGGAGAGAAAGAGAGGGAGCCATCAAAACGAACCATTTTCGCGCCCACGTGTTTCGCATCATGCATCATGATCCGTGATGTCGGCTATGGACTTTACCACTTGCGTCGAAACTCGCGGAGTCGCCGTTGCGCAACCTCTCTCCTTAGCACCTGCCTGGTTTCTTTTGCTCCCCTGGCCAGCCAGCAGTGCTCATGCCGACTTTTGGTCTAAAAAATGCTGGGGAGATATTCGAAGCCTCAAACTCAACTCAAACTTGCCTCGAACAAGACAAATAATCGACCCCACATCTCGAGAAAAAGAGCCGATTAAAAAGCCAGTCGGCTTGCAACGGCATTTAACAGCATCTGGCCTTGGAATGGCATCTGAGCACTTCGAAGCCGCGGTGGAGGGACTTCGAACCACTCGGAAGCCGCTCGAAGGCTCGGTGTAAGTACCAAGCCGTCCCATGCCGTTCCAAGGTGTGTCGCATTTTTGAGCCAACAAGAAGAAAGGAAGGAACAAAATTAACTTAATCCACATGATTGACTGGTCTCCTTCCTCCCCATCAACCTTAAAACTCGCGCCCGCGCTCACGGAATGCAGCGCCGCGAAGACGCCCTGTGCCGGGCCCATCAGGCGAGCAATTGCTCGACCAGTCTCCTCCCGCGCAGGCTCGCGGGGCCGGCAACGGTGCAACTCGAAGGCTTATTTCGAGACGGCACCGTTTGAAGTTGCAATAAGTAATGATGATGTAGAAACACCAAACATCTACTCGGATCGCGTCGAATTAAACTGTACTTGTCTTATTTTCTGACGTTGAGAGCGACGGAACGAGACATTGAGGTCAAGAAATACATTTAGGTCTACATAAATCTGTGCACTCTTCGGCACAACTTTCGCCTCATCCCCGAGTGACCCGGCGAAGCAGGGGCGCACGGCACTGGCGCACTCGCGCGCGAGGGCGGAGCTCCAGTCGGCGACCTTTTCGTCCGAGTCGCGGCGGCACGCGGGGACGGGGAGCGCGAGCGCGAGTAACTCGGGAAGGTGTGTGGCGGCCCGGGGGCGTTGTGAGTCATCAGTCGTCGTCGTGATGGTGTGGCGGCGGCGTTTAGGGAGAAGAGGAGGATGAAGAGGGGATTTTTTTCGTTCTGTTTTGGAAATAGAGGGTCAGTAGCGTACATGGTTGTAGAAAAGCTGCACAACGCACTGCCGCGCCTCAAAACATGGAGGTCGTGTTCGCGTTTACATAATCTCCGTTATCCCGCCCTCCAGTTTCAAGAGACGGCTATCGAGCGTACAACTTTCGATGGGCTCGCACCGGGCCCCAGCAAGGTATTCGATATCGAAGAGATTGGTAAGCGTGGCGGCGATGAGCTTTAGGCTTTGTTGATGGCGAGCTTCCCCCTCGAGACATGGGATCTAGCTGAGAATATGCGGCGAGGGATAGGCATTAGGTGGGGAGGGGAGGCGCAGGGCGGGTAGTGTAGCATTTTTTGGGGGGGTGGAGCGGTGATGTCATAACCCCGGAGCGGCTATATCAACCACCACTTTGTGACGCCGTGACTCCACCTCTCTTCCTTCCCTTCCACCACCATCCCCACCACCCGCGCTAATTCGAGGTACGTGTGCTGGCCGCTATATGACGAGCTGGACTCGTTTGACTCTAGATTCTTTCCGCTCGCCTAGTATGTGTGTTTGGCCTATCCTACCCATCCCCTTCTGACCCCCCGTACTACGACAGCGACGGATGCTCACTCAGGTAAGGCCTCCTCCCCCCTGTGCTATCAATGTCTCACTGACCTCCGTATGTTCATCCAGGCTGTATATGTATCTCACATGGTACGTTGACTACTTGAATTCGGTCATTCATGGTGCTCACCTTAATGCTCAGATGTTATCTCGCGCTTGTACATACTCCCCGCTACATTATCACCCTCGTATATACTATGTACTCAATATTGCTCAATATATATATTTTCTACTATCTCGTGGGCATCGTATGAAATTTACCAGAAATGATATCGAGCCCCAATATTTATTCCATGCTGTTTAAGTGGGTCCGAAACCGCTCAGAAGCAGTTAAAAGCATCTAAAGCACCCTCCGACCATGCCAGCACTTGAAACCCTCAGCATGGCTTCAGAGCGGTTGGAAGATTCCGAACTGTGCGTTCGGAGCCAGCTAAAACCATCTGGCCATTGAACGGCATTGAACGCCTTCAATGCCGTTTAAAGCCGACTTGGATTTTTCCGACAGAGGACATTCTCAAAAGTATTTCAACAAGAACTTGTCGGGTTAGTCTACAGTCGTGGTAGTATGAACTGTTGGTAGCAAACAAGCCAACTTTGTAGTATTATGGGCTCACAGCGAGGGGTATCAAGTGCAATATTGTGCCGGTGTGAATATATATGGCTCAAGGAAGCTTGGGGTGCAGACTATGTTGACCTATATAGTTGTCGCCGACAGCTACTGTAGCACTGTAGTTCTACGGAGACGCGGCCCAGAGCTGTGGCAGCTATTGAGTGCTATTTGCGGCTACGTGTTTAGCCGGGCAGCTACTTCCCACAGAGTTTTTCCTGATGCGAGTGGCTCGGCCATGCACTCGATACCGTGCGTTCATCTCCATCTTTTTCTTCTGTCCTTCTGTATCTGACAATTACCCTGCGAATCATTAATTCCTACGCATTCCTACTTTTCAGACAGCGAACGCAACGGCGGCCCCTGAATTGATGAACGCCGAAACGTTCTGGGCTACATATCTGCAGGGTCTGGATTACCGTAAAGGTAAGGACAAGGATGATAATCTCGTGTTCGACGGGACGCCCTACCACCACACCAACAACAAGAAGATTCCGCCCGGGTACGCGAATGTCGACGTCACCCTCTACGACAACGGAGCGCGCTTTGACTGTGCGATGGTTGCGGGGGTCGTTGGTACGTGCGTTTCGTCGTCTGGCCCGGGTGGGGATTCGAATCTGGAGGAGGAGGCGAAGAGGCGGACGAGGGGAGTGGGGATGTCGAAGGTGTGGGAAAAGGGAAACGGACATGGAGAGGGTAAGGGAGAGCAAAACAGAAAGTGAGACGGAAAGGAAAAGACGATACGGTGAGCCCGGTTGCTGGGTGGTGGATGTTCATCAGAAAAGAATGAATGAATGGTGAATAGTCATGGTGGATGGGTTCTTATAAGTTATTGTAATTTGTGTTGTGTTATTCTAGCCTGATTGTATTCAATAAGATCATACGTTGCAAATGCGCAGATTCATCTTCAGCATACGTGAGAATTTACCCTGGCTCTTTGCATGAGCGAGCAGGGTGTAACTGACTGCAGTGCGTCTGTTTAGCTCTGCCTGTCTGAGATGATAGGGAATATTACTCCAAGTACAGCAGCGTTTTCAAGCCTAACATAGATTTTCATTCATTTCCGGTGTGTAGATGTTCAAACTTTAAACAAACACTCCAACCCCCTCTCACGAACCGAAATTAGCAATGCATACTGACCGATGTACGTACCGGTTGCGTACTGGAGTTTTTGTGCGCGTGCGAGCAAGCCCCGTCTGACTGTCCTGGCGCGCCGCACGAGCAATAGCTGTGGGCGACGATAGTGGATGGATTTTAGACTCATAAGAATGAGGGGGCAATCAAGGGAATGAACTACGTGAAGGGAATATGCTACGTACCGACTCATTTACGGCGAAACATCTTGGCACCCCAAAAAACAGAGGGAAGGGGCGCCGGTACAGAGGTGAAATGTGGTCAGCTTATGAGCAGATCGATGGACGAGCACTCGAACCCAGATGAACTCTTCGAGATCAAAGCTGTGAGGTGAAGGCCCAAGAATGTCGCCTAGTCACGGTAGATGCCGAAGAACGGAATTCAAGTTCCAGTGATTGTCGGGGTCTACAAGAAGCAGAGAGAGAGTCGTATTCAGCGGCAGCAAATTGGCTGCTGGGGACGAGAAAATAGAAGTATGTATTCGTGTTTAATGGGGAGACACGTGGCGCAGTTGATGAGGATGGTTCGACGGAGTGCAGTAGACGAGCTAGGGTCGGGCGCAGAGCTAGCTGGTTGCGCAAGTAAAGAAGCGCTGAATGGTGTGATCCGAGGGACACGGTGATGGGAAGGGCGGCGGGATCGGTAAGAGGGTGCGACGGGAGTAACTAGTTGAGGAAGCAGAATCGGCCGAGCAGGGAGCCGATTTTCTGAGGGAATAATTGGGGGAGGGGCGTGGCGGAGCAGCGCCAAGTATGTTGGATGGCGGAACAGCACGGCACTGCGGACTGGCGTTATTTTTTTGCCGCAAGAAAAGCCGGTTCGATTCCGTCTCATTATTCATAAACAATGTCGCGTTTTCTTTGAGATGGTTTAAACAGAGTAACGGGGGAGATATTCGTACCACAGGGATCGATAAACGAGAATGTGATTTAACACGACACATTCGCGTTGCTTATCACACGGGTGCAACGTTGGAAGTGGGTCCGCAGTACGGCGTAGAGAATGAATGGCTCGGCGCGGCGGCGGACGTGCGAACAAAGAAAGCAAGGGCGGTGAAGATTTACCGCCCTTGCTTTAAACGACGGTCGGTGGTCGTGATTTGCGCGAAATGCTGTGCTGCTGACATGCTCAACGTCGGAGCCAAATTTAAATCTAAAGCAGAGGTGAGTAATGCGCGTCAAAAATTCAATAGAGATTATTACGCACCTTGAGACCAAGATGTGCGTTCATTCCCTAGAAGATCCACAAGCCGGGGTGCGGTAACGGACTGAGTTGTCGCCTGCGGAGTGATTAGAAGCAGTCTTCAAGTGGTGGCGAAAGTGGGGAGGGTGAAAAATGCGCGAGTAGGGTGGGAACAGGTCGTACGAGGTGCCGTGAGTTTTGCTGACTCGGAAGCATATCAGTGAGAAGAAGGAAAGGGACAGGAGCGATCGAGAGCTGGGGAAAACGTGAATTTGGTGGAGGAGGTCGTTGCAGAGGTTGCCGTGCAAGCGGCGTCCGGTGTTGAGATCCGAACTTCAACGGAGCGCGGGAATATAGAGACGGAGCAGCGGAGTGCGCGCTAAAAGGTGGGGTGGGGCAGTGGGTCCTTGACGGAGCAAAGGCAGTACTTAGCGGAGCAGGACATTCACGTTAAAGTGGTGGTGGGAAATTCCCAAGAGGCAGCCACCGGAAGATGCCGAGACACAGCCTCGAAGGGTAGGGTGGCCCTTATTTCACTTTTCGGAATTTGTTTGGACGGCTCTGAAAATGCCTTTAGAAGGGCCGAAAAAAAAATCGAGTTTTTTCAGGGTACATTTCCGTGTGGGGGGGGGGGGGGGATATATTATACTCGCGTGGTCCACAACATGAACGACGAGTTTACCGAAGACAAACATGTAGTAGTGTACGGGTGGTTATCCATACATAAAAACTACAAGATGTCAACGGAGCACACAGCAATTCCAGGGGATCGATCATACAAGACGCTGGCTATGCGGACTGGCTGGCCGATTTTATGGCAGGACACTCGGTTAGAACCATTCAGGACCTGACCACCAGCTAAATATGCTGGTGTACGGGAGGAGTCCCCTCCTCCCAGGTAAAAATCCCCGCTGTCCACCAGTCTACACATAGCTGTCGTATGTCTTCCCTTTGCAGTACTGCATGCAAAAAAAACACAAGCTGTGTTCAACTTCTGAGGAAGGTCCACAGCCAGGGTGATCAGCGTGTTCAACTTCCGAAGAAGGTCCACAGCCGACAGGGGAGCCAACAACCCAAAATAAATGAAAGCAACAGAGCAGAGTGATGACGGTGAGGGAAAAAAAATTGCATGTGAGCTTGTTAAAGGTAGGACCTATTGAGGTGTAGGGTCATTCAAGAGGAGCATTGGAGTTGCATCAAAAATCTTGAGGACATCATAAGCCAATTTTGCGAGGAGCGGTGTGATTTCCCTTCGTGCGAGGAGTCCGCGGAAGAGCTGTGGTGCATCCGCAAATTGAGCGACTAAACCCGGGAGTTCAATATCCAATGTGTCAAGGAAAACTTGTCGAATATCCTTGAGCACGTGATGTTCACACTGAAACATGGCATGTGCAGGGTCTTCAACATAAAGGTAGCAGAATCTGCAGAGCCGCCATTGGCGTGGAACGGTCTTCTTGCCACGTTCTTTCCAGCGCCGGCGTTCCACAGCAAGGCTATGGCTTGAGAGCACCATTCTTGTCAGTGCCTTCCGGTGCTCGGGTTGCTTGACCCTCAGGTAATGGCGAAAATCCAAAGACTTCTTGACCAATGTACCGGTGTCCTTGTCCATTTCCAAGCGTCCAACCAGAAGATCACGTACTCTAGATGAAGACTCAATTTCATCATCAATCCAGGCCTCCATGGACTTGATCACAGCCTTCATGGTTACTTCCACTCTTGCAACGTTTATACCATCCAAGATGTCCAATTCCACTGGGATGTAGAGGCGCGAAAGAACAATACGGAGATCATTAATCCAAGAAATTTGACTTGCACGGGCCAGGGTAAGTGATTGTTGTAGTGCATTCCATGCTGGTCGTTTCGGGTCCAGTTCTAGCAAGTAGCAGAGATTTTTCAATGCAAGATAAACTCTGCGGTATTTTATTGGCCAAATTCCAGTCTCGGAAAAGAGAATGGCGCGCAGACTCCTCGAGCCAACGCCAAGCATGCGTCGGAGGAAACGGTGTTGTACTTTTTCGAGCAATTTGAGACTCTTGAGGTCAACATCCAGGCAGACATCGCAGCCAGACGTCAGGTAGGGATCAACCCGTGCCATGTACAGAGTTCGAGCATCCCAGGCTGGTAAATGTCCAACGAAGCGATCCAGACTGAGCAGAACATTTCAACCACAGTCGCTTTTTTGGCCTTGACCTTGTAGTGTTCCCTCCACAAGAATTTTGTCCCAGTTTCTAACCAGATTCCCAGATAACATGCCTTTTGAACCTGCTTGATTTTATTTCCGCCCAGGTGAAAGGATGGATAAGCTTTCTGCCGTGGTCCAAATATTTGATACAGGCACTTCGCAATAGACGTCTCGCAGCCATTTACATTGGACCAGCTTTGTACTCCGTTAAGATGACTTTGAAAGCCAGGAGGAGACGTCGACGCAGTTAGAATGAAACACATATGCGCATGTGGTCCGACCAGTCATCATCTTCATTTGCCTCTGGTTCCTCGATGTGGAATTTCCGCACCAAGGGCAATAGACTTGCAGATATGATGGCATAGTCAATAACTGACTCCCCAGCAAATTGGAAGGAAGTGAAGCGCCCCGGAGAAGAGGTTTCAAGCGTTGTTCCGTTGAGCACACACAGATCGTAAAGATTGCATTCCTCAATCACAGCACGCCCCCGTGGAACGGTGAAGAATTTTCCGATTGGTCCGGCATTTCCCGGACCAATCGGAAAAATCTCGGAGCCTTTCTGGGAGCCTTTTCACCTAGGTGAATATTTTTCCTTATCCGGTGTGATGTCCATTCCGTATGACAGAAATCGGCTCAAAACACCGCAGATTCGCGCAGAACGGCCTATATCGAGCCCAGATTTCAGTAGAAAATTTCCCTTTTCGGTCACTTTTCCTGAGAAAATTACCCGATTTGGGCGTGGCTGTGCTCGGCTAATAGGGTAGGATGGGTCTCACACCGGAGTTGAGTAAATTTCTGGTCAATACAATTTGATCCGGAAACTATGGGAATGTTGTTGAGAATTGGTCGGCCCGAATTTTGTCCCGATGCTCACCTTATTCTTTGTCCCATTATCTGTCTTGAAAGAGTGAGTTTCGTGAGAGGAATTGGGTCAAAGTAAAGCTTGTGAATCACCACTGATTTCAAGATGTATCAAATGTTTGCCGAAACTGACACATTCGGCTTGAATTTCGGCATGCTTGAAAGTTGCGCTTTCGCTCCCTGTCTGGCTACGATGCTGCCAAAATTCCAGTTTTCAGTTGTGCCAATCTCGGCATGCTGATAATTGAGGTTTCGGAGCCACTTTGGCCACGCTGCTGGCAAAATTCAAAAAAAAAAAGTTATGCCGAAACTCAAGCCGAATGCATCAGTATCGGCAAACATTTGAGATGTGTTGAAATCAATGTTGGTTTACCGACTTTATTTGGACTCGATTCCTCTCACGAAACCAACTATTTCAAGATAGATAATTGGACAAATGATATGCTGAGAATCTGGACAAACTTCGGCCCGATGGATTCTCAACAATATTCCCATAGTTTCCGGATCAAATTGTATCGACCGGAAATTTCCTCAACTCCGGTGTGTCTGGAGGTCTTATTGCACTTTTCCGACCCTGTGTAGCAAATTTTAAGGACGGTTGCCTCTTGTGTAAAGGAGAGAACTCAGAGAAGGCCGACGCCGTGATCCGACGGGAACGGAGCAGGATAAAGTTCGGCAGGAGCAACTTCGACTACTTCTTCATGAAGAAGGAGCGGCGGAGCATGGTACTTGCTCATTGTGAAACGTGTATATTGCAGAAGTGCGTGGCGGCGGTGGATAAGTGGTTGATAAGTGGGCGGAGCGAGGCATGAGTGATTTTGGCTGAGCAGGCCTATCACGGAGCTCACCTATCGTAAAGTGGGGGGAGCGGATCATCGCGACGTCGGACGAAGTGCGCCAGGCAGACGGGAATATCATCACGAGGTATTTGCAAAACTCAACCTGTATCGTATCATTAGGTTCGGGGGCAGGTTCCCGGGTCCGAATCCAGATTAGGATCATTGTCTTCATGCATAAGCAGGCAAAACGTGGCGATACTGGGACACTTCGTACCTCAAGAGATTCAAGCAACCCGTGTCCTTCTCGTCGGAGCTCAACCATCCCCGAACTTGACTCAATTGCCACTTCTCTCACACCGATCGGCGTTTGAATTCATTTTGGATGACCCACCCTTGATCGTACTCGAGGGTCAAGTCTGTGGCGCGACGAGTTTTTTACTGTCAATGACGTATAAATGTACGAGAATAACGATCTGGTGCGCTCTTTTGCCGCGCCTTGTGCAAGTCTGATTGAGAATCCTCTTCAGTTGCTAGACTGTGCGTTTGCCATGATTACCGGTCCCAGCAGTCAACGGATCTTGGCTGTCGCACCCACTGCAGATGGTCGCCTGACACACACTCCTCCAGTCTAGCCGATGTGTACGGGCAGTGGGTACTGATGCCAAGATTTGTTGACTGCTGCGACCAGTAATCATGGCAAACGCATGAGTGACCTTGGCAGTGGGTACTGATCTGCCCAAAATCCACCTGGGGTCGTTTTTTATTAAGAACATCCAGGCGCCTTCGCTTTACGTGTCCGGTCGGTCGGTGCGTCCATTTCATCAATATGGCCGCATAGAACCAGCGTAGCTGGAGGAAGAATTTGAAACCAGGGAGGTACATTTGCCTAGCTCATGACTCGGTGCGAACTCGCTCACATGAAATCCGGCCACGCCGGGATCGCAATGCGACCTTGCCTCCGAATCCAACAACTTCATTCTACGACGATATTGGGCCCAGACTCGATTACTGCCAGGTTCCGATGGACTGGATCGAGGACTGTAAGCGGAGAAGGCTCCCTCAAAGCAAATCAATCGATCCCAGGTAGATCTTTGCTGGCGGCCCGTACACATCGGCGCCACACAGACTCACCAACGTCCCCAAAAATAAATATCGAAGCCGTATAAAAGGCTGTCCAGCCAGCCCTACTAACCTCAGGCAACTGACTCAGACCAATAAAGTCCATCAGCTAAACGTCCAACTGGTAAGCCGAGAATTCTTTTAGTAGACCAACCAACCATACTGACTCTGTTCTAGTGATCAGTATGAAATTCTCAAGCTCAACTATTTTCTTTACCCTTGTCGCTGCTGCGCTATCACAGGTCGCTGCTTCCAGCGCTGTTAACACTGCCGATGAATGCGGTGCTCTTGGTGTTATGGAAGTTCCTGAAATCCTCCCCGAAGGCGTTGATCCCACAGCCATTCGCAAGTGCGCTGGACATCCGCTCGGGATCAACGGGACCAGACCTGGTCACAATAGTCTCGAAGGTAAACACGAGAGGATTATCTGCACCGACTCTTACTTGATGCTAACCATTCTATCATTTCTAGGTCTCGTTCGTCGTGCTTGCGTCACGTCAGGCCCAACCGTTGGTTGTGAAGTGGAAAGCGGTGTAGGTTACTGCTGGAAAGTCTGCGGGACTGGTGGGGAGTGGTGTTGGACCGCGAGCAATGGGGGCTTTGGTGGATGGGATACGTGCATCACTGCTTCAAACTGCGGCACTGACAATAACGAGTATGGCTGCGGTGCTGGTGGATGCAATAACTGTGGCTGCAGTTGCTTTCACCCCACCGAATGACTCAGTATCTGATTCGTTATTATGATTGTCGAAGTAGTTCATGGTTGTCTCCGTAAAGTCAATCCAACTCACTTCGCTGACGCGCCGAGGTCCATTCCTGTTACCGTGAGAAAAACGGGCTTGGAAAATGGATGCGGTTCAGTGAGTTTTCTAGTCATTTTTCTGAGGAAAAGCTAGGAAGAAGTCCTTGGTCTTTTTCCTGTAGTAAAATAAAAAGGTATGCGTTTGCGGGGAGAAATATCTAGAAATAAATTCATAACCAGCAGCCTCGAGAGAAGGACTCGGGATCATTAGAGTCAATTTTTTAAACATGTGGGCGGAGGGAATCGAACCCTCTTGACTGCAAGATTGAGTTTCTCGCATGCTTCGCAGTTGTGTGCCGCACACCACGCCCGCTTCCTACTCAACTTTGGCTCCCTATATAGATGCGTGTGTAGGATATGACCACGTCTGCGGCGTTGAATCTGGTTGCCTCAATAGTCCAGCAAATTTACTCTAGGAAGCTGAATAGCTAGTACGCCTAAAAAGTACTTCAATCGGAGGAGGGCGGAGCACGTCGTGAATTAAGCTAGTCACCAAGTGCGGCATGGATTTGACGGTGCAAGCGGCTTGCCTGGCGGAGCGTACCTTTTTAAGTGACTCAGGCCTACCTCACAGAGCACGCCTAAAATGAGGAGGGCGAGGCATGCAATAAATTAAAATGACTCTCCCCGAAATGCCCGGGTGGTTTGATCACAACCCCATTTATATTCAGCGGAATGCGCCATATTGATTATGGGTCCGCCTAAGCCGTCTGCTTTACGAGGGAGATTGTTGGTGAGCTGAAGGTGTCCTACATCAACGCGTTATCTCTTCCGGGGATTCCCGGATGGATTGATCCGCACTCAAAGAGCCGGCACTCGGGTTGAAATTCAAGGATGACAAGATGGAATTCAATCGTGAAGATGATAAATAGCATGGCCGTCTTGACGTGTTGTATGAAACAACGCACTGGGTAACGCGCCATCCGAGACGACCGACTTCCCGCGATGGATTTCAGGGAATTTGAGGGGCTATGGGACGACGACATGAGCGGGCAGTGGCGGCGGAGCAAGGGAGTAAAAAGTATTAAGGCATGGCAAAGGAGCGGTGACGATCGTGCTTAGTGTAGATTAGGCAGGCGGCGCCGGCGCAGAGGTTCCTGAGGCTGTGGGAAAGACCGGAAGAGTAGCGGGGTGCGGACGGCAAAATGCAGTGTAGACTGGAGGCAAGAATAGCGGCAGCGCCTAGCCAAGGTTTTGGGGAGGGGGCGCTGATTGCTTTCCTAGTGGTGCGAGTAGATAAGAAAGTTAGTAAGTGAGTATAACAAACAGCCTGAGGCGAGGCCTCAGAACGTCGAGCGGAGCAAAAATATCAAGCAGCGAGGACGGAGAGAGTGTATGGATGACGTTTCTGGCACGGCCGTATCTGATGTGATTTCCGCGGGGGTTGTGGGTAGGCGTGTTTGTGGGTTCGCGCGGAAAAGGCTTGCTTGCATGTATTCGTTGCTGGCATGGGCGTGGAGTTAAATTCGGTTACCATGAACATCGATACCGCGGGAATGAGATAAAGCACGCATCGGGTAGGCAATGCATCCGTGCACCGAACTAGCCAACGCTTAAGATCCACGAAGAACCCCCATCACCCCTACCCTCTCATCTCATCCCGCTCAACGCGCCGCCCTCTCCTTTTTCCAGGCAAAATACGCCTCCAGCTTCCCGCGCGGCCGCGGCGTCATGGGGAACAGCGCCGCATGCTCGCGCATGAACGTCTCGAGCTGGGCCGCGCGCGCACCCGCGATGTACTCCCTGCGCGCCTCGTGCTGGTGTCTTTGATACTCCAGCGGGTCGGGAAGAAGTATGATGAGGGGGTGCGGCTCTGTATGGACCTCCTCCATCAGCTCGAGCTCGCCGATCTCGTGGAAGAAGACGTCTTGCGAGGCGTTGGTGAGGTTGGCGCCACGTCCAACCGGCATCTCCTCAAGGACAGCGCGAGAAGCCGCAAAGTCTCCGCGGGTCGTCTCGATGACCTGGTCGATCGCCACTGTGAGGTTTTGCATCCCGATAGCGTCGTTGTCGCGCAGCTCCAACCGCCCCGCCAGCCGGCGCGTCGTCAAATCGCACATGACGCCAAGATGCTCGCCGATCGTATCCAAAGCCACAGCCACGCGGCCGCTGCCGAGCACGCGCCGCAGCTCACGCTCGATGGCCGCGGCGCCTTCGACCTCGACAAATTGCGATGCCGCAAAGTCGCCGCCCACGCGCACCTTGGCTTCCCACGACGACGACGAAGTGCAAGTGGTACTGGAGGAAGTGGGAGTGGAAGTGGAAGTGGAAGAAAAGACGCTCCGCCGACGTACCCACAGCCCTCCCGCGGAGAGGCGGTCGTCGGGGCTGTCGTAGTAGACGTCGCGGATGAACTGTACGGCCGCGGGGTGGACGCCCGCGATGGACCGCGGCAGCGCTGGGACCGCTTTGGTTCGTGTTAGTGCATAGAAGAGAGGGCGCCTCGGGTGGAATTTGCGCTCGATTTCGATTTTGGATGTGAGTGTTGAGAGGAACCGGCGGCGGGATGCCATGGTGGTGGTGGGCAAGCGATCAATTACTTCCCACGCTTTAGTCGCCGGAACACCGGTCACTTTGACTGGCCCACCGCGGCAACACATTTTCTGGCTTGCACAGACACGATGGGTATATATTCCAACGACAAAGAATGCTCCGAATGACAATATTTGTGCTATGTATTGGGGAATTTTATCAGTCTTGAAAATTGAGAAACTTATTCGGGTAATATCCACCAAAGTGTGTCTTTTGGAGGACAGTCATCATATTTCCAGATTTCCTCAGTAAATAACACAGTTAAGGGTCCTGTGAACATTTTTTACAATGGAAGTCTCATCAGAATTTGAGTGTGGAAGGCAAAAAATGTGGTCGCGGATCGGAAGTCATGAAATTTATGCCTATTTGAGCTTACCATGAGAATAGTGATTTGACGATCCAACACACCGTTTATGGACCAGAGACGCTCAAATGGCCATGATATAATCAGGATATCATAAGAGCGTTCACCAAGTGCCCTTTGAATTTTCTCGTGGCTCAGTTTCGACTTTTTGGTTTCATAGCAGACAGCACTGTGTACCGCAGCTGTCCGCTCGGCACGCTGCTGCAGTTTCAATTTAAAAGGGAAATATCTGGTATTTTGGCAGGGGATCATTGTAAATATTATCTACGTTTTGAGTACTTAAAGTTGAGAAAATGTGCAGAACTCAGGTCAAACCAACTCGAAACAGTTCACTGTTGCGACAATTGATACGGCGGAACAATCGGGATTACCCATGAGGGCATCAGACGGCACGGGGCGGCCGGGGATCCATCAACTTTGATGGAAGACTCTTGTCATGACGACGTCGCTGCATGTCCTTGTCTCTCTCTCCGTTGGGCGATGTCTCTGCTAGCCTGTATCTGGACGCCCCTGGAGATCTGAAGACGAGAGTGGCGCACATATAAGCATAGAAGTAAGTACTACTAGGGAAAATAGTCTTGCAAGGAGGCCGTCTGCTGGTGGCAGGCTCAGTCCCTCGCGATGCCCTGGCTCTTCAAGTTCTGAATATTCTCCGAGTCGTGCTGGCAGGAGGTGTCCACACCCGGAAACACCGGATATCAGCGCCGTCCTTAATCTCTTTCAGCGCTTTCGTTACTGAGTCGCTTCGGGCGCCTATTGGGCGCTTACTCCTCTGCGGCACCCGTGGTCATGTCGTTTTTGGCCCTTAATTAGCGCCTTTAGTTTCATCTCCTTCCAATGCTTTGATTCTATCGGATGCTGCACTGATTCAAGGTGTGCTTTCACACTCGGTGTAGACCAAACATACGTATTTATACGTCCCCACCAGTCTGCTGAGTGCCGCCCCGCGTTTACATCTCCTCGGATGTCCTCACATCCTCTTCCTTTCTTCCTTTTCTAGCTCCCTCCCAACACATCATCTCTGGGCGCGTTTCGGGGCATCCACTTCTTCTCGTGTGGTCCGCTTTTGCCTTCTCGTGCGACTCGTCTGTGGTTGTGGGCAGAAAAAAGCACCCCAAACACCGCCCAGTTCCCTCCGCAGCCTCAGAATCTTCTACGAATTCCTCAAACTAGCGCCTGCGGAGGCGCCGCGCCTGCCTAAAAAAACCGTTCAAGCGAAGGGGTGCGAAGCCGCGCTCTTGTATATATAGATTTCGTTAACTAGGTGGCAGAAGTTTGGCGCCACAACTGACAGCATGACATTCTTCTAAATTCTGGCTGCCTGCCGCTATCTGCGAACCGGATCCGACAAGGACGGCGCCTCATCTCTTTCCTCCGACCACCATGGCGAGCCCCAACTGCACCAACACCGACATCTCTGGCATCGGTGTCCGCTCTGCGACCTACGCCCAAAATCTCCTCAGCTTCGTCCCTGCCGTCATCGCGCTGTTGAACGACGGAAAAATCAGCAATAACGAGCGCGAGTTCATCCAAGATCAATCGACCAACATCCTCCTCACCGCTTTCGGCCTCTTGCTATCCGCCATCGTACAGGCGAAAACAGCTCAAGGTTTGGACAACTACCATCTCGCTCTCGTGCTCAATCTGAGCTGGATGAACAACACGAATACATTCATCTACCTGCTCCTCTTCCTCCATCGTAAAATCTGGAGCTCGGCATCGTACTCATGGAGCTGGCGCAGAACCATTTCCCAGATCTTCCGCCGCTCCTCCAAGCCCAAGACAGGGGACGAATCGTCACAGGAGGAATCGCCACCCGGCAAGAAAACTGCGCCAGGGAAGTCGCCACCGGGCAACGAATATGCACCGGAGGAAGAGTCAGAGCCCTTGTTGGATTTAGCTGTCTGTATCGGCAGTCTCCACCTCTCGCTGATGGGAGCGCTTGGCATCTGGCTTTGGTTGAATCCTGAAGGATTCGGCAGTTCACTCTCCTGCCCACCTGGTGCCACTATATCTCTATTTAGTCATGCATTCCCCATGGGATCGCATGTATTGCGTGTCTTCTCTCTTATTGTCTACATCGCGGTCCTCATTCCCATCGCCAACCTTGTCCTACCCACGGCCTTGATTCTCGTGCCATATTTCCTCTGCCCTCTCGGAAAGTGGGATAGAAGCCACCGCGAGCGGGTAGCGGTGTGGTGTGTGGCGCTGGGACTCACCATGCTCTTCACTATCAATGTGATCTTCATTGTTGACACCGAGCTGTCGATATCGCGGAACGAATCACGCCAGGCGGACCAGGACGAAGTTTGGACGCTAGGGCAGACACTTGCGCTGCTGCTTCTGGTGCTTCCAATCAAGTCGCTTATTCAGTACCTGTTGACAACGACATCTTTCACATTGCCATTCATGGGGGTAACGGCCTGGGGACGCGCGGTGCAGGGCTTTCTCACATATAACGAGAAGGTAGAGTGGGGTGAGGTTTACCGTTGGAGGTGGATCATTAGAGACACACCAAGTATGTGCATGCTGCAGCTTACAACAATCCACTCATGACCACCTCCAGTTAAAGTAGACAGTGATTGGTTACTTCGCGCGGTAGCGGAGAAACAATGGGATATTGTACGTTTTCTGCATGAGAACGGCGCAGATTGGGACACTGGTCTGGTGCATGCAGTAGAAAAGGGCGCCTTCAAAGTTGTGCGCTCCCTCGTCGAGCGCGGCGCAAACGTCAACTACAGAGGTACCTCCTTCGTTCGATTGATTACGACAGTCTGCTGACGGAAATTCAGATTACTTTGGGCAAACCCCTTTGCATCTGGCAGCAGAGCACGGATATTCAGACATTGCGAGCTTCCTGGTCGAGCACGGTGCGGACGTCAACTCCGAAAGTACATCTTTTGTTCGATTGATTACGACAGTCTACTGACGGGAATTCAGATATCTCTGGGGAAACACTTCTGCACCTGGCAGCAGAGCACAACCATTTAGACATTGCGAGCTTCCTGTTCCAGCACAACGCGGAGGTCAACATCAGGGGTACTCCTTCATTCAATTGATTCCGACAGTCCGCTGACGGGAATTCAGATGACGGTGGGAAAACACCTTTGCGTTTAGCAGCAGAGTACGGCCATTCAGACATTGTGCGCTTCCTCGTCGAGCACGGCGCAGACGTCAACAGCTCGGGTACCTCCATCCTTCGATTGATCATGATAGTCTGCTGACGGGAATTCAGATGGCAATAAGAAAACAGCTTTGCATCTGGCAGCAGAGCACGGCTATTCAGGCATTGTGCGCTCCCTCGTCGAGTACGGTGCGGACGTCAACAGCTCGGGTACCTCCATCCTTCGATTGGTCACGACAGTTTGCTGACGGGAAACCAGATGACAATAAGAAAACAGCTTTGCATCTGGCAGCAGAGTACGGCCACTTAGACATTGTGCGCTCCCTCGTCGAGCATGGCGCGGACGTCAACAGCTCGGGTACCTCCATCCTTCGATTGATCACGACAGTCTGCTGACGGGAATTCAGATGGCAAAAAGAAAACAGCTTTGGATCTGGCAGTGAAGCGCGGCCATCCAGACATTGAGAGCTTCCTGCGCGCGCAGGGGCAAATCAGGGACACCAGGGCGAAATGACAACCGACGCCCCATGATTATCACAAACAACAATTGACATAGCTCAAGCCCCGAAGTTGGGCTTAAGTTTCACAGAATTATATAAGACCTGTACAGTTGCTGTACAGTTTGAATTTATATCTAACTCTTTATAAAATTGAGCATGTCTGCCTGAAACCTTTTAAAGCTCCGCCAATGCAGCACCCGCCCCTGTACGTTGGAGCTCCCAACAGAGCGTGTTGGGATAGCGAACCGACGTGCCACCCGTAAGTCTGATCCGGCGGCTACGCGTCATGGACACCCTTGAAGTTGAACGCGCCACTGTTTCTTTAGTAATTACCTATGCACTCACTTACAGTTACTGAGTATTTATTCCTATGGCTACATACCTATGCACCTTCATTTGTATTTAAAGCAGGACGACTTTACCGCTTCTAAGCCTCTTGTTCAATAGAGCGCTCAAAAAAAACCTGCCAAGATTACCAGTTCCCACCGAAGCCTCAGCAACACACCGGAATCACCCGTTAGCCTGTCAATCATACCGTCCGAGGCAGACTCGGGTTTAATACAAGGATGGCTGCTTCCTATGCCACTTACCAATGCCGAAGATACTAATGGAGCGCGCCACAAAAAAAAAACAGAGCCTCCGCAACACACCATACCTGCGCGGCGCTCTTGTGTATGCACAAAACAGATAATGGATCCGATGTCCAGTGTACCGAAGCATACATGAAGATGAAGAATAGGGAAGAGGCGACCTGCGATCCATCCTACCCTTCCACCCCGTTCGTTGTGGAAGGGTGGAATGACCCGCTCACAGAATTTCCCCCCTATCCATCTCTCCTCGCATAGACCTCGGTACATCAGACATCAGTCCCAATATTTGTTTTGTAGGTAGATAGTACCAAATATAACTTGGGGTGAAGGCCGTGGCGTTGCCCGGCATGTTCTCGAACTTAATTTATATATGTTTAGTCGGTACCACATATCATAATGTCACTATCCCACTAAAATGATACCATGCTCAAAATTGAACAAACAGAATCTCGGGGAGCCCCACCGTGGCACCCCCGATAGAATCAACCCAGAAATATCCACCGAGATGCTAATTAATGTTCCGAAAATGTGTTTCCGGTTCAAATAAAATTTTATGGGCACTAACGCAAGCTCTTTTTTGAAGATTGATCAGAACAGCCAAACATCGTACAAACAGGGAGCCCGACTGTGGCACCCCTGCTCAAATCAACCCAGAAATATTCAGGGGAGTTACCGAGATGCTAATCAACGTCTCGCAATTGTGTCTACAGTTCAAATGAAATTTCGGGGGTACTAACACTAGCTGTTGTTGAAGATGGATCACAGCAGTCAAATATCGAGCATAAAGAATCTCGGGGAGCCCCACTGTGGCACCCCTGCTTAAATCAACCCATAAATATTCAGGGGATCTCCAGAGATGGTAATTAACATTCCGAAATTGTGTCTCCGGTTCAAACAAATTACTTAGCTCTTCTCCCGGAAAATGGCGGGTTTTTGTCGATGATTTATGGAATTAAGTAGTACCCGACTTCCGCACCACATATGTCTGGATCAGGTGCAATCACAATACTTGAGTGCATCCGCTCCTCTAAATGTCGGAAAGGCATGTCGGAATGCCCTCAGAATGGCCAACACACCTCAGCGCGTCCGAAAGGCTCCAACCGCTAAAAGAACAATCTCTTATTTCGTAAGTTCTCCTAATCCCCTTACCCGAGAATCACCACCATCCCCGCGACCAGTGAACCGAGTACCCCAACGCGGGTACGTCGCCAGTGAACATCGAGCACCCTTACACGAGATTATCACCAATACGGAGTCTTATCGAGCCACACCCGTACTCCACGCCCGCACGGCACTTCTCCTATTGACACCCCGATTTCTACTCCACGCGTACTCACCTTTCTTGGGACCACCCCACAGCTTTTCTGTTCATCCTTACACCCCATTTCCAGATGACCGACCCACTATGTCTGTCCCCCGGCAGCTTACTCACTACTTCGACATCGTTATGCTCAGAGTCGGCTGCCAGCGTACGGTTTGGGTGGCTACTGAAATTCGTGTATCTCGAGGGCTCCATGCAGTCTCCGCGTAAGGTTTCTCACGAGGATCTGCGTGGCATGGGTGTCCTTTTCGGTTGGTTGCAGCGGCGTGGACAAGTCCTATCTATCTGATCCTGGAACCTCAGGCTGGGCCCAGGTTCTCGGATTGGAAAGATAGTTTGAGTTGGCTGGGCAGGACCATCGGTTACTAGGCAATCCTCTAGAAATCCTAATCACTGTATATTGGGACTTTGGGTGATTTATCCTGCGACTTCCTGCCTCTCTGACACCAAATCTCCAATCCCGAGCCCCGTCTTTCTAGAGGGACCGTGGGGGATTCGGAGCTGAAAACATCCTCTTGGCATAAGAAAGTTAATAGTCTCATAAATGTACCTGGTAAATTCTCTCCGTTCCCGGAGGCGTTATCACCACTATTACTCAATCTTGTAGCCCTGCCTCATCGAATTGCCACCGAAGAGCGTGCCTTCAAAAATATTGCCAGGTCTCATGCTTATCCTTGACTGTGCCTTTGTCTGTTGCTTGAACTTGCTTCCGGTCTAGACGGGACAAGTTGGGAAACTTCTCTGGTTTATTTTGGCTCACCCTGGTCGGTTCCCCTTTGTGCAACCCCTCATTTTGTGCCGATCCGCCTCGCCCAGTGAAATAAATGACAATTCTACCCATGAATATCTATTGGCGGAAACTTTATTAAAAATTCTTCCTGCCGGCACCAAAACCCGATGCACTCTTCTTGGCGATGGTTACTTTTTTTTAACGGATCCTCGCTGTGGATCCTCGCTCTCCGTGCTATAGCTTGAAAGCGTTCCCCGTGTGATCCAGAACGCTAGACCCGCGACTCTGAAGAAAGCCGAAAAGGGAAATCGGTACCGCCACCGGCAAGCGAGCTGGTGAAGAGAAGTTGTGCGTGTTTGGTCTCCTTGGGTCGACCTGTTGCCCACTCCACTTTCTTCCTTTCCAGAACCACCACTTTCAAACAACACCTTGCGCTCAGCAGGCTACCTGTGGCAGATCGTGGCATGGCACACGCCAGTAACCATATGAAGTTTGATTAAGCAATGGCTGTCTAGACACGAAATCAGGTTCAAGCACTAATTTGATTGAACAGGCAGGACCCACAGGATGCTGCTGCACATGAAGAAAGGAGCGAAGCATTTGATCGCTGAGCAATCAGTGATTAATCAGAATTTTCTCTATTGTGTTTGAACACACATTAAACTGTTTGAACAGTGTTCAACGATGTGGTTGCCAAAAAACCTCCTCTTGCCTGCCTCGAACCAGCGACCCCTAGTAGTTGACAATGGGTAGTGGAGGCACATTCACTACACCACAGATGGCTGTTTAGATTCCAGGGTTCCAATGGTGTACCAGCCTTCATTGTGATGGCCAACTTAGCATCATTCAGAGTGCTTTTACATCCAATGGTGTGGATTCAACCTGTTCATATTCATTGTCAAAGTTTACTTGGAAGGGTTTGTTCAATGCAGGGTTAGTGTGGCTCCAAATAATCACTGTGGTTGGCTGTAGTGGTTCAAGATAAAGGTGTATATGAATAGCAAAGCATACATAGAGTTGAACAGCTGTGGTGAGACTTCCACCAGACCCGATGGCGGACACCCACATCTGCCATATATGGGTCAGGCTGAAATGTAAATGCAGAAGAAGCCCGTTCGAATTGAGGTCGGGTCGTTGGTAGTGTTTGACACTTTTTTTTTATATGAAGATTTTAGTGTGCCGAGTAATGCGTGAGCAACCCCTTAGATGGGCTATCTAGGATTCATATGAATCATCCTTACGATATATGGCATGGGCATGGAGTAGAGTCCTCGCCCTGTGAATGGGTTGCATTTCGGAATTCGCTTATCACCGTGGATGCGTGGAAGAAAGTCATGATTGAATGAATTACCTGTATGTCGGAAAAAAGCCAGTCGGCTTGCAACGGCATTTAACAGCATCTGGCCTTGGAATGGCATCTGAGCACTTCGAAACCGCGGCGGAGGGACTTCGAACCACTCGGAAGCCGCTCGAAGGCTCGATGTAAGTACCAAGCCGTCCCATGCCGTGCCAAGGTACACGTCGCAAAGATAGAATTTTTGAGATGTAGAGCGCTGCCGCTCAACGAGAAGAAAGGGAAGAACAAATTAATCTATATTATTCACTGTTGAACATGTTCTCGTCAATACAATCAATAATGTAATGCATGGCATCAGGAAAATCTGAAATTCTATGAAGAGACATGGGTCATTATATGGGACTATATTGGTCTATGGTGGGCTATGGAGACATCTCGCCAGTCTATGGGGGTCTATATTGCACTATGAGTGTCTATACAGAAGGAGCCATCACTATGCGTGATTATATCACGCTTCATAGATAGTTATGTTACCTCGAAGACCCTAACTTTAAAGTTCATCTCCTGAGGTATGGGATTGCGCTGCCTGAAATATTCTACTAGCAGTCCGCTGAATGCTGTTTGAAATTTGAATGAATCAATGGTTTGGCAGACTTGAAGCAAGTTTAAGGTTGATCCGAGTTGGTGGGAAGCCTGCAAAGGAAAGCAGAATCCTGAGTCTTGGAGGTTTTACTACAGTTCATATGTGGATATATGGTGCCGAAGCATTCAGCAGAGCCCATGAGAGACTCAGAGAGGCAGTACGCGCATCCCATCGGCACGTGACTTGGTCCGTGCGCGTTGCCGTCATGAGTGATCGTTTGATGCCCGTTGCCTTCATCTCTTCTTCCTTGACCACTATGTGCCCCCACCGCCGGCCTCGGATTTGGCCTTACAATCTACTCCTCTCGCGCGCTATCAACTCCCAAGTTGTGCTGTGTCCTCCTTTGCTCATCTCAGGCCCTGCTGCCTCAACCTGCTTCAATTCTTCCCAGGACGTCATTCAAGCGCTCAAGTTTGCCTCAATCGGCTTCTCGACCTTTCTTCCTCGAATTCAAGTCCCCTTCAAGCGGCCACTCAAGCTCGCATACTTCTGTCCTCAAATTTCTGTCCTCAAACTTCTTTCCTCAAATTCGCAAGTAACCAAGCACGCAAACATTTTGGATCTCTATTCGTCTCGCGGCACATCCCAACCCCACTGTCGCTCTGACCTCCGTGCTATATACATTTGTTCTTACTTCTGTTTCATCATCAACTTGCTCACTCTGTACATGTCTATCCTACATATGTACTCTGTTGAATATAAATTGTTTTCTGAATTCCTGGGGGTTCCTGGCAAGATATGAGAACTATAATGTCTATGCTACCTATCATGTCTATGTGGGTATGATAGACATGGCTGAGTCTATGTTGGTCTATGTTGCAACTCCCGCCCCTATACCTTTTTATGAAGAAGGCTGTTTGCTATGGGCTCTTTCAGGTCTATGTTGGTCTATATTGGTCTATATGGGGATTTCAGATTTTCCTGATGCATAATATCTCTCGCGCTTCTCCAGTCGACTGTGGACTGGTATTCCATGTAGATAACCTTGTCCCGAGTCAGAGGCATGGGTCATATCCGAGAATGTATGGCAAGGGATAGGCATTAGATTGAGAAGGTGGGTTGCGGAGGCGCAGGACGGGTAGCGTTGCATTTTTGGGTGAGGTGGAGCGAGTGATGTCATAACCTCAAGCGGCTATATCAACCACCACTTTGTGACGGCGTGACTCCACCTCTCTTTGTTCCCTTCCACCACCATCCCCACCACCCCGCGATCGTTCAAGGTACGTGTGCTGACCTCTATATGACGAGCTGGTGATTGATTTGGCTCTAGCTTCTTTCTGCTTGCCAATTTGTATGTATAATTGCTCGTCCTGTCCTACCCATCCCCTTCTGACCTCCGCACCCCCGCAGAACTCGTTGGCGACGATGCTCAGGTACGACCTCCCGTGTGTCAAATCTCTCTCTCTGACCTCGGTATGTCCACCTATGTTGTATGTACTGCACATGGTACGTTGACTACTTGAATTCGGCCATCCGAGTGCTCACCTTAATGCTCAGATGTTATCTCGCGCTTGTCTATATCCCTTCGCTCCATTATCACCCTCGTATATACTATGTACTTGATATTGCTCAATATATATATATTCTACTATCTCGTGGGCATCGTATGAAATTTACCAGAAATGATATCGAGCCCCAATATTTATTCCATGCTGTTTAAGTGGGTTCGAAACCTCTCAGAAGCAGTTAAAAGCATCTATAGCACCCTCTGACCATGCCAGCCCTTGAAACCCTCAGCATGGCTTCAGAGTGGTTGGGAGATTCCGAACTGTGCGTTCGGAGCCAGCTAAAACCATCTGGCCATTGATTGGCATGGAAGGTGTTCAATGCCGTTTAAAGCTGACTTGGATTTTTCCGACATATAAATGAGAGAATTGGCCATCTCAGTCGCTTGCCGGGTCAAAATCAACCGAGAGGGTCATCAGAGAACGAGAATAAAAAGGTCAACCCGATCCCGAGTTGAACGGGGTCTTCCACTTCGAATCATAGGTACCAACCATAATATAGATCGCGGATGTGGTCCACCACTATGGGGTCTTGTTAGACAATTGGGAGCTTGGTATATGAGATGGTTTATACTTTTTATGTTGCATGTAGATTGAAGGTCCTCGCACTGTTCGAAGGAAATGCTAAAAAAAAAAGAAATCATCGTGATGTATGGTGACACCGGTGCCGCTTGCCTTGTGAATTATCAGCCGTTAAGACGAGTGATCAGAATGGAAGAAAAACACACACACGTTGCCGTCGAAGCATGACCTACGCCGAATCGAACAGGCATTTCCGCTGCATCTCTCCCCACAGATTTTTGCATGCGGGGCTCAGTCATTGGGTCTCCTGAAGGGAGGCTGAAGCGGGAATAAGAAGAGTTATTTTGATGAAGGGAGATCATGTTGAAGGGAATGAGGTAAGTTCCTCGGAGATTGGAGGCAGTGAGGGAGGATACACCTTTCTACAATCAAGCAAGGAACAGAAATTGAACAAGCGGTCAAAAAAACAATACATTCGCGCTCTTATACCAAGACCCCGAGTCGAACGGGGCTCGTGGCGGATGGGCGGATGGAGGGTGGACGGTGTCTTGTGAGCATTAGATGGAGAAGGGTAACATTCAGGCATTGGGTGACACCAGATAGGAACTCACCAGATATTTCCTCTACTTTACCTGCTTATAATACTTGCTCAATCCACCCTACAGACACATTATAGTACCCACAAGTGTCACTCTCAACTGCTTTCTCCCTCTTACCTCATCGCTCTCTCTCAATCATCATATTTCCCCGCAAGCTAATACTTACATCTTTCTCGTTGTCGTACTTAGAAAAAATTACCCTCACTATCCCCATATAGTTATCTGCCTCTTAAATATCTTGGCATAGCTAGAGTACTGAATAGCCATCATGGCTAGGTACAGCAACAATAGAAATCAGTTCAGTTTAGTTCAGAATGGCCTATTTATCAGGTAAAAAACTGCATGTTGATGTGCACCAGTGCACACTGTTTTTGCAGACTTCATGAATACGAACAGGTTGAATCCATACCACTGGATGTAAAAGCGCTCTGAATGATGATAAATTGGCCATCACAATGAAGGCTGGTACATCATTGGAACCCTGGAATTTAAACAGCCATCAGTGGTTCTGTGGTGTAGTTGGATGTGCCTCCACTACATATTGTCCCCTACTAGGGGTCGCTGGTTCGAGGCAGGCAAGAGGAGGTTTTTTGGCAACCACATCGTTGAACACAGTTTAATGTGTGTTCAAACACAACACAATAGAGAAAATTCTGATTAATCACTGATTGCTCAGCGATCAAATGTTTCGCTCCTTTCTTCATGTGCAGCAGCGTCCTGCGGGTCCTGCCTGTTCAATCAAATTAGTGCTTGAACCTGATTTCGTGTCTAGACAGCCATTCCTTAATCAAACTTCATATAGATTGTTCACACGCTGCACCGATCCCCAGCTTCCTCCTCCATGAGCACTGCTCCGTCGACGCCACGCATACGCCTCGCCCAGATAGAGGCAAATATAGCTGCGCTCGAGGTGCAGTTGGATCGTTTGCGCACAGAGAAGGAGGAGATCCTTTCCTCGCTCAACGCCTATCCAATCCTCACCACACCCCCACCCCCCCCCCCCCCCCCCCCCCCGAAATCACCATCGCAATATTTCTGTCCTACCTAAATGCGAGCACTCACGTCACTGGTGGTCGGACCAGCCCGATGCTTCTGGCCAGGGTCTGCCGTGCGTGGCGTGCAATCTCCCTCGGCACAGGTGAACTCTGGTCGCGAATGCACTTCGAGCGGGATAGCTTCGCCCGCATGCGTGAGCCCATGAAACTGCTGGACTTTCACCTCACGCATGCCGGGAAGTGTCTGCTGGATCTGCACATTGAGCTGCCGGAGCTGACCCAATTGCGGGATGCAGCCTGGGCAGCCCTCCGACCGTACTCAGGACAGCTCAGAAGCCTCGGTCTCGAGAGATCTTCCTTCCTTGACGGAATTCCAGAATCGTTGCCTTCGCTACGGAAACTCGACATACGAATCAGACTATGGCATGAGAATCCTGTCCCTATAGTTGCTTTTGCTGACGCGCCACAACTGCGGGAAGCTCACATTCTGGACCTGGGGAAAGATCTCATCTCCCTTCCTTGGCGGCAACTCACGGCGCTCACGCTCGAAGAACACAACTTCGACAATTGTCTTTACATCCTCGAGGAAACACCGCATCTCCAGCAGTTGCATCTTGACCCAGCCATGTGGGCGCGAGAGTATGCCAAGCCTGTGGGTTCATTCCCGACATGCACTCTCCCGCATCTCCACACCCTCAGCCTCTCCCGAGTAGTGATGTGCCGGGTCGGGCTTCAAGCCCAAGCCCAGGTTTGGGTCGGGCTTTCAAGCCCGACCCAGGCCCGACCCGCGCCGGGCTCAGGTAGGGCTCAGGGTCGGGCCTCAGATTTTGCCCGACCCGCGACCCGGGCTCATGCCCGGGCTTCAGCCACTTTTTTTTTGCCTGGCTCCAGTGAGGGCCAAAAACAATTTCACACATTTTTTTTTCTTCTAAGTTGTTTTCCTATGCCGCCCATCGTGCCGTGTTCAAATTATGATCCGATCTATGAATGCTGTTTGACTTCCACGGCGAAACATAATCTAACCGAGGCAAAATCAGCTCATTCACACCCGAACCCTGACCATGCAAGCAAGCAAACTCTCTTTGACTACACTTTGCTCATTTTGTTCAGGTCTCTGTCCAATCTGTCACTGCCGATAATGCTGCCGGTGGCAGTCAAGTGGCGGAACATATATTTTGATTGAAATTGTCGAGCGTCGGAATGTTCCGTAATACCTCCTTTTAGGTATTGCCTCATATAGGCAGGCCTGGGCCTGAGCCCAAGCCCGACCCGACCCGGGCCCGACCCTCAGGTCAGGTCGGGCCCAGGATTTTGTCAAGCCCAAGCCCTCTCCGACCCGACCCAAGCCCGGGCTTTCAAGCCCGACCCGACCCGAACAACACTACTCCCGAGATCCTCATGGCTGGCTCATTCACCACCTTATGCTCCCTCGTCTCAAGCACTTTGAGGTGTGCATGGTATCTCCTGAGGGCATCGACGCCATCGACGTGTTGGTTCGCCGCTCTGACTGCGAAGTGCACACCTTCCGGATTTCTTTCATTCAGCATGCAGACCTCCGCGCCTGCCTCGCCGTACTTCCGACTGTCCACGCGCTCACTCTACTTCATCTAAACCTCTCCGCAGACGAACTCAAACAACTGTTCTCTCATCTATCCGGGACAGTGACCGACAGCCCGTGGCTGCTGCCTGCGCTCACGTCACTGACATTGGATGGGGGTTTCTTTCCGGTTGATGTCAACGAACTCGCTGCGATGCTCGTAGCCCGGTGGGATACCAGGCACGGGGCACGCATCACATCGTTCTTGGTCTCCTTTCATTTCGACCACAGCTGGCTTGTCAGCGCTGCCCTAACGAAGTTGCGTGACCTGTGTCGCAGCGGACTGACGGTCAGTATATCTCAAGCTCCACGGAACCCTCTATCTCGATTCATCCTTCGTAGGTGACTATCTTGAGATCGTTTCTCTTCAACTTATATGCGCAGGCTGCAGATCTCGTGAACCATTAACTGCTACAAGATGTGCCTTCGCTTCGCTCCGGCGTAGGTCGTTGATCGATACTTGCAACACATATTCATTCAAATTTTAGGCCTACTGGTTCAAGTAACGACTTCACCGCCCCAACACATGCCAACAAAATTCAGAGAATGAATGCATCCGTGATTCGTAAGCATCCATGATTTGTACTCGATGTCTCCCAGACCTTTTCCAAAAGCAACATATGCCTTCAGAGCTCAAGCTAGTTACATAGTCAACGATCGATGGAAACTGGCTTCAGTAGCTGAGCAGTCACAGTAGCTCTGGGCGGTGAATCAATGTCTTAGACTAGGCTCATGAACCGTCCCAAAAAAGAGCAAAACGACTGAAATAGGCTTCACGTGGGACGCCACGTCGGAAGGAATTATTTCAGTCGCGTATGGGAGCGGTCGTGAATTTCATCGCTTGTGTTTACCATTAGGGGTGCTCAATCATTAGTGTCCTGTCCCGGCCCGTCCCGTTCTGTTGGGATTAGTAATGCAGCTCGGCCTTCGGGCAAATTGATTGATAAGATTCTTAGTAATACAGACAGTTCAAGTAGATACACGTAGAATATTCTAGATACATTTTGTAGTATATAAGCTCACTGTAAAATCCTGCTAGAGCATCTGATTGCTCTAAAGCAACCTTCTAACCAACAGTGCTATTGCAATCTTAACCTACTTCTTCCGCTAATCTCGCCCTCCCCGCCTTTACTTCAACACGTTCCAAGAAAAAATAAAGTCAGAAAGATTTTGCGGCGCAGTGAGAAGATACGTTACCGCGGCGCAGCGAGGAATGTGTTTACTGAGTATGTTCCGTAGAGGAATTACGCTGGGACTCAGTAGACAAATGAGGCAGGAAGGGAGGAGAGGCAAACTCAACGGACATAATATAGAGCCACCTGGGGCAATTGCACCGCCGAGTGAGCAAAATCTTGAAGAACGGTCAATGAGGAGGACAAGAGCCGTGGGGAAGAATAGTTTAACCAAAAAGGAAGTCCCGCGAAAAAGGGCAAGTCGAAGTTGCGATGAAATTCAGAGTGCAGTACTGTTCTTTTCAAGGATAAAAAGGGTGAGCAGTATTGTAGAAGATGACAATGTTAACAAAAGAGGAAGTGACGCGAAAAAAGTGAAGGTGGACGTTGCGAAGTGGCCTTTATTCGTTTTGCAAGGATAAAAGGCAGTGCTGAGGACGGCGAATCAAAAGACCGCCACCGACGAAAACAAGGCAGAAAGTCCTTAGTCCACCCGCCATTTTGGGTTTGCTGCTGATCTTGGCCGTGTAAACGCGTGTGCAAGGAGTCACAGACAGTGGGTGGAGAGGTTTGAGAATGAGCCAAGAATGAGCGGATTTGCAAAGAGGTAAAAAAAGGTGAAGTGCAGGGCAAATTTACGCGTGTGAAAAACATACCTGGAGGTGCCGGAGATCAGGCGGTATGAGAAAAACGGACTTACGGAGTAGGAACGGGCATCCTGGTATCACTCAAGTGAGAATTCTCCTAGCGGAAACTGACACCTCGACCGCATGTTTGAATTTGACGGAAAATGATTTATGTAGGACGACCGTTTAATCATTTCAGATCTCGCAGCTCTTCAGCACGTTCTCAACAGCAACAAATTTGTTCGCGTGCCGACTCGGTGGAAGATGGGTACCCTTGTGTTTGGAGAGCGGAGTGTATATATATATAGTGTATATTGTGCTGAAGGTATGGGTACCTAGACTTGAAGCAAACGCGCAAGTTCAAATCCAATAGTTATCTTTTGTTAACCGCCACCAAATACAAGCTCCACAAAATAATTCACTAAAACCATCCAACCCTTCCATCCGTCAATAACCAGCCTCAGCCACCACCTCAAGCCCTCGGCGAAAACGTGATCGTATCAATCTTATCTACACTGCCCGCGGGCCCAAACAAAAACTCGAACCGGATCTCCGCCGCCGGCGCCGTCGCCGTCCAGTTGAACTCGTTGAAGTGGAACGCGCCCCAGCCCAGGTCGCGCGCGTCGGTCGTCTTGTACGGCTTATTGTTGATCATCAGCCCAACGAAGCCATTGTCGGGCCCGTTGAAGAAGGTCCAGTAGCGCAGCGTATAGTTGTGGCCAAAGGTGACGGGAATGGGGTCGCTTGTGATGCGCGCCGACACGCCGAACTCGGTGTTGTTGGAGGCCTGGACGAGGTCCACCTCAAAGGCGTGCGAGAGTGTGTTGCCGGGGGTTCCGATGAAAGCTCGGGCGGATGTGTCGGGGATCTGTGGGGCGGTTAGTATGTAGCGAAGAGAATTTTAAGAGCAAGGAGATGGGGGCACGAGGCGGTCAATTCATCTGCTCAGACCCATGGTCTGGGTAGGGCTGAGTCATTTCTAGCTCGAAAGAACACCTACATCCACGGTCCAGGAGGACAGGCCGCATTCAAAGTCGCCGTTATCGATTAAGTTTGAAGGTGCAGAAGCAATGCAAGCGGTGGAAGTGGATGAGGGCGTTGCGAGAACTCCTGCACAGAAGAAACCGATGAAAAGGATAGAAGACTTCATCTTGACTCGAAGAATGCAGTGGAGAACCAAAACTGGGAAGTTTTCTGAAGATGTGTGCTAGCAGTGTCGTTAAATATGGAGATTCATCAGGGTGGGGTTTCCTCCCCTTTTATCACCACCCTTCAGACTGGTTGGCTGTGCGAATGTATCAGCTAGGGACCTGCCTGCTCACGCCAGCCGAAGACAAGACACCTTTTACAGCTGTTTCCGAATATGTTGGCAGTGTGTCAATTTTTTGTGTGCCTATCTTATTTTGATGGCATGCTAAGGATTACTGCTTTGGGAAGTCTTGGCGTGATCTGACCGCCACGTCGATGCGCCCCAGTACCTACGTCTGTCCAACGCCAGCTTATAGGATTCTTAGGATCCCCTTGAAATACCAGCATAATCCTCCCATAGATTTGCCTAGCAACCCCTCCGAGGTGCCTCCGCTCCGGCCCATTACTGTACCATTTCGACCGTAGGTTCAGTGACGGGTGACATCTAGATTTTTTTGATGCGTGCAAAAATCGCCTTAAATCGAAAGTAAAAATTTCGGTCTTCTTGGATGAGATTTTCCTAAAAATAGTGAACCTACGGTCGAAATGGTACAGTACTGTAGTCGTAGTCCCATTGAGTGAGCTTGAATTATGTAATGTAACCGCCTACCTCGACTGCCAGATTGCAGCACTGGCCAATTATACGGTCTTTCGTGGTCGCTGATCTTGCAATAGACCAGAATCGTTCGATATCGCGGTCAGATCACGCCAAGACTTCCCAAAGTAGTAATCCTTAAACTGACGCACTATACTCGGAAACAGCTGTAAAAGGTGTCTTGTCTTCGGCTGGCGTGAGCAGGCAGGTCACTAGCTGATACATTCGCACAGCCAACCAGTCTGAAGGGTGGTGATAAAAGGGGAGGAAACCCCACCCTGAGACTATTTCTTCAATTGACTGCGCATCATTCCGGTTCCTGACACGGTCAACCAACCCACAGTTAAAATTTTAGTTTACTTACTTACTTAGTATCAGCGCTGATAGGACGAGTTACCGGCGACTCACTGCGTTCCGGCCTCCCCTAGACTCAGACTCAGGTTAGGTACCTAGGCATATAGCTTTGGCTAGGTGACTAGACTTAGTCTGATTAGCTCTGGGTAGGTCTGCGTAGCTCTGAGTAGGTCTTTGGAGGTCTGTTGAGGTTAGTTTAGGTCACTGTAGTTCTTTCTACTCATCTATACAGAGCTGCCCTCAGCTGAATGTCTGGCTTTTGGTCAAATTTGGACTATATTTTGACAATCTTTTTTGAACACATAGGCCATTTAAACTTTAATAGACAAAAGTTCAAAATGGCTACAATGACCTATACAGATCAGTGCTGAGCTACACAGAGTCAGTCTAGTAAGTAATCTGTCACCAGGCTACACAGGGCTAGAGTCGGCTACACTCAGCTGTCCAAAATGTGGGTGTAGTGATCTAAACAGGCTCTGTGTAGTGATCTAGGCCGATCTAGTCTGGCCTAGCCATAGCTACAATCCGCTGGCCAGACCTGAGTCTAGGGGTTAGCGGAACGCAGTGACTTGTACAAGCTAAGCCTAAAAGCTTCCCATCCTATACATGGAATGTGGTCGAATGCGCACTGGGGGCGCCGCCATAACGGCGGATTTGACGTGTGTCAGCGACGCAGATACTTATAAGTAGAGCGAGCGGATAGGGGTACGCGGGTTGCGTGTGTTTCGGAGTCAGGGTGAGAGTGTGAGTCGGAGCGTGGACTATGAGATGCACGCACCATTCAGAGTCAACGCTGGCAGAGAGGATGATTCGAAGCGGACACAGTCAGGATCCATTTATCTATCTTGAAGTTAGTGACAGCATAATCAACGAGCACCGGATTGAGGCGATGCGTCGGCGACGTTGAACGAGAGCGCAAATGCAAGGAAGGCTAGGTGGATGTTGAATGAACGGAAGAAAGCACAGCTGAATTGAAGGCCTCGTGAATGGTGAACGAAAGAAGGGACAGCTGAATTGAAGCCAACGTAAAACAACGCACCAAGCTTACACTTATGATCAAGAGAAAGAACGTAGGAAAGAAGATTCTTCGGGTTACGCACCCGGTGCTGCGATATTTTCTCGTAAGTTTACATCGGCGTCCGAGTCGGTGGGGTATTTTATCGGACTTCGTGTTGGTTTTTTGGTAGTGCGGGGAGCGCGCGTGCGTGCGAGGAATCTACGGAGAAGAGTCGCACCGACATTGATATCGATCCCGCGTATGGTTGTCACTCACTGAAGACTCGGACTCGGAATCCCAGCGCAGTTAGTGCATACTGGGAATCACAGCCAGTTTAATTTTGGTTCGCGGTAACGCTAACTCCGTCTCCGCCTCCGAGCCTGCTACGTTAAGGATAAGATAAGTCAGATTTAGATAGATTTAGACCTGGACTTCTACTCCAAGTCAATTATGACTAGTAAAGCCCGAGGAGAAAGAGCGGATTCGAATTCGGCACTGAGCGGCGCCAAGTTACAGGTACACGGCGGTACCGGTGTATCGCGAAGGGAGGTAGAGGGACAGGGGTGCGTTGCCTAGGGACGATGCGCTTGAGCGTAAGCATTTGAAGTGAATCCCGAATCACAGAGCGGGAGGAGGGAAACAGGTTGATGATTGTCCTAAGATGCCGCACAACAGATCAAGCCCGCGTGCATGCTGAGCTTCAGATCTTCATAGTCGGAAACAGAGTCAGGATCCATACATCCATCTATCAACGACTCGCAGGACTGGCAGATTGAGGCGATGGGTTGGCGGGAAGCGAGGTACGACGTTGCACGAAAGGAAGAAAGCTGGAATGAAAGCACGCAGCTGAAAGCCCGCACGCATGTCAACGTCGCCGCGGCGCGACAAATTGACTCAAGGGCCGACGCCCAGCCCATCAAAGCCCGTTGATGGACGGATTACGTAAATCCTCTCTCACCACCGCCATCTCCGCTCCCCCAGTCGTCGCTGCCGTCATCGTCGCCGGCGTCCCTCGTTTCTTTGCGTGGTACAACCAAGGTATAACTGGGTTGCGAGCGGGTATCGGGACTCGAAGGTTTGAAGGAAGACGAAGAGTAGAGAAAGAAGGAAGGACAGGACAGGGAGGGCTTGGGGAGGGCGAGCCTAAAGGAGACGAGACTCGGGGAGACGAGCGAAGACTCGACTTGGACTTGGACTGCGACTACTGGTGGCACGGATTCCCTCGCTCTTCTCGCGCGCCCGCACGGCGTCAACGCCAGGGAAACACAAGCCCCAGCAGCTCGCCCCGCCGACTATGCCAATTTGGCGAATCCGCGGGCGGGGAAGGGGAGTGGGGGGGGCGAAGGCGGAGATGAGCTGGGCGGACGAGGCGCGCTTTGAGTGGCCGCACGAGCTGTGGATGTGTTTGCGGTAGGGGCTGTCGAGGGTGGTAAGGGTAGAGGGCGGAAGGGAGGTGCGGGGGCTGCTGAGCTGGGCGTGGTATCGAAGAGGCTGCTTAAACGGATTCGTCCACTACCGCCACACATACTCCACTCAGATCGCGCACCCCTCAGCGACGAAATGCGGGCGTTTTACACACGGGATCAGAGCATTCCGCCCGTATAAGTAGTCCTTCCTGTAAACCTTCATCAAAGTTTGTTCGACCTTTACATACCGATCTCAAACTTCCCCCCACTGCGTCCTTTAGCTACAGTCCGGAGTTCTTCCTGCTAATTAATATTCATTGCCAGTTGCCGAGTGCAAAAATCACGTAACAGCAACTGCTCCGGCGAAAAAGCGTCTGGCAGGGGCTTACTTTGAGCTCCCCTCATAGCGGATATTTCTTCCGGCCGCATTCTTGGTATCTGCCTCCAGCATTTTCTCGTTGGCGAACCTGTCCTTCCTTATCGGTTTCCAGTCTTGACTGGAAGTACCAACAATGATGTCTGGCGAAAGATTCAGGCAAGTTTGAACCAGGTTGTTGATTTATATAGATATTAATTTAGTTCTCAAGGACTGCCTCGCTTCGGTCAGCACAATCCACAAGTGTGCCTCGGACAATTTTCCTGTCAAGACAACTCGCGAGATAATACAGGAACGTAAGAAAACCGGCCGCTTCGATAACGAGGTCACTCATACTCCGGACACCTCGGATCTCGTCTTGAATTTGGCGCAGCTGCGAAGCGCGAGATACTTGCAAAAATTTCAGCCAGCCGCCAGGTATCCGAATATTCCGCGCGCGCAACTTATTGCGGATGCAGTCCAACACCGCCATGATCTCACAGCCGAACAATCCACTCCCTCCATCTCTGTCCCTCCTGCAGCTGCAACAGATATCTCTGTCGCTCCTGCAACAGAAACGCCTACAGCCATCCCTCGAGCCTGCTATCTGAGATTCAGCCGACATGATATAAGGGTGTAAGTCGGACTCGGGTTCGGAGTCGAAGTCCAATTGGCGGTGTTTCAGTCCAGTCCGCGGAACAAGAATCTGCGACTGCTCATTTGGATAGGGTATAATCCGATGCAGGGAGTTCATTGTTCGAGTCCGAGACCGACTCTTCGGGCACTTTGAGAAGGCTGATAAATCTATATTAAGGTCGGGGTGATAGATACGTCGGCATCCTGGGTGAAATAAAAACGCTATTGAGTTGACATCGATATCGGAGGAATTGAAAGACGTTTTGAAGTAATATTAATAGGAGAATCGCCATGAGAGTAAAATGACTTAGCCGTCGACTTGACCATGAATGATCCGTCAGCTCTCGGGTGATCAAAGGAATGCCTCGACTAAACTAGACATGGCATATAAAGCGGTGCGCGGTACCAATTCTCCACTTGCCTTTGAAGCACGATTATCCAGTAACATCATGCGCGGTGCTCCATTCTTCGCTTTAGGTGCCCTCGCCTTCAGGATGCTCCTTGCTTTGCGCCCGGCTGCGAGGTAGTTGATTCTACTATGGTCGCGGCTCCTCTATATTATGCAGGTGAAGAGAATAGGGTGGCAGGGTCGTGATCTGAGATACTCTGAAGTACTTTACAGTCAGTGACCAAATAAATAACGCCTTCTTTGTGCACTGAGCAGTCGCTTGTTTACCAGTATGGTTACAGTTATGGTTTATCGTTGGTGGAAAGTCTCGACAAGTTTTTGACCAGATTTCGGATTGCTATCCACCAGCTGTTGAGACTGAGACTCCACAAATCTTCCGAAAGGAGGAACAAATTACACATGACTAATTCTGGTGAAATTTACACCCACACTGGACCCGAGTCGAATTAGCACGCCTACATGCGCGGGTCAAAATTTAAAATGTTGAATCTCTCAAGTTATTCAAGTTTGGTCTATTATCTTACACTGTGGAATTGTGGGCGCGCTCCATATGCGCTCCATCTTCATGCATGTTCAATAAGCTCGTTTCTTCCGATGACGCGTGCTCATTCTTTGCGAAGCAACGTGCTTGATTCGGCATCATCAGCAGTGCCGGCCGATGCCGAGATGTGGCACATCTCGGCACTCCCCCTTCAAGCTCCCCACACTTCCTTATCCACTATACAATACTGAAATAACGAAAATGATGTCTGAATGCACTCCCGATTGACCTCAGGAAGACTGGGAAGCAAGCCAGAAGAAGGCCGAAGCGTGCCAACATGTGCCGATGTGCCGCGGCGCCCGTCAGCTGCACGCGGCGGCCAGTAATACACGCGGAGCTGTCAACACGGGTGATCGGCATCGTTCGGCACTGGCTGATGCAAGCAACCACTGCCGGCCGCTGGCCGGCCACCAAGTTTTAATGGACATTGATGGCGCACAACGTACCACTCCGTCGCCACCGCTGGCGGCCACTGGACCTTTCTGGCTAAGATAACCAGGTGATGGCTATTGTCCCCCATTGATTTTCGCTGGACCTCGCTGTGAGACGTTGGATCATAGCTGAATAATTAGCCACCAAATCCCAGTATGAGCCACCGGTTTTCAACGGTTAGAGTGTGAGGTGGGCTAGTAATTTTATTCAAATTCTGCCAGTTTACACTGGTCCTCATTGGCTAATGCTGGTAGAATTTCTTTCCATGGGCCAGCAAAATCCATCGCAGACCATTAGTTTTCAGTGGTTCACACTGCGACTTTTTTGGGTGGGCCAGTAGAACCCGCTATGATTAATTGGAAACAAATGGTTCTACTAGAGCTTTGTTACCAACTCATTGCCTCTGAGGCCAATTCGGGAAGTGAACGCGCATCGATATTTGATCGAAATATCACGTGATGCGACGCGTAAATATTTGTTGGACATTGTACAGGGCAGCATATCTAATACAGCGTCTATAAAAATGTTAATGCGTGTCGCATGAGTATAGAAACAGTTCAGTATACCTATAAATGCCTGTTTGTGTTAAATAAATATGATTTCAATGTCAGGCTGGGTTCAAGCTAGGATACAACAAACATAAGGTTCACTTGAGTCGGATGCGGCCGTGTAGCGGCTCAAAATCCTTGTAATAAGTTTTCTTCAAACATATTATCACCGGACTTACTGATATTTCAAATTCTGAGCCGTGGAAAAATAGTTCAACATATGCATGAACACCAGTTCAAAATGCAAGCTGCTCATATCCGCGCGTGCATGTCGGTACTACAAAATGTGTCCAGTTTATCTGAATAGCTGAGGAATCATTAATGAAGCCCCCCATGTTTGGCCACTGGTCTCCGGTGTTCGCCAGTATCATACGGTGGACCCCAGTGGAAATCGCTGGCGAGCAGGGACGCAGCCACTGTAAGACTCGGACTGGGTTTTTTTTCCTCGGTTTTTAACCCGCTGAACGAATCAATATAACCTAGAAGACGAGTGAGAGTAACCCGGATTCAGCCGAAAGAACCCACTGAACGGGTCAAAATTCCATGCCCAGAAACGGGTTACATCGGTTTATTTTGACCCTTTTAATTTCCCTTTTAACTAGGGCTGAGGCGCCATCTCCACTGGGTTACTGTGACCCATGTAGTGGGTTTTTCTATACTAGGTGAATAAAATTCGGTTACCTGGTTAAAACGACTGTGTGAAGACCACTGTTAATCGGGCCAATGCACACGCAAAAATGAAGCAGAATATATATATATATATATATGATATAATGTATATACACCATGTACATTACTTGCATGAACCAACGCGGCACAACCTAAGCATGAAATAGTACACCGCCTCGCCGCCGCCCACCAAACCTCCATCCCCGCGGCTACCGGAACGCTCACCACCTACGCACCGGCCGCGAGCTCTAACCCGCCGAGGTGTGGTGTAAAGGAACACTACGGACATGTGTCAGCCCGAAATTGAGTTGGTGGGAAGCTGGTAACGCACCTATGAGCCCTCGCCTAGGTAAAAGCATGGCCCCCAACCACTCGAGCCCTGCTCGAAAGCTGATGATCATCTGTAGCACAAGAAGATTAGTAAAGGAAGGGTGCCGGAGGAAGGGTCAACAGATAGAGCCCCAGACGGCACAACAGGTACGAGAGACATGGTAGAATGGTGGGACTTGAGACCAGTACAGTGCTTGAGGATTGCCCAGAATACTTGACAATACTTGAAGGAGGCTTGAAGGAGCTTTGAGTAAGCTTGGAAACACTTGGGGAAGGGTTTGAGGCGGTTTGCGGGAGACGGAGGAGAGGGGAAGAAAGCAAGAGACGTCTGACGTGGCAGATGGTTGCAATCAAATCACGCCTTAGCGACGCACGTGTGTGGCGGAGTTCGAATAATTGAGCGACTTTACGAGGCAGTAATACACGCGGAGCTGTCAACTCGGGTGATCGGCATCGTTCGGCACTGGCTGATGGGGGCAACCACTGCCGGCCGCTGGCTTGCCGCTGGCCGACCACAAATTTTTGATGGACATCAGTGGCGCACAGCGCACCACCCCGTTGCCGCCGCTGGCGACCACTGGACTTCGCTGGCGCAGGTACCCAGGCAATCTCCATCGTTCTCCATTGATTTTCGCTGGACTTCGCTGGGAGTCGTTGGGTCGTAGCGGAATGAATAGCCAACGAATCCCAGTATGAACCACCGGTTTTCAATGGTTGAAGTTCAAGAATGCCAGTGGGCCGATGATTTTGTTCAAATGCCACCGGTTTACACTACTCCTCATTGGCTCACACTGGCGGAATTTCCTCCCGGTGGGCTAGTGAAATCCACCGCGGCCCAACGGTTTTCAATGGTTCACACTGGCACAAGTTCTTCCCGGTGGGCCAGTGGAAACCATTGAGGTTCATTGGAAACCAACGGTTTCCTACTGGAGTTTCGCATACATTTTCTGACAAAATCTGCGATGCGAAAGTTAAACAAGAGGCGGGACGTTGGGGTAAATATTGAGTGTTTCGTTGAGAACATACTACAGCATTTATACCAGTAAGTAGAAAGGAGTGAAGTAGAGGTGAGTGTATAGTAGATGAGATTTCACAAGTTACGAGAAGGATAGAGGAGATAAGTATGAGAATTTACCGGATATTGGAGAAGTAAGGGATTGGCCGCAAATTGAATTGAGGAGTCAGGCGAAGTGGGGAAGCGAGGTGATGCAAATAGGGTACAGCGCGATTGACGCGTGAGTGGGGGGGACAGAGGGTGAGACCAAGGCTGGAAGGAGGAAAACGATCCCGCGTTGTTTGATCCGAAAGCGGAAATATGTTTCCGGTCGTTGCGCATGCGCGCAAGTGCGTGCTTCATCAGGCATAACCAGCTGGAGAATTTGGGATTTGGAAGATAATATAATAGTAGACAAGGTATATAATGATTAGTTCCCAACCGCTTCCATCCAAAACTCCTGTGTGAGACCCAAACCTTTGCTATCCACCCGGTTTTCAACCCGCTCCCCATATATCATCATTAAGACGTGAATGAAGAAGTCATAATTCACGTCCGACATCTGCCGCAGCTGTGATTCGAAGCCGGTGAGCCACGAGTTGAGCTGTTCCGCGGTTTCGGTGTTGAATGCGCGGGTCTGATGGGTGGTGCCGTTGGCGTCCTCCTCGACAATGACGAGATCGGGTTGGGAGCCATTGGCAGGGGCAGGATTGCACCACAATCGGCACAAAATATCGGTGGCACGATGACCGATGTAATGCCAAGCATCTACAATAAATTTCGTGGTGGTAAGCCATGCACTGTTCGGGTTCTGGGTGACGATGTGACGTAGGAGGCTGCAGGCATCGTCGTATGCGATGAAACTAGGTTTCGATTCCGGGTATTTCTCCCAAATGTTGTCCAAGATTTGAACAACTTGGGTAGAGCTCTCAGAGCGGTAACATTTACCCCAGCCAATCGGAAACCCACACGCCCATTGAACGGTCTGCAAGCAGTAAGTTGTCTTTGCTTTGAATGTGTGCACAACCTGATCCCCCGGGGTGTTCCCAAGCGCGCTGAGGTCGACTCGGAGGGTTGGTCCCGTCGCTGCATTTGCATCATTTGCATCGGCAAGCCCTTGTTGCCGACGTATGACCCGTCGAACCCCGGGGAAAGATAAACGGGAGAACCGGCCTTCGTACTGGCGGTGCCAGTCAATATGGGATTGGGCGTCGCAGGTAACGGCGCCAGCATGACGGACAGGCCGACCACAGGGTATGATACCGCAAACATTGCGCAAGTTGAGATGTGCTTCACAAAAGCGGCCATCTTTGTAGTTGACCAAAGGTGAGTCGCACATATCTAAGGCACATTTCTGTTTCTGATGCTGAGAAAAGGAGCAGGGCTGAATTATGGTACACACCCGATGTTTGATTGTTTTTCCATCCATTACCGCAAGTCGTATATAGCCGCGAGGTTCGCCATTGGGAGGCGCTTCCTGCTGGTGCGGCGCAAAAAGCTGCGCAATGGCCGGATCTGCAGGTCCGGGTACGGCCTCCTGCTGGGACAAATTAGCGACATGAATAATTAGGAAATACCATACAGAACACACTTCGTCACCAATTCCGTGGAGAGGCATCCCAGCCACATCAATATCCGCCCCAAGAACAGCACCTTCGTTGACGAGATCTGAGTGATAGCGCTTCAGATGCGTACACTCGGCACATCCGTGCGTCATTGCAGCTGGCACAGCGCCTCCGTTGGCCCCAATAGCCGCCCGTACGGCCTCTGAAAGTACCCGTGTGCTGGGATGAGCAGTACAATTAAAATCATCGTGTTTCCCGTGGAAGAGAAGGAGTCGGCGTGAAAAGTGTTCGATGAAAAGCCGCTGCGACTGTCGATAAGTGAGTTTCTTCTTCGATCCAGTCGATTCATTTAACCAATCCGCAAAGTTGGACCAGCCGGCATGAAATCTATCCAGCGCTTTTTCCTGGAAGACTGCTATCTTTCGATCCACCCAAATTCCGTGCTTGGAGACTCGAATATACTGGGGCGTGATTTCGAGCTTCTGTCGGCGGCCATTCTCTTCGTCTCTAAACGTAATGCAATCCGGATAATAATCCGCACGACAAGAAGCACAATGGGCTACCAATAGGTCCGCCTCGACCCAATGAAAAGTATTGTCGAGGAGCCAGACTGTCTGCGATTTTTCACGGCGCCGTAACGTAGGAATGATATTGAGGTCTGCCACCGGACAGAATACGCAAGACAAGCGTGCAGTGCAGAGCACGGGGCGAGGAGTGGGGAACGGTGGAGGTGGAGATGGGGCTTGGAGGTTGTCCGGATCGAGACCAAGCATCATGTAAAGCGGGCCTAAATCACGGCAGATGTATTCTGCATACTCGTCGCTGCGATCGATTCCAGAAGCCCAAGTGGGAGGATGCGCGTCGTCCTCTTTAAAGGCAGCTCTAAGAAGAACCAAGATGCTTTTTAGCCAAGCAGTACGAGTGCGCTGTCGAGGTTGCCGCCGCTGATTCAAGTGAAGCCGAAGTAACGGATAAAGTGAGATTATGACGCCGAGGAGATACAGTGCTTTGTGCATGGAAAGTTCACTGGGGAAAAAAATCTGCAGGATAAGGATAAGATCTCTAACCGTGGGTGACATCCTCAGAGCTACACCGCAGTGGGGGCGTTGGCACCGTTAGGGCAGGAAGAGAAAGAGATAGTCACCACGTGGTTGCGTGATGCGCATGGACCGGATTGACGGCCCCGAAACTTTCTGGTGAGGTGGTAAAAATGAGCTGAAACAGGGTTTGGATTGGGACGACATTGAGCTGCGTCTACCGACACCAAAATATGATTTACTACCCGGTCCTTTCAACCCAGACAAATATGGTCTATCCGTCGATGTCTTCCGAACTGCTCTCGACCTTCTTCCCCTTCCCTTTCGAAGCCTTCTTTGTGACGCGATTGTCGGAATTGTCTTCAGCTGGGGAAACCGAGGCTTGTTTCCTGTGCTTGCGAGCGGGGGCCCCGCTGTCGGACAAAGAATGGCTACGGTGTCTCACCCTTCGAGAACTAGTATCGGCCTCGGAGAGCATCAGTCTCGATAGATTACGCCACAAAATGGAGGCTGCATACCCGTCGAGAACCGCCCACCTCGCGGCGTGATTTCGTATGATCTTCCTTGATATATTCTTTGAAGCGCGCCGTCTTCATCTTGCGGAATTTACTGTCGTGAGTTTTACCTTTGCTCTCGAGCCATTCCTGGACCTTCGGGGCATTTTCGATAGCGGCCGGACCAAGATACTTCTCCAAATCGGTGGCGCTAGAGCTCCCGAGCTTGAGAGCGTCGTACGCAAACTTCTTATCAAATTTGACGCCAGCAAATTCGCCAAACCCTAGGCAAGGACTGAGAAAAATCCACAAGTATGATCATGATCGGACTCGGGACTTACCTTTGGGTACGAGATAACCTCCACGTGTACGACCCCATTTCCCCAGAACGGTGAATATGGCGTCCTGATGCAACTTACGGTCGAGCAATTGACCGGCAAATACACACCGCGGCCAGTCGGCGCCGTATTCCGGGATATCGGGGACTTCTGCCCGAACCGTTTCGTGAATGAAACGAGCGAAGTCGCCACGCAGGCCGGGGGTGGCATTCTTATGCATGGGATTGTTCATCGCACGATCAGATGCGATCTCGAGGGGAACATCTGTGCCCGCCCCTGTGAATTTGAGTGGTTTGGGCTGCGAGACTGAATTAATTCGAAGCACAGAGAGGTTATCTAATTCATTGAACGCACCTTGACATCGTCAGGGATCTCCAAGCCGTCGTTCTGGAAAGAACAGTAATGTTACCTCGAGAGAACAACGAAAATGAATCGAAACATACCTTGGTGTCATCCGGAATGATAGGATGAGTGGCGCTCGACGGTACGCCACCTACAGCTTGGGCGGACCGATCCCAGAAGATGTCGCAAATGAGTAATCCATCATCTGAAGTCCGCAGCGCGTACTCGTTCATCTGTTGGGGCTTCAAAGCAGTCGAAGTTCCCGTCATGAGCGCCTCGATCTTGCCAAGATGATGGTGACCAGGCTCATCTCTGATATTCGGGCGGTAAAGACGTCCACCACGCTCTATAGGACGATAAATATGATGGTAATGGGATATACAACGGGAGTATCTTACCTTTAATTGGCGAATCATTGCTAATCGCGGCAGGGATCAGCTCCGACAAAAGAGTGGTGAACTTCTGAGTGCCGTCGGGCGCCGTTGAAACGACCACAGGGAAGTCGTCCACTAGCACCGGACGCGGCGGGGCCGTGCCGTCGTGTTCATCGAAGAAATTGACTTGAACGACTCCTGCAGTAATTGAATGACTAATTTCGACAGACAAACAGAACGCGCACCCGATTTTTCCTCCTTATTCTCAATGGTCTCCACCTTCGAATCGGGCTCGGGCGTCGTGGCGGTATCGTGTCGCACTCCCTCGTCCTCGCTAAGATCTGAATCTTGAAACAGCTGTCAGCCGAAGCATCAAACCTATAACGGGCTTACCATCCTCACCCACAACCTCAGCTCGACTCAAAGCCTCACCCTGCTTTTTACCAAGGGAAAGCTTCGCAAACTGCGCAGGCGGATCGAGCTTCACGTTCTGAGCAAGCAGAGTTTTATTTGCGCTAGGTATGAACTCAAAATGTCAGTAAACAGAATCTCTTCAACATGCAGTGGTTGAACTTACCCAGTTGCGGCCAGTTGAGGCTTTGAGGACTCAATTTCGTCTTCGGTCGACTTCTCCGCACTGTTCTTCCCTCCGGCCGTGGGTGCCGTACGGTGCGCAAAGAGAGGGAGGAAGTGAGGATCGTCCGCGATGCCCGGGGTCTCCTTCATGTGTCGCTGGATAGCCTTCACGAGCTCAGGCTTGCGGAGGGTGGCGTGTCCGTCAACCCCCATCAGGTCAGCGATGCTTCGAAGCTCGGAGATAAGCTTGTTGTTGAGAGGGCGGTCAGAGAAATTGACTGAAGTTTGGGTAGGAGACGCCATGGAGGAGCCGGGAGACAAGAGGAACGCCCTAGCTTATATAGAAAAAGGCAGTAACGATAGGCTTATCACGCCTATCATGGAGGCCATGTGAAGCTGAAACATAACCACTGGTCTCCGGTGGTCGCCACTATTATACAGTGGATCCCAGTGGAAATCGCTGGCCAGCGGGGACGTGGCGGTCCGGTGAAAACCAGTGGTGATCGCCGGTAACCGTATCTTATCTCGGCGTCCACCGGGACACCACGTGAAACAATGTCTATCAACGTCTGCCAATGGCCGCCAAGAGCCACCGGCGGCCACCGGCGGCCGCCAGTGACTTTTCCAGCGGCGGGTATATTACTCTTACGAGGCGGCCGGTAACTTGAACTTCCGATGAAATCTGTAAAGTAAGGCTCATTGCGGTCAGTACTTGTGTTTACCAACTCAAACAGGGTACCATTGTCGGCCATGTGATGTTTTAGTGAGACCTGAAATAAGAGGTCACTCTAACCCGTGTAACGGCTCAACATAACCCAGTTGGCCACGGGTAATATTGACCCAGTAAACGGGTTAAAAATCTGGTGGGCCAATACATGGTAAAATTGACCAAGTACATGGGTTAAAGGAGGAACCCGGTTTTTCTGGGCTAAAATACCTCGTTCGCATTTAACCCAGTATTGACCCTTGTAGCGAGTGAAAGGGGAAAGTGACTACGTAAACGAGTCACAAAAACCCAGTCCGAGTCTTACAGTGAGCGGTCCGGTGAAAACCGATGTTGATCGCCGGAATCCGTATCTTATCTTGACGCCCACTGGTGCACCACGTGAAACAGTGTCCATCAACATCTGCCAATGGCCGCCAAGAGTCACTGGCGGCCACCGGCGGCCGCCAGTGACTTTTCCAGCGGCGGGTATATTACTCGCGGCGGCAGGGTCTTCCACTGACATCAGCTTTGATGGAAGACTCTTGTCTACCGTTGCCCATGAAGGACATGGTCTGTTTTAGGCAATTCAATGATGCCATCTGTGCGGTGGCCTGGGGTCCTGGCACTCCGTGACAAGCCTATTGAGCCTACTCATATGTGCTGACCATGTCCGGATTGAGAGCGTGCAATCGGTCTAAGCGTCCGATCAATTCTGACTTCACGGACATCGCCTGAAGCCGTGCTCAACTGGGTTTTAAAATATAATCAAGTGCAATTAAGTTATAGATGTCTACATTGTATGCAGACAACTTGCATAAATAGAACTGGTAGAGTTTGATTCACGACCGAATTAGGACTGGCGCCCACCAGTGACCCATCGATATTTGATCGGGTTCCCACGTGATCGGACACGAGAAATTTCCTTCGGCGTGCCATATTCTAATTAGTCTCATCGGACGCGTTTTTATGAGCTAAGGACGTGTAATCTACAAGTAGTTTGACCTGAAAGCACTCCCATACTTTTTAAAGTGACTCATTCATCTATAAATGCACATGCCTGAAAGTCTGGAAGTCTTCCCTTCGTAACAGCCCATTGGCTCCCTATAATGGACTTGAAGCATTTATCAACACCGAGAATATAGTTGTGAGTGAATATGGTGTGCACAAATACCTATACTATTAGTTTCCTATGAGACTTTAGGCAAACCGTGTAAGTTTGTAGTTGTCTGTCTTTTGTTGCACCATGGCCTTCGTGACTCTATACAGGAAGTTTGGGGAACCATATGACCCTCCCACAAGTATTTCAGGTCCCAGATTTATGACTAGAGCCGGCCCCCGTGTGTGAGACAATGTACCATCAAAGCTGATCATTTTTTCAGCAATATGTTCCGGGAGGGGGCAAATATTTGAATCTACTGCATTTGATATGAAGCGCTGGTATAACTGAGTTCTAAATCTCGCCGATTCTATCAAATATTTTAACGATCACTCAAGGGAGCCCCCATCTTCTATGCACACTTTATACACACTTCCAGTGCACTAAAAGTTACAAATACAAACAAGACATACGCGCAAACAAACTCGTGCAGCAATTTGTCTGACGACACGCCATGAGGTGAATTCCCTCTCCACTAGGGAAATCCCTGCTCATTATACTATAGTGCGAGCAACAACAAATTGGATAGTGCTATACCGGAGCTGACTGAGGTCACTGACTCGGATGATGGCAGAGAAGGCAGAGAAGCTGGTACGTGTCATAAACTGGCACTAGTTTGGTTCTAAATTGTACGCAGATGTTGCCATTGTCTGCCAGTGTACGACTACAGCAGTACCACCCGCTCCCGAAACTCCCGAAACTCCCGAAGCCACGACAGGACTCGGCAATGGCTTCAGCTATAGCTCCTTGAAATCAGTTCATAATCGTAGGATTGAAAAATTGTGGACCCAAGTCTGCCTTCAGTGCGGGTTAGGGAAGGGATTAGAGTCGGTGGAAAAATGGAACATAATTTTGTGTGGCTATCGTAGAACCTACAGTAGAACCTACAAGTATCTCTGCATGCCTAGGTTGTCTTATTCCACAAAATTGAGACAGCACAATTTTTTGGCCTCGGTGTTGTGAGTTGTTATTGACGAGCTAGGAGTCTCTCCGTAACTGCATAGTCGTACGCTCGTGACTTTCGACTTTCGGATTCCCGCATCCCTAGCGGATGTCATTCAACCGAAATCCCAACGGAAAAAACCAGTACCCCCACGGTAAGCCCAGTATATCTCCTAGACATTCAAGTTTTTAACCACTCCCATCCCAACTAGATGAGGAAAAAGAAAAAAGACTCTGTGCTGCGCTTCACTCCTATCATTCAGATGGGTTAAGTAGCTATCCGTTAATAGCCAAGCTGCTTGCCAAGGAGCATGGAATTATCATGAGGTATGCTCTTCATCTTTTATTTGAGAACAAAAAAAAACGATATTCTGCAGCGGCAAAACAGTTCAGCGCCGTCTCGATGTTCTAGGCCTCTATGCAGCAAAGAAGACCATGAAAACCCTTTCACTGGCCGAAGCAGAGCAACTTGTCGTTACAGAAATGGACAAGGATGTCGCGAAGAGGCTTGGGGTACGTACAGTCCGTGCCAAAGTTACCAAAAATGCGGGAGTCATCCTTCCACGGCAAGTCGTGTTCATCTCCCTCCGTGTTCATAGCTTTTGTTGACCACCAAGAATAGTGCTTTGGTGTCTGATATTATGCATGCACACGATGCCGCTGCCTTCGACGGGCGGGAACCGACCGCCAAGAAAATATTCCGTGTCCCCAAGCACCCACTCGGTATACACCAGCGATGGGCAGGCGATGGCCACGACAAACTGTATAAAATTGGCTTCCCGGTGTGGGCTATGGTGGATGACGCAACGGCGAAGCTCTTAGGTGGATGGGTGTGTCCGAGCAATCGTCTCGCTGTATTGGTTGTATACATGTTCCTCTGTCTCGTAGAGAAGTATGGAGGTGAGTTAACATGTGCCGGTTTAGCCACAAACTCATACTTGTTATAGGTATGCCCATCCAGGTCACCACGGACTGTGGCGCTGAGACAACGGATTTATTCGCCGTCGTGACTGCTCTGCGGTATGTTATGTTACCTGTATCTCCTCTGAAAGCGACTGAAGTAGCCTCAGAGCGCTCTACCACCCCGAGTACGACGCAGATGAGGTTCCTGCACATGTCTACCTTCGCAGCATCCACAATATCTCGATTGAACGTTCTTGGTATCGCCTTCGTCTGGATTTCGGTGACAACGCCGTGCTCAAATTCCAGGAGGGCATCATCGAGGGGTGGTACAAGCCGCATGATGTTGACCAGTTGTAAGAATTTTGATCATGAGCAAGGGTTTATATCTGACCCGGAATGCAGCGCCCTTTGCCAGTTTCTCTGGTCACGCATTCTTCAAGCAGAACTCGACGCCGCCATCGCATTCCGCAACATGGCACCCATGCGCTTACAAACCGACAAGCCCGGACCATCCGGAAAGAACGCACCTAGCCGGAACGTAGCGTTCAGCTTGTACGAAGACTGGGGTGGTAAGGACTGCTTGCTTCCGATTCCGAGGGAAGCTGTCCAGAAGATGAAGGCTGACTTGGGAGGTGATCAATTGCTGGAGTTCAACGACGACGCAGAGTTTGTGATGAGAGCAAAGAAGGTCCTGGAGTCGCTCCAGCCGGTGGCCATGACCTTGGACAATGCTTGGGTGCTTTTCCGAGTCATGCTTCCCCTTGTCTTTCCTGAACGCGATGATTTTCGTAACGTACAGCTTTAATTGACTTTCGCTGTACTACTTGCTAAAAAATCCTTCTGTTCTTGTGCTTGCGAGGGTCAACGATCAGCTATTGAACGCTCTCAGATCCTCGGCGTGAGGAAGGTGTCAATGGTAGGGGAGGCACAGCCACCCAAAAATCGACGGTGTCAGCTCTACAAGTGGCTGTGCTCAGTAGAGCTGACACCGTCGATTTTTATGTGGCCACCAACTCTCTCTGGCTCGAAAACAAGTCCCGGAACTTCCCTTAATCACTTTTGGAAGGTGTTCTATGGAGCCAAAAGTGCGAAGAAGGCCAAAAAGAGGTATGTACAGAACATTGACTCCCCGGACCCTTCCTAACTATAAGCCGTATATTTCACTAAACTATACATAAACACGGCAACAAGATTGGCCTAGGGATGTGCTTCACTGTCTGTATGTCCTGTATTTCCCGCCAACGACACCAATGGCGATGCTAATGACGAACCCATCAAGGCACCACAGGCCCCCTCCCTGCCAGTGCTGCGCTGAATTGCGGACACGGCTGCTATGCACCCAAATGTCCTCTGCGTTTCCGGACCGTCTTTATGGCCGCCAACGCCAACCAACGCCCGCTACATCCACATCGTTCCCACCGACCAAGCTCGTTTCCTCTGCCTCCGCGGCCCCCTTCTCCTCCTCTCCCTCTGCGTTTCCGTACCGTCCCTATGGCCGCCAACGCCAACGCACTCTGCATTTCCGCATCGTCACTATGACCGCCGACGCCAACACAGCCAACGCCGACTCCAACGCCCGCCACATCTGCACGTCACACCATCCCGTGCACCGAGATCGTTTTCTCCGCATCCGCAGCTCCCTCCTTCTCCGTTTCGAGCTTCCTACAACCCCGGAGCGAGAACCTGTGGAGTTCCCTTCGACGCTAGTTCAACTGGCGAGCCCGGAAGACCCGCAGGCGACACGGCGGCTCTTCTATCTCATTGTCAGTCCTTTTCTCTATCATTCGCACTCTCTCTGATGTCTCGTAGAGAGACGATGTGCTCGTGGCCGTGCTTTCGTTGCTCGCGGCCAACTGAAGCAGGTGTCGCTGTCGCGGTGTTGATCGTCAGCGCGTGCATCAGGAAAAAACCAGTAGACTACGTGCCGGTCTATAGCCACAATAGTTGGCATAGCTCCGTAGCTAAGTCCCTGGTTTGTAGTGCTATTGTAGCTGCGCTTCCTTGCTATGGGATGCTATAGATTCAAAGGCGGAAGCTATGGATTGCTATGGAGTTCGCCGTAGCTGATCGCTTAACTCAAATATCACCGTAGATCGATAGCCGCGTAGCGATCTATAGCTCAGTGTAGCTTACAGACTTCAATAGATCCAGGCTCACATAGATGAGAGAAAAACAATAAATAGAATATGCAAATAATACAAGACTACTAGTCAGTACTAGTCACTGTGTTCCCCGTTCTCGCCGTCACTGAGAGTCTTCGAAGCCTCGACGTATTCCCGCTTGGTCGCGTCGATTACCTCCATGGCCAATCTGGAGAGCGCGGAGGCTGAGAAAGCGGGAGCAAGGGCTGCGCGCGAGAATGGAAGCTATTGAATAGTGAGTAACTGTACAAGAAAAGATAGAGTTATTACGCACCGCCCAATGTCATCCTTGCGTCGCGAACAGTCTCGGCAAACAGCCAGTCTGAGTATTCCCACGGCAACGACATGTCTTGAAATGATCCAAATCAGCGGGGTTGCCCAGAGGTCGATAGACCCTGAGGAGCAAGACTTGAAGCGGCTTGACATGACCTTGAGACGCGCTGAATCTTGACTCGTAGTTGACCTTGGATATTCAAGGAAGAAGACTTGAAGGCATTTGAGGGTGAGAGGATTCAAGCCGTAGATGGGGAGGAAACACCGAGGGTTGGAAGAGAGGCGAGGGGTGCTTGGGCAGAAAGCGCTCTTGAAATACTCTTCCGGGGTAATTTTACATGCAGCACCACGAATCTTCAGACTTGATGGCAGGTTTGGAGTGGTTTGAGGTCCGTACCAGCAGGAGACCGGCAAGAGAACGATGAAAGGGCGGGTAAGACGGCGGGGGAGATGGTGGGAGAGAAAGAGAGGGAGCCATCAAAACGAACCATTTTCGCGCCCACGTGTTTCGCATCATGCATCATGATCCGTGATGTCGGCTATGGACTTTACCACTTGCGTCGAAACTCGCGGAGTCGCCGTTGCGCAACCTCTCTCCTTAGCACCTGCCTGGTTTCTTTTGCTCCCCTGGCCAGCCAGCAGTGCTCATGCCGACTTTTGGTCTAAAAAATGCTGGGGAGATATTCGAAGCCTCAAACTCAACTCAAACTTGCCTCGAACAAGACAAATAATCGACCCCACATCTCGAGAAAAAGAGCCGATTAAAAAGCCAGTCGGCTTGCAACGGCATTTAACAGCATCTGGCCTTGGAATGGCATCTGAGCACTTCGAAGCCGCGGTGGAGGGACTTCGAACCACTCGGAAGCCGCTCGAAGGCTCGGTGTAAGTACCAAGCCGTCCCATGCCGTTCCAAGGTGTGTCGCATTTTTGAGCCAACAAGAAGAAAGGAAGGAACAAAATTAACTTAATCCACATGATTGACTGGTCTCCTTCCTCCCCATCAACCTTAAAACTCGCGCCCGCGCTCACGGAATGCAGCGCCGCGAAGACGCCCTGTGCCGGGCCCATCAGGCGAGCAATTGCTCGACCAGTCTCCTCCCGCGCAGGCTCGCGGGGCCGGCAACGGTGCAACTCGAAGGCTTATTTCGAGACGGCACCGTTTGAAGTTGCAATAAGTAATGATGATGTAGAAACACCAAACATCTACTCGGATCGCGTCGAATTAAACTGTACTTGTCTTATTTTCTGACGTTGAGAGCGACGGAACGAGACATTGAGGTCAAGAAATACATTTAGGTCTACATAAATCTGTGCACTCTTCGGCACAACTTTCGCCTCATCCCCGAGTGACCCGGCGAAGCAGGGGCGCACGGCACTGGCGCACTCGCGCGCGAGGGCGGAGCTCCAGTCGGCGACCTTTTCGTCCGAGTCGCGGCGGCACGCGGGGACGGGGAGCGCGAGCGCGAGTAACTCGGGAAGGTGTGTGGCGGCCCGGGGGCGTTGTGAGTCATCAGTCGTCGTCGTGATGGTGTGGCGGCGGCGTTTAGGGAGAAGAGGAGGATGAAGAGGGGATTTTTTTCGTTCTGTTTTGGAAATAGAGGGTCAGTAGCGTACATGGTTGTAGAAAAGCTGCACAACGCACTGCCGCGCCTCAAAACATGGAGGTCGTGTTCGCGTTTACATAATCTCCGTTATCCCGCCCTCCAGTTTCAAGAGACGGCTATCGAGCGTACAACTTTCGATGGGCTCGCACCGGGCCCCAGCAAGGTATTCGATATCGAAGAGATTGGTAAGCGTGGCGGCGATGAGCTTTAGGCTTTGTTGATGGCGAGCTTCCCCCTCGAGACATGGGATCTAGCTGAGAATATGCGGCGAGGGATAGGCATTAGGTGGGGAGGGGAGGCGCAGGGCGGGTAGTGTAGCATTTTTTGGGGGGGTGGAGCGGTGATGTCATAACCCCGGAGCGGCTATATCAACCACCACTTTGTGACGCCGTGACTCCACCTCTCTTCCTTCCCTTCCACCACCATCCCCACCACCCGCGCTAATTCGAGGTACGTGTGCTGGCCGCTATATGACGAGCTGGACTCGTTTGACTCTAGATTCTTTCCGCTCGCCTAGTATGTGTGTTTGGCCTATCCTACCCATCCCCTTCTGACCCCCCGTACTACGACAGCGACGGATGCTCACTCAGGTAAGGCCTCCTCCCCCCTGTGCTATCAATGTCTCACTGACCTCCGTATGTTCATCCAGGCTGTATATGTATCTCACATGGTACGTTGACTACTTGAATTCGGTCATTCATGGTGCTCACCTTAATGCTCAGATGTTATCTCGCGCTTGTACATACTCCCCGCTACATTATCACCCTCGTATATACTATGTACTCAATATTGCTCAATATATATATTTTCTACTATCTCGTGGGCATCGTATGAAATTTACCAGAAATGATATCGAGCCCCAATATTTATTCCATGCTGTTTAAGTGGGTCCGAAACCGCTCAGAAGCAGTTAAAAGCATCTAAAGCACCCTCCGACCATGCCAGCACTTGAAACCCTCAGCATGGCTTCAGAGCGGTTGGAAGATTCCGAACTGTGCGTTCGGAGCCAGCTAAAACCATCTGGCCATTGAACGGCATTGAACGCCTTCAATGCCGTTTAAAGCCGACTTGGATTTTTCCGACAGAGGACATTCTCAAAAGTATTTCAACAAGAACTTGTCGGGTTAGTCTACAGTCGTGGTAGTATGAACTGTTGGTAGCAAACAAGCCAACTTTGTAGTATTATGGGCTCACAGCGAGGGGTATCAAGTGCAATATTGTGCCGGTGTGAATATATATGGCTCAAGGAAGCTTGGGGTGCAGACTATGTTGACCTATATAGTTGTCGCCGACAGCTACTGTAGCACTGTAGTTCTACGGAGACGCGGCCCAGAGCTGTGGCAGCTATTGAGTGCTATTTGCGGCTACGTGTTTAGCCGGGCAGCTACTTCCCACAGAGTTTTTCCTGATGTGCTGGCACTCCACCTGCAAGCTGGCAGATGGCGTGCCGGGGCCCGTTCCCGGGGAGGGTCTATGTGTGCGTGCGCGCGCTGGAGGGACGCCTCCGCCTGGTGTGCGGCTTCGCGCGAGCTCGACGCGACGGGAGGGGCGACTGCGCCGTTTCTCGTGCCTGCGGGCCGTAGCGTTGTCTGCCGGCTGCGCGCACCCTTTCCCTGTGCCGCTCGTCGCGCAGCTTCCGCCTTATCGTGCGCTGCACAATGACCGATCCCGCCTTTGTTCCTTGTCCTCGACGTCACCGCCACCAGCCCCAGCCGCCACCAGCCCACCCACCGGAGCTCGGATATCCATCACCACCCCCCGTCGAGCGTGTGCCCCACACCCACTGCCTCTTCCTCCTCCGCCAAATGCACCCCCACTGCGACTTCCACGGCCACCCGCCTCCCGCCTCCCCTTCCTCCTACACACACCCATCCACCTCCCTGCCCTCGGCCTCCCCCAGTCCACCGGCCACGGTGACAACTCGCACACTATGCGGGTTAACTTTCCAGCCAGCTTCGATGGGCTGGTTTTGCGCTGCAGAGTACCAGTGCTTAGCGGGAACCTAAATACGGTATTAACACCCATATTTGTAGATCTCACTCGCAGTCTTTGTATTCATAATGTTTTGGCAGAATGACTACGACTACATATAACTACTTCCTCCAAATTAATAATCATTGCCCCGGGAACCCTGAAGATGCGCTCAGTCTCAGGAAATCCTCAACTGTGAAGAGAAGATTGGAAGTACCGGCGCGATATGGTTTTTTTCTGAGAGGCTGGACTGGCGAAAGTGAGACAGATCTTTGACGAATGCTTCCACGGCTCGGTCCGGGAGGCGTTTGGGGTCGAGGATCCTCCACGTCCTCTTCATGTTGGTACTGAAGCTCCCGCATGCCGAGACGGTTACATATGCTGTTCTCTGAGCACACACGAAGATGATGCTCCAAGAAACGCTCCATAGCTTTTGGGCCGTTATCCCAGTACATGCGATTGTTCGAGTCCGGTTCCGCACTTCCAGAAATGGGTAAATTGTAGTGAGATAGGTCAATAAGCACTCACGTATGCATTTGGGGGTCAATGAGTACCATCACCTTTTTGCGGTCGTGTATGCCTGAATTCCGTCAGAACTGTGCTGTATTAGAAGAAACAAAAAAGCATTACCTTGAAGGTCGCAGAGGATGGCATCGTTGTTGGTATAAATTGCAACAAAATGAGAGAATGAGTGAAGAGCCATAGTCAATGCGTCGGTAGGTGCAGGTCCGCAGTCTGCGTTTCCGGTGAATTTTTGAATAGGCTGATCGACGGGCCCACATGGCAGTAGAGGTGTGGCGAGAAAATGCACATGGGGTAGTTTATTCTCTGCGTCATCCAAAGGCTCCAGAACCCCGAGGATCGTGTCGTCCAGATTGAAACGGAATGCTGAGTAAAGCAATAAGGTCAGATATGCGTGATTCTGGTCAAGGGTAGCAAATCACTTACGGGGCAAAGGAACTTTTAACTCGCGCGCAAGAGTCTCAAACTCCTTTCGCATCAATTCGCCGAAATGCAAATTCCGCAACTCTTCCGAGAGCATCTTTTTATGCTCCACCAAGGGATAGAAGAAATCAGAGCTTTGCCCAAACGCATACTCCGCACTCCCAACGCGTGCCTGGAATTAATATCAGAGATGATGATAAGACAGCAATTAGGACTGGGACAAGTATACGTACATATATCACTTGCTTCGCTGAACCTGAGCCAAGATAGCCTGTCTCGTGAAATAAGTTACCGTTTTTAGCCTTGATTGCGGCCCGTTTCGTAGTCAGATGCAATGGAAATGGACTCGTACTCGGCCTCAGGGTGCAGGGAGAACTGAATATGGCCGCTGTCGCCGTCGGTCTGCCACTTGAAGCGTCGGAATTGGTACGCGAGCATGGGTGGGTTTCGAGAAAAGACGGGAGCAGGCGGGGCATATCGAGGGACGTAGGCACTTTTACGCACAATCGGACCTTTGGAAAGACGACCAGAATCGTCCAAGTGGGGGAGCGAGTTTACTAGCCCCTAGTACTCGATTTTTGGGAGGTCGAAGGTCGCGCAGATGATGGGACAATTGAGAAATCTCCGTTGTCCTAGTCGAAGTGTTACTTGTTATTGATTTGCAGCCACATATGAAGAAAATGAAACTTGCCAGGGCATCTTGGGTAACTATTAGCCTAAGTTGCAGTGTTTTGGTGTCGAATTGTCCCTGGGTGATGTAGTTCTGGGTCTTGAAATATTGTACCAAATCCATGGCACTCCCGGTCGTAGTTTCTGTGGCGGGGATGCGAAAGATATTGGTCGCAGTGACAAAAGCATAAAATGTTACAATGTTTCTACGGTTAAAGGTTAAAGGATGAGAGCGGATCGATGTTGGCTGTGAATGTACTGACCGGTAAATTTTGCCAGAGAGGGGATATGATTCGGTATGATATTGTTGCGCTTTCAAGACAATGGAATCCAAGACATCGTAGACCATATCCTCTTCATTGGCGAGCTCAACAAAGCGGACTTCCGGGATCTACTCAGAATTAGCTGGTCTAATTATGACGCGTTGAGTGGGCGCACCAATATAAATGTCACTCCCCCGGATTTTTTAGCAACAGACTTTGCCATGGAAATCGTGAATTTGACTTTCTTGCCCTGTTCGCGCTTGTCTTTCATGTCTTGTAAATATTGCTGGCCCTTCGTCGTGATCCCGGTACCAATTCCAGGAGTGCCCTTGAGCCGGGAAGCGGTTGCTTTAAGAAGGCTGGGATTTTGAGCCCGGGGCACACCTAGACGATGTTGAGAAACATTTTGTTTGTGGCCTTTGACGAGACCCCAGATATCAGAGGTAGATTCACTTGACTTCTGGGAAAGAATTTGGTCGATGGCACCGGGTATCAGAGATATTGGAGCGGGGATTGAATCTGCGCGAACCGGAGGAGAGATTAGTGAATGTAATATGTGGCGTGTGAGCTAGAGACGCACCAAACGAGCTGCAGCAGCTATGGCATAAGGGAAGATGCAGTTGACCGTATACAAGCGAGCAACTTTGGCACTGAGCTTTTTCCTGTTGAGCAGATTTAATACTTCGAGCATGGGATTGGGAATGGAGGGCAGACTCACTCGTATAACAGTCTTCTCGACGCCTGAGGTAGTTGTTGCAAGCATTGTACATTTGTTACACGGCCGTCCGTCATCGGCCAGGCCGTAGAATTCTATACTGCACTCCCTGCAGACTGGCATGATCAGAGGGAAATTTTTGCACGTGGGAAACTCTAGTAGACCATGTCCTCAGCGGAGACCAAGGCTTTCGGCGGCGCCGTCCGTGCTTACCTGATACAGAAACACAGACAGAAAATTCAAGTCGGCAAGGATTAAAGACTCAGAGCATCTGTATACAGGGCTTATCTCACCGGGCACAGCAATCCCTCGTCGTACATGCCTTACTCAGAGTACGATGTCTTCCGGTTCACTCTGTGTGCAAGCGGATTTCAGAGGTTAGTTACGAATAATATCTATTGAATGTCCAAGACACTGTGCCTACGAGAAACCAGCATCGCACTCAGATATGCGCGCAGCCGACGCGACCAAGACGCGTGAACGTTAGCGATCATGTGAGGGTGTGAGCGTTTGGTGGGCGTGCGGTGGTGGATGAGTCTGAGGTGCTGACAGCACAGAACGTAGTAACGCTGTGACTGGTCGGCAGATGGCGCCGACTCGGACCCCAACAGCAAAATCTGATCAACATTTCCTAAAACAGACCATGTCCTTCATGGGCAACGGTAGTAGACTCACTTTTCTACATAAAAAATCGCTCCTGAGACAATTCAGCCCCATTCTGGGCGGAGGTTACGCTATCTCAAAAGAAGCTCCCTCCGCCAATCTTTGATACGTCAGAGCTCTGAGAAATGCTGACACACATTCAAATGTTTGGGTAGGTATATGTAAGCCCATCACCCACCTTGAAAGAGGATTCCTATAAGGATGAGTCCAAACACCCGCTAGACATCCGGTTTCTGGCGCCAGCCTTAAAAGATACCAACGATGACTCTTGGGACCCACAAAAACAACATCTGTCAAGCGGGTCTGCTGTTTGCCGTCTTCGGTACTGTTCCCGCAGAAGATGTTTCAAGGGGGAGCTCGGGAAGAATCAACGATGCCGGACTCGGTTGATACTCAATTGGTTTTGGTTTGGATCCACAAAAGGAACATCTGTCAAGCGGACCTAGAATTTGTTTGCCATCTGTACTGTTACCGCGGGCAGAAGATGTTTCACGACGAACTCAATTGGTTAAAATGGTTTGGACCCACAAAAGCCACCATCTATCAAGCGGACCCGGAATTTGCTTGCCGTCTGCAAGAGGATAAGACTCAGGATAATATTGAAGCCCGACGGGGTCCCATTTCGGAACGTGTCGAGTTGTAGTCTACCGTACATTTGCCTCTATAGAATGTACTGGACTACACTGGAACCCACTCACCCTCGACGAGCTGACCCTTTTCAGGGCTGTAGATCTCAGGCAAGTGAGAGGCAGCATTCAGAGCTCACTGGCTTGCGTTTTCCGGCTCGGTTTCTGGCCAGATCATCGGTGTCGCGTCAAAGAAGGCAAACACCTTGAAGGCAAACTTCGCAACTTGACAGACCGTGTCCCTTCGGAAAATTATCCCTTTCAGAATGCTTGTTGCGTTGACAGGAGTTATCTCAGCAAGTCTCGGTTCGAGTGTTCCTATTGCAGAGATAAAAGAAGCTCGACATTCTGTCAGGTCGTTTGAACCCTGACAGAAGAACAAGGCATGCTCCACAGTTTCAACATCCAGACAGTCAAAACGGCAGCACCGCTGAGCCCGCGGTACGTTCTCTCGATGGTAGCGGCTTTTATATCGCATGCGCTCTACCGCTAGAGGGTGTTGACTAACTAGGAGACGGGTCAGCGCTTTTCTGTGCCGCGCATTGAGGTGTCAGATCGTTGAATCGCGCACACTGATCATCACTGATCAACTTCCGTAACACATCACGTGTTTGAGCCTTCACGAACTGTATAATTGAGGCTACTTGAATACATCCTCGCTACTAATACTTGTAGAAACATGGGACTTGGAAATTCCAGCAGGTAGCCTGATAATCAAGCGAGGGACTTTGTTTCCGTTATCATTCTCTTTACAATGTAGTCGCCGCGGCGTTCGTGGCGACATCGGGTTGTTTAGTGGTTTCGGAAGCTGTTGAGCACCAGATACTGCAGTAGGACCAGAAGCTGGCCCTACTACAGCGGAAGAGTCGAGGAGAGCGCCTTTGTCGAGTGGCGCGACAAAAGCGGTAATAAGCTGTGCCATCCGCATTTGGGGGGGGGGGGTTTACGTGAGTTGATGATCAGTGTGCGCGATTCAACGATCTGACACCTCTTGGCCGTCTGGACTGCTACCGCGTGCAGATGTTTCATGGGGGCGCTCAAGAAACGACGAATTTAATTAAATTTGGTTTGGACCCACAAAAGCGACCATCTGTCAAGCGTGGGATTTGACGTCGAGTCGGTTCGACGGTAACCGTTCTACGGGAGGGCCAGAACGAGGACCCCGGATTATGCCACCAAATGCCTGATCCCAATCCCGACAAATTTGGGGAAATTTTCGCGTTACCCCTGTGTCAAATCCCGACAAATTTGCCCAAAATTGGGCGTAGGCCTGTGGCAAATCCCGACAAAAACGATGCGCCGTGGGCGGAAATTTTTTCGAAATCAACCATCTGAGGTCAATCTGGGGCAAAAATTTAGAGAATCCGACAAATTTGACCGATTTTGGGGTCTAGGCCTGTGCCAATCCCGACAAATTTGGTCCAAATCAACCAATTTCCGTCCCGACAAATGGGCCTCCGTGGGAACAGGCATTTGGTGGCATAATCCGGGGTCCTCCAGAACGCCGCAGATCAAGTACATCTTGCGAGGGACGGTTTGGCAGATGGCGACGTTTGTCGACGGAGACGCATCGCGCCAAGATCTCGCCAAATCTCGGCCGATACTATTCGGTGATCTGATGGCGCCAGCCCACGACATGACGCGAGGCTTGAGTGCGCCGCTGTCATCTGCGCGAATATGATATGACAACTACACAGCCATATCGTTTGGATAATTCTATTTGGCAACCCCAAACTTGCTGGCAGCCCGGTTGCCAATTGACATTTTCTATTTGGCAGCCCCCGTAGTGTGCCAGTCCACGTTGTCACTGGGCACATTTCATATATCGTTCCGTGTCACTGACGTCGTCGTCGCGCTGCAGGACGTGTGCTCGCAGAACGAGAAGACCGACATCGATGACTGATGCTCGTCATGTATGCTGCGACCAGCAAATGGCGTGAGGATGTCAAAACTAGTACTTGTTGTGAATCATACTAACCGATAATTCCCAGAACGTTCATCTCGCCTTGAGCACCGCGCACGCTGTCTCCCTGACCGAGAACGTCCGATATGGAGGGCAGCAGGGTTACGCATCGTGCGTGCGACGTCAAAACGGGTTGCGACGGCGTCGATTAGTACGAGGTGCGCAGCGTTCTCCTCTCTTCCTCCCCCATCCCTTCCCTTTGCTCACATGCGCCGACCTCTCCCGCAGTACGCATGCGCTTGCCGTCGCTTGAGAGTTCGCGCTGTGTGCGCCGCCTGCAGCGCTCTTCTTAGCCGAGTCGATGACCGCGCAGACGCAGACGCAACGCCCCAAATCGAGTGCATGCCGTCTTGGCTAGAAGAATCGCGAGGTGACAATCCTCGTTATACATAAATGAAAACTCACCCATCGGCCGTTGTCGTTCATTGTTCACTCGAGGTGGCTGCTAATTCAGTGCTATCACCCCTTTCTGTGTCCCTCCTCGACGGCGACCTCCGCGCACCTACGTGCTTCTGCAACCCCACGCGTCACTATGTCCTCCCGCATCTGAGCAACGACTCCGTCAACCTCCGCGACGCCATCACCACCTACTATTGCCTGTGCGATGCCTATATGACCCGTACGAGCGCTCTCAAACCTTGACTATTAAGGCTTCGCGGCATTGAATATTGTGTTCTGTATTCATGTTCCTTGCATGTGTGTCCGCAAACTCAATAAATTTGACATCTCGGCTTTCTTTTATCCGGGAAACAACCATGCATACATAGTTTGGGAAAACCTTGTGCAAGACTTTGGAATTTCAAGCTCATCGAAGAACTAGTATGGTTGGTTATCAAGGTTCAGTACGAGAACAAGTCGTTTCATTGTCCGAGAAGACAGATCCAAGCCCAAAGTAAGGTAGACTTTCAGCTTGAATACTGAAACGAGGAGGCTCAGCCAAACGGGGCGGTTATGCTGAGAGAAGCACTGGCAGAGCGTGAAAACTCCGATGATTTGTAATAAGGTCGGCGAGCGATCACGTCATCACGGGAATCAACAGACTATGTACAAACAAGCGAGGTACTGAGCTTTTTATGTTTGTAGCGTCTGTCTACGAGAGACTAGTTCTCAGTACCAGTAAGAAGCCTAGTGGTTAGGCGAGCGAATACATGCCACTCACCCAACACATAAGTATCCACTTTCCCCGGGCCTAGAGCGTTCCCCCGCGTTGGATCCATCCGCGTCCCATGCTTCGTTGCGTCGTATTCAAAGAACCATGCAACGGATAAGTTCGTTGTCTGACGCAGCTTCAGGGCGGAATTATGCCATTAGCCCGAGAGTTACAGGTGCTGATCTCAGTGTTCGACAAGTCAATGCGCCTAATCCTCGACTCGAACACCAAATCTTACCTTGGAATCAGGATCAATTTGTCCTTCAGCTTGTCCTTCACATATCGGGGGGGAGTACTGTAGTATTTCGTTCCAAATCGACAGTCACGCATCACGCACCCCTGCAGAAATGTCCCACTCAGAACCAACTCAGAACTAAAGGACTGAGACTTCTGCCTTCTTTCCATGCTGCAGTAAACATATATGGCATGCAATTCCCATTCTTCGGAGTTTTTGAATACTTACTACAGCAAGCAGTTCACATTCCTCGGAGTTTTAGCACCTGTATTTAAGCACAATTTAAATCAGAACCAACTCAGAACTAAAGGAATTTGATGCCTAAGATCTACGCCGTTGGACAGACTCAAGTCACAGAGGAAATCAGCCAACATTTTTCAACCACTGAAAAACACGGAAATCTATCCCAAAAAGGAGATTTTTGGTGCCCATAAAAAAACCTAGGAGACGAGGCCCTCCGTCCCGTCCGTGCGAATCGAATGAGCCCATTTCCAGGGCAAACGGTTGAGAAATAATCCCGCAATCGCTGTTCTCGTGAAAACTTACAAAAAAAAAAAAAAAGAAAAAATGCCGCGCCCTAAGTTCTGCAAACGGCTGTAAATACGTCGAGTGCTCCCTTATCCCGGCCGAAATACATTATAATGCACCAGATGGTTGGTTCCATAGTGAGGCACAGGGTTCAAACTGCCATTGTGGGGCATGGGGTTCAAAAGGCACAGGGTTCAGAATAGGTCCCTTGTCCCTCCAAGGACAGCTGAAATACATTTTTTGCCCTTTCTCATGGGGCATTCAAATAAGGAATGCAGGGCGTCTATTCAAACCTTAACTGCATCAAGTGCTCTGCTGAACCCAGCTGAAATACATTGTAATGCACCAGATGGTTGGTTCCATTGTGGGGGGAAATGCATATCCCCGGTCATTCTGAGCAATACCTTCTCTTTATATTTCGCTTGGGGGGATTATTGACTTTTCCACACGGCGGTCAAAGGAGACCATTTGGAAATGCGTGACTCTGACGGCGGGGTGAACCGGGTCGCGAAGCTGCATCAATGAAGCTGTTGCCTTTCGGATTGATTTCAATTCCAGCGCAGTCCCAGAGCCATGTTCTGCGCCGGTTTGTTTGGAAATGGATAGTCCTGGCCATTCTGAACAATTCCATCTCTTCAGATTTCGCTCAGAAGAGACCCCTTGCGAGAGCAGTACCACCACTGGGGCACTGCGTGTGGCGTGAGCAGGAATATACGGGTTGCCCAACATCGGATCACTCCCTGTTGACCAAGGGCATCATGGTGGTCGTCGGACACATGGCTCTCACTGGAATTACGATATCAGAGAGGAAGTTCGGAAAATAATAAACAATCTATCACTGCCCATGGATCCCCCTTTCAGTCATAGCCGACATATGGTTAGCGCATGGGTATGTGTTAGCGCACACAGCGCGTCGTCTTCCTAAACCCGCTAGGGTAATTTCGAGGGAAAGTATGATAAAACCTCAGATGATTATGTAACCAAGGTAGGAATGCATTTACGCATGAACGGCAACTGCGGAACAGTGTGGGACTCGACCGAATTTGGTAATACCCACTAAACCTCCTGACGGTTTTCACTCGGGTTCGAACCCTCGAGTCCATAGTCGAGGCCGAGGATCTCCGGCTTACCCAGAGACCAGGGTCGTGGTTACCGCTAGACCACGGAGGCCCCTCATGAACATTTCGTGTCGTCCCAACCTTCCAAAGTATTTTCTTCACTGGCGACCAATTTGCTTCCTGCTGTGATAGGTATGGTTCTGTTACATCTGTGAAACATTCCATGCCCCAAATGTGCCCTTTTGACAGGTTACCAAAATGTCTGAATAATTGTGATGCTGGAAAATTATTGGTCTCTTGGACTTGCGGAATTGGAACAGACTCCTTCTGTATCTTCACTGTATTATATTCAGCTGATTTCGAACACTTCTGTCGTTGGTTGAAACGGGCATTATCATCGTCATAGTATCGTTCCCAAGGTTTTTTTCGCACATATTTCCGTGGCTGACTGCCGTTCGGTGGAGTTTGAGGTTCTGGTACTGCGGCGAGATCAGCAAGGGTTCTGTATGACCGGGGCACGAAATCACAGAGCGCCACGAAGACGTCCCACCCTGTACCGTCCTGTGGCTTGCATTTTGTTGTGGTATGATCCAGCTCGTGTGCTCCAACGGTAGCAGCAATATAGCTCTAGATCTACAACGGTGGCAGAATCCACTCCACTCTGGGTCGACCATGCAGTTCACTTCAATTCTCACGGTTCAAACTTGGTTCAACTTCAGATCCTACAGCAGAGTCTATCGTACCATGTCTTGAAGTGGAAGAGGAGCAAGATAATCCTGGTTTGATGCAAAAGTTTGAGGACTAGTCGTGTGAATTGAGTAAATGCTCTGGCTCAGAGGATCACGCATTCTCGGCTTATTGCTGAACCTTTAGGTTTGGCTACCCTGGGGAACATGGATTTCGGTAACTTTTGCTACATGTACAAACAAAGATTTAGTCACGCACCATTGGTCATCGCAGAAATAGAATCCAGAGAAAATGGGCAAGATGTAGAGATAAATCACGGTGCCAAGATATGTTTTTCAACTTAGTATCCACCTTGATTCCTTGTGTACAAGTGTATTTCATCTGCTGAAACCAAAGAAATCTCAAGTTCAAATTTTCCGTTATTAGTCATTTCTGCTTCATGTTCGGGCCAGTATCCGTTGACGTGAGAGAGTGCTTGATCTGGCTTGTCATAGGTGGCACGACCACGTGCCGCAAAGGAGTATGCTCAAGGACGCGTTTCTGAGGTGCGTCAAGCCCCTTAGGCAGACTATGATGGTGGTATATTACTCTTTTAAAATTCCTATGTAATTGGGATAATATCCTTGATTCGAGCACCTGCAATTTTTTTTATTTCATGGCAAACCTGGTACATGGTAATCTTTGAGATACTTTTTGCCCATCCATGTCTGATGCCCAACTTATGTTCTTGATAGACCTCCAAGCATAATCAAAGGCAGAAAGCTGGAATAAGGAGTTGTACGATCCTCTGGAAATTTCCCCTGGCATGTTTTATTATTTCACGCACAACTTTGAAAATTTTCACACACAAGATTTTGAAAACTCCCTGGTTCATTTCAGTGGTTTTCCAGGGGTCTTAGTTATCTCTCTCTGAGGTCTCTCCCAAATTACTGGACAAGCATCCAAATTGAGTGATGGCTCATGCAAACAAGCTTGAGCTCAGTGAATCTTTATCTGCACCTGAGGCTACCAATAACATTGATAGGCTGTATCTCTGTCGTCCTCAAAATCTCCGGCTCATAGTTTTCCAGTGAATAATTTGAAACTTGAGAAACCACCTATGAGTGTGTGATGCTCAATTTGCCCCTGATCTTTGCTTTTTCTATCTGCCACAATATAGTGTTGCTTTCCAACAAGGCCATGAGTGCGGGCTGCAATTTTTCAATTTACCATTCAGTCTGTCTTGACTTGATGTGGGCTGAACCGTACTTTATACAGTTTATGTTACTTTCACTCGCCATGAGCTGTTCAACTCTCAGATCAAAATTCTCCAGTGGTCAATTTCTTCTGCACACGAGAAACTGCCTACAAGTACAGTTGGATTTCCAATTGATTGGATTACCGTGCCTGCAGGTGTACTGTTTCATGTACAGCTCATATTTTTACTTTTATCAAGTAATTGTGGACACCTACGAGTGCGGGGTGTTTGATTTCCACTCCATATTCCTTTTCCGAGTATCTGTCCATGTGCTTGAGAAACTGGACACGAGAGACACGGACACGAGGAACCAACCATAGGTTGGTGACAAGTGTCTGCAAACTGAAAATGATATTTTCTGGGTCTTTATTCATTGCTCAATGACCAAAGGATATCTGATTGTTTCTGCTGAGTATCATCCTGAGTTGAGTTCTCATCAATGACATAGACTCCAATTTTTCATAGCAGAGCACGAGTCCCCGATAGTGCTACATACTCAGACAGGTTGTTTTCTCAAGTCCAGTTCGATCCCTGCAACTTTGATCAGACTCTGACTATCTTAATTCACGTTTATCGAGTCTGACTACAGGAGACTACCTAGAATCATCAAATAGGTCAGTCCAGTTTGCTCAAATTTTGAAGGGGAACATGAAATAATTCCTAAAGGTTCGGTACCTGCCTCGGAGAGGCCTAATCCCAAGTCATCCTTAATGATGGAATTTCGCGTCGACCGTGCCTCGATTCACGTACTGTCGCGGTAACTCGTGTTAAGATTGCCACGAAGGTGGTTTTCGGCACGGGAGGGCCCCGGCAGTGCGGCTATATATACCTTGATCCAGTTCTTGAATGGCTCGGTTTTCAAAGGCCAGGTAGGTGAGCAGCAGTGTCGCGGCAATTCCTGCACTGACAATTTTGGTCGAAACTCCGCGGCGAAACAATTTTTTATAAGGTGTGTGTCACTTAAATCATGACTTTGAACTGCTCTAATAGATATGACAGCTTGAAAACCATCTAAGTGCATATCATCTCAAATGGCTCCTTTATGCAAAGAAAATCATACTCTCTCAGATATTGCCGAGAGTAGAGGCACTAAAGAAGAAATTGCGCAGCAACAATCATGTGACAGAAGCGTACACAGTACCTGCAATCTTGGTCTCAAGTGATGGTCCTAACCTGACTGGATTCTTACCCGCAAATCAGTCAAAGCCCGATGATGTTCATTGTACTGCCAGCATTCGCGACAACATAATGCCGGAAGCAATGGACTTAGACCAAACAAATTTAGCGCAGGTTGCAACGAGTGCCCAGATAGACGACCTGCTGCAATTTTCTGCTGACTTCCAAGATGATATACAGCATGCAGATTATCAGCCACAGAGACTAGCAGAGAATCTGCAGCAATCCAGGGCCTTCCCTCGCAATTCGCGCGCCTCAGAAAAGCGTCTGGGCCCGAGCTGGAGTCGACGCAGTCAATGCTCTTCGAAATTCAAGCCATTGTATTGCCCCAGGTCACGCGTTTCAAAATACAATGGCAGTCGATTGCCCGAGATCACGCGTTTCAGAATGCAAGCCATTCCAATGGACTTCTATTGCCCCAGGTCACGCGTTTCAAAATGCAAGCCATTCCAATGGCCGTCTATTGCCCGAGGACACGCCTTTCAAAATGCAAGCCATTCAAATGGCCGTCTATTGCTCCAGCTAATTGCAGTACCGAAGGCGCGAACGAAAAAATTGCCATTTTGGACAGATTTTGATCCCGGCGACCGATTCGCTCATATCGAGGTGAGTTCTGCAGGTATCGAGGTGAAATATAGCCAGATAATTCGGGCTATTTAATGTGCAATTAGTGATAGAAAAATATTCAAAAAAATATTTTATTTTGCATTGTCTAGCATATAAGGCTCCTCGAGCCGTGCATTCAAGCTGGAGAGCTGGGATCTCGGCTAAACAAGTTGAAATTTTGAGTCAGGGTATCCCAAGATGTACTGAGTGGTGTGATAGAGCTAAAAACATAATTATTTCACCCCCCACCCTTCCTACTTGCTCAAAACTGTTTTGAACTGCAGACATGGAACTCGCGCTGACGACCTGATTTCTGACTCAGATGAAGCGTGTAAAGTGATTGAGAGTATCGTGTGGAACCCTCCTCCTAGTCTCTTATAAACAGACGCTACAACAATTTTTGAGCTCGTACCTCGCTTTGTTGTAGTCTGTCAATTACCCGTGATCCGCGATCGGAGGTCAAGGTTATTATATAATCAAAAAAAATTGCGGATGTCGAGAGGGCTTTCAGGATGTGTCTTTCCACAATTTGAGAGAAGATTCAACTTCAGTGATCCAATCTGGGTCTCTTCTCCTGCGAAGTCTCAGCAGTCAACATGCCATCTTTGTTTGTCATTTCCAGTGAGCCAACACATGCGTGGGACGCCAATGATTGGAAAGCCACATCCTATTTAGAAATTTGAATTCATTACTTGGTTAGGATTAATCGCACCTCCATAGCATTTCATGGAAGTTCTCCCGCGCTGGGACACGAGTTCTTCGCGAATATTTATCTCCGATAATTTCCAGCATTTAAGATGCCACCTTCTTCTTCTGCCTTCATATGTGCAGCAGATTCGAGGCACACCGATAATTGGTTCATCGCAGCCTGAGAAATTGATTCATGAATGGTTCTACAAGTGGATGGAAGAACTCACCCCTAAAGCATTTTAGGATATCCTTCCCATCGGGAGGTACCTCATATTCATGTTCAACTATTGGGCCCGAAGCCTTGCTACGAGTCAGTAGCCTCACTTCCACGACGTAGCTGACGTAAAGTACACCTTGGGCATGCTGCAATTGATTGGTCCGCCAGAATATCCTTGATCTTCCATAGCACCTGCCTTCATCCCACTCGCATCTCCAGCTCCTAGTTCAGTATCTTATCGTTTTCCTACGGCCATAGCCCCAACTTGCCTTCTTCCCTCCAATGCCTTCGTAAGTTCAGTCCAGGGTCCAAGCAATTTTATTTGATTCCTTTAGAGCTTAGATTTTTGGTCGCAAAAACCAATGGCTCCTTGAGCAAATGATTGCTCCACAAACACTGAAAAAATCCCGGCGTACAGCTAAAACCATATATCGTCGATCGACTTACGGCGTTCAAGACTCAAGAGCGTATTGGGAGGCGCCCGGTGTACAGTTATTCATGAGTACCACAGCAGTTGAAATTCAGTGAGCGCCGGCGCGACAACCAGGTCAGTTTGAATGTTGTTGCGGCACCCGTAGGCAATGGGCTGCAGTACTGGCGGCAACGATGGGTGTGACACAGCGGCACTGTGACATGTGGCGCCAATGTTGCCGCATGCAGCGGCAGTCAAGCGGCACTCTGCGGCACTTGAAATGACACAGCGGCACTTTCACCGTGCCCGGGAAAGGTGGACCCAAATTGATGTTCCCACTACCAATAGTGATCCGAACAAATTATGCTACGGAGCTGTGTATGACAAAGGGTCAAGAGGCAGTGGTGGTAAGTAGGTTGGGATGAATCACTGGGTCCATTGGGTCAGGAAAGAAATTTGGCGAAATACGCGTTGAGTAATGCATTTCAAGAACCGAAAATTTGGTGATTATATAATAAGGTCGGGTACCGATCACGGATCAAGGGGAATCGACAGACTACAACAATGCGCAGGTACGAGCACTTTTTTGTTGTAGCGTCTGTTTATAAGAGACTACAGTAGCTTGCCATATGACTCATCGCGCTATGTCATCACTCAATTCCGCCTTGCGCTTGTCCGCGCCTGAATGCAATGAGAAGATTGCGTCGTGAATCCAACTGCGTTGAATCGGAAGTAGGAAATGACAGGCACGAGGAAGTAGTAGGTTAAGTGGAGAGACATTGGGAAACGCTGCAGGAAAGGCATGGCCCGAGGGGATCCCCGCCTGACGACCCGACCATCTTCTTCCTCCACCCCCGCGATATTCACGCGGACAACACCTCCCCGGCACCCGATTCACCCTCTGCGCTGCGTGCTGGGATCGTCGGCACGGCTGCGCATGCAAGCGATGTGGGCAGCCGCAGCAGATCCACCTGGCATCCAGTCAAGGGCCTCTGCGATATCCACACGCACGACGACTTCTCTGGCCGTGCGTTCGGGCATCCGCGTGCGGCGTCGTGAACGCGCTACAAGGCCAGCGGCAGAGAAAGCCGACGCCGAATTCTGCAAGCCGAGAAGCACGGTGAGTGGTGGGAACGTCTTCACCGCCAGCTGGACGACGAGCGGTGGAGGTGTGGGTGGAGGAGAAAGAGGCGAGCACGAAAAGGCGAGGACTGCCATTCATTCAGAGTGTACTAAGATTGGGGAGAAGGGCGACCGGCGGATGAGCAGAAGATGCGAGAGGGAAGGGTAGGTAAGGTCCTTGATTGTTCAACGCTGAGGACGGCGGGCGACGAGGACGTGGGGCGGGGAGCCACGACGAAGGCGATGGGGGAGCGGAGCGGAATAACCTTCCCAGCTTGCACGCAGGAGCTGAGATTGGGGCAAATGTCGGGGTACCAGCCGTAGCGAAAGACGAGGAGCGGGAGGGTACTCTGTCCGATGCATGCGCGTCCACTGCGGATCGACGAGCGCGGCTCCACAATGGCGAGCAGCAGGAATGAATAACGACATGACGCTGGCGTACTCTGCGCGTCGTGCAAGCGTCGTCGATGTGGGCCGACGGTGTGGGCTCCGCGCCGAGGCGCACACACGTCAAAGAGCCGCCTTTCCATCCGTGCAGGTAGCGAGCCCCTCCCAAGATGCCGGATCGACAGGCGCTCCACCGTCCATGCCTGATATGACCGACGACTACATCCCTGCTGCTGAAGTTATTTCTACTCGTCCTGGATCTACCCCATTGGCGCAATCTTCCGACAACAAGCCCTCTGACAGGATCCAGTCTGCCCCACAGCTTCTCTCCCCGTCACCGGCGCAGCCCCATCCCTGCAGCCTCGCGATACCTCGCTGAAGAATCGCATCACTGGTTCTGGCAGCTAATTCTCATCACTATTGCGTGGATGCATTTGCATTTCCATACCCCACAGCGAGCGTGTGATCGACTTTTGAGAGTGATTCACAACCTTTTCCTCTCTCTTGCTCTGATTAAGCCAGTAGACAAAGTTCCCGTCACACTCACGACAACTTTTAAAAGGCTGGGCCTCAACGAAGATTTTGAAATCTGTCCCATTTGCCTTCAATGTCGTCGAGCTTATCCAGAACAATCTCCGGGAGATCTCATGTGTTCTCAATGTCATATTCCGCTGTTTGATACACCTACTCTTTCGACATTCACCGGGCAGTACTTATTAGGCTCATCTCGTCCTAAATCTGCGCCAAAACCGAAACCCGTGCTTCAGGCTCCCTACCTACCGCTTTCGACCCAACTGGTAGAATTCCTGAATTGCGATGGTAATGAGGCCGCGTGTGAATCATATCTCACGCGTACACCCATGCCTGAAAAAATGCAGGATATTCAAGATGGTGACATTTGTCAATCGTTGAAGGGTCCGGAGGGTAGAAATTTTTTTGACACGGCATCTGGTCGGCCAGATCCAGAAGAACTCCGTATTGGCCTCTGTTTGGGCGAGGATGGGCAAGTAATCCTTTTCGGCGGGCTTCGGATTATTGACTCTGTCCAGATTTTCCTTTACTCGGAGCAAAGACTCGGCAACTCACACCACTGGAGGGGCGTCGTGTTGTGTCACTGGCCTTCCGCATCATCTGAGGCTGGCTATTTTCATCGCATCAATATCTCTAATCATTTATTGCACCAGATATCGTCCTCGTAATCTTCTCCTCACCAAATTATCGCCTGGTCCTCACGACGAGACCCGGACGAGTTTCAACGGTCAATGGCTGCCACTGTGACTGATCTGTTAATGCTGTGTGACGATGGGATCTTCGTGAAAATACCAAAGCATCCCAACGGTAAGTATTTACAGCATGAAAATACCTTGTCTTATGAATTGTCAGGGCGCCGTGTTCTGGTAATTTTAATTGCGGTTTGTTGTGATCATCCGGCCATGTGTAAGGCCGGAGGGTTCTCGGACCACATGTCCAAGAAATTCCCGTGTACTTGTTGCGGGATTACTCACGCAGAACTCCAAACGGCAGAACGAATGAAGGTAGACGGTAAATCATTCTTGTGGCTGGCTCCCCAATCTATTATCTCATGTCATCCATCAGCCTTCCCTGCCCGAGACGGTGAACAGCATCGAGCGGAATCTGCTGAATATGCCAAGATTCCCGAAACCGATAAGAAAGCGCGAGATACTTTTTGCCACATCCCGGGACTTCCTCTCCGCGCCGCCTGCTGCCCCGCTTCTACAAGAACGCATTGTATCCCGTCTTGCGGGCACGATGAGCCATTAAAGCGTGATGGACCTCCTCCCCCGCTGCCACTTGGTTCGCCCGAGTCCGATTCCTGCCTGCGCCCTCGCAGCCCCCCTCCCCCCCCCTTGCGCGCCATAGAAAACGCTATCCCCCCACCGATGGCGCGCAAACACGTGATCCGGTGATCGCGGTCCGCTCACGTGTCCTTACGCAACACACCAACAACTTGAACCAACCAACAACTTCGCAAGGCCAGCGCGACTCAGCGAACGTTAAGACAGCAGATATTCTCAAAGACGGATAAAGTGCAGAGAATCTTTATTTCCTTCTTTCTGAGGTTCGTAGCACCAGATGGTGTCAACTTCGGCCCAAAATCAATATTTCAATACTCTACTGCACCCTACCTGTAGAAATCAATCCAGAAACAGGTGGAAAAAATTGGGAATAGGCCGAAGGAGGCCCAAATTTTCTGGCCCCCGCCCCTGAAGCTTTGCATTCTTTGTTTGAGCCATCAACGGGTTCAAAAATAAATATAAGAATTCTTCATATGGTAAATAAAGTACTTTCTAAAATCTGGCTCTTACTGCACTGCAGGCCTGCAACCACATGCGCAGCGTGCTGGCCTTGTCCAACTTGTTCAACGTTGAGAGTTGTTAGTGTGTTGCGTAAGGACACGTGAGCGGACCGCGATCACCGGATCACGTGTTTGCGCGCCATCGTTGGGGGGATAGCGTTTTCTCGCGTATACTAGTTAGTAACTTACCGCGTACGTGCTGCCGTTCAGTTTAGGGTAGGTGTCGCTACGCCTTGCACGATGTAACTTACAATAAGGACAGCATAGGATTTTGACTCTTCCGAGAGGGTCGACACTTTAGTATTTTTTTGTTCCTGGGATGATACTAACGGTGCTGTAGCTGTTGCCGGTGGCTATGTCTCATGAAATATTCAACCCCCACTTCGGCTAAAGAAATCGGGGGAACGCAGCTAATCTTTGGCTAATCTCCCAAGAAGTTCTCTTCCAGGCTTTGGTGAAATGTGTCAAAGAATATCAGCTGTTGAACAAATTGAGCACGAATATGAAGAATGTGCAAAGTTTCCGTGAATGTTGATCAAAATTCCTGAAAATTCTGAAAATTACACGGACAAAAAAAATTTGAGCACAAATGTGACAAAATGCTGAGGGAGGATTTCCCTGATGGATGGGGCTTCCTGTCAAAAATATTTGAAATGCGCTCTTGAAACTTCAGGAAGCCCCATCCATCAAAAAATCTGCAAATATATTCCTGACAGCGCGTCGCATCCATACAGCAAGTGACTCTTTGCTGGTGACAAGCCACACGTTTTGTCACACCGTAGACAACCTCTGGGGTGTCCGTGGTGTTACGAAACGTGTGGTTTGTAACACATTCGTGACCATGCGAACGGTGGAGGCAACATGCTGGGACTAGGGCAGTGTACAGAGGCTCAAGGTTCCGGCCCAGGGCTGCTTCTTGTGCGCGACTTTTCTTAGGCATGACATGACAGCATTGGCACGTCCAACGTCTTGAGCAGATCTGAGAAAATAGGCCAGTTTTTTTCTTCGTGAGATTCGAGGCAGAATTGACCTCCTTCCAACACAAAAAATCCGAGATTGCAGTGCCGGAAGAAAACTTAACCCCCGACGAACCGTATAATATTTCGGCATTTGGGCAGATTTTGGTTGGTTGTCGTTCAGAAGTGGAATTGGTATGGATTTTTCGGCGGAATACGGTTTGTAGGCATGGAATGAGTACTCTGGGGGACTCAGAAAAAAAATTGACCCCCGGCGAACTGAGTTGTGTAATATTTCTGTATTTGGGCAATTTAAACCCTCCGGAATATTTTGGTTTGTCCTCGTTCAGAAGTGGAATGGGTACGGATTTTTGAACCGAATACGGTTCGCAGGCATGGAATGAGTGAGCCATGCATTGATTGAATTGATGTGCATCGCCACCAAGCCATTGAGGTCACGAGTTTCAAAATGTGGACTGGGCATGAGCATGGCTCCCTCAATACGGTTCCAAACCCACTGGTCTTGGGGCCAATCCTACCCCCATTTGGTTATTCACGGTAAGTTCGGGAACTGCTATCTGGGCTCATATTTTGTACTTTGTTAATACTAGCGCATAGAACACATGTAGTCAGTTGACAGAGAATACCCGGGGCCAAACCATTCAATATTGACTGTAGGAGAATATTTCTTGCTTGCGTTGTCGTTGTTTGCACCCGCACGGAATGCGGCCCGGAATAACCAGATGGGACAGGCCGCTTGTATCGGAAACTAGAATGTGCCCGCGAATAAATTCGCGGATGACATGGTCTCGCAGTCGGTATATGGACGGGATGTCGAGATAGCACGAGACCATGGGGCATGCTGACGAATCGCGCGCGATTCGCGAAACATGGCAGGAGGGGAGACCCAGATTATAGAATTCCAAACGATGTCTAAAAAGGAGCTCTCAGGCCATTTGAGCCAAGTGAGCATAGCGAGAAGTTCAAGAATTTTCTTTCACTGTTTGTTCAGCCCTGGTAGAAATCCCCCATGGCGAGCCGTGTCTAGTGGAGGTGCTTTTTATAAGAGATTTGACAGCCCAAGAAGTTCTTTGAGGCAGTTTAAAGTGGCTCGTACGATTAGTAGAAGAGTGCCCCGGTGGAGAGACATGAAGGCTGGAAGCAAGGTGGGAAGCAGGCAGTGGTCGGAACATCGGAGTTGGAAGTCGAAGTAGCGGAGTGAAGACTCGGAGGTCGGCCCGCCGGACGCTCATCCTTAACATCGCGAGTCAAGTAAGGTGCTGAGCTTGGTGGGTACCCTAGATCGAATAGCCAACCTGTAAATTTTTCATGTGTTGACTGGCGCCAGAGCATCCATGGATGTACATGTTTGTCTTTGCACCGTGGTGGCAATTGGGGCCATTTGCCGTAAGAGATCTTAGATCTAGCATGCCAAAGAATGTTCCTTGAGGGAAATACCACTGCTTTGAAATAACACACACATCCCTGGAATCCACATTGTCAATTGAATATGATATAATACAATAGGTCAACTTGATATATTGCAAGTCCACTTGGCTGGTATCCCAAGGTGTTTGAATTTCGCTCATTTTTACAGTAAGAAGTCTTCAAAGGACCACCATTCAATGAAGAGTATTGATTTATGTAACATTAGGTATCCCAGCTGCCATCGAATTGAGGGTGCACAGCAGTGGCGCGCCTTTTACTTTAACTAGTAGCATGCCCAAGATGGCCTGCCGCTGGTTCAATTTGAAGAAATCAGTGATGTTTTAGATCATTGTCAAGCGTTATTGTTTATCTAGTGTGTTTCTCAACAGTAATGATTAAATCTGACTCAATGAACTCGAGAGTTACTCAAGTTTCCACATGCTGAAATTCAACATGTGTGGTTGGAAGGAATTTGCTTGTGTAATTGTTGGGAGTTCATGACTTGGTGTGGCAGAAATAAGCTGGTGTTGGCCATTGTCATAAAGTATAGAGTATGTGGTGTGCAGGTTTGGAATTTTAATTATATTCTTTCAGCAATGGCTTCTACCAGTTATGACAATTCTGTTCCAAAGTTGTTCAGATTGGGAAGGGAATGGAATCTTACAGGTTCAGAGCTACATGAAGTGAAATGCATATCATACAACATGGTTGAGTGAACAACAAAGTCAGTGCCGCGCACCAAATAGTTACATCAGTGGCTGTGTTATTGCCGCAGCAAAGGGGAGAAGTGCTGCGCCGCCTTTATTTCTCTCCACACCCATTCATGGGCTCTAATTCATGTTGTAAAGTGCTATATAAGTGTCAATACATTGTTTTGAGTCCAAAAAAGGTTTGTGACACCTTCCAATAGATCGGGTAAAATCTATCCCAATGTATGACTAGATCCCTTTTATTCTGTGCAAAAATTGATGCAATATCCAAAGGAGTCACTTTTCAAGACTTGTTCATCATACAAATGAGTTAAGGTGCAAACAGGGAGCCGGTGGGCCAGTGACGTGCACTGCCGCGCCATTGACGTGCCGCTGCCGCGCAGTTGCGGGGATTTACCATGGTAAACTCCGAGTTGAAAACAGGTTTTAAGGCCTTCAAAATCTCCATTTAATATAAGAACACTCATCCCACTACCCAGAAATTGTAGTGGCTGCAGTTTCAGGTATTTTGAAGGGGACTCAAGGGAAAACACACTTGAAGAATATCATAATATCGGCCAGAAGCACTCTATTGAAAGATCTCAAGGCATTAGTAGGTATTTCTATGCCCCAGGAGCCTGATTCGGATTGCGGGAAGACCAATTTTTGATATCTAGTCATAAATTGGGATAGGCGCGGCATTTTCTCCTGGCCCGTACTGTACCCTTTTGTATGGGTGAAATGTAACGCGTAACACTTGGTTTCCGTTGTAACACGTAACAGGGAGGGTGTTTCATCCAATTTTGGCGTTACGCCGCAGAAATTTTGACCAAAGACCTCGAAAAGAAATCGGTTTGTTTCTCTTGTAACGCGTAACACAGGAGCCGTTTCTGGTTTCAAGCTTGTCATTTCAGTCACAGTTGGAAATGGGTTTCACCCATACAAAGGGATACAGTATTTACAGTATTTACAGTAGTCCTGAACCCCGCTTTGACCCACGTGCAGCATCAAGTTTATCCCCCTGGAGGTACTTGCGAGCCAGCTCCGAGCACATGAGTCATGTTTAAGTGTAGCAAATCGAGGTCTCCTGCCTCCCACCACAACATGGAGTAAAATATGTTTTGTATTCCGGTACCAGGATACTTAAGGGGGAGCTCGCTGCTTATTCCGAGTTGCCAAATTTAAATTGGATTCTGAGTGTCGATAGCCAGATCAGTCGATCTGAGTTTGAACTACCCATACAAGCTGCTTACCCAAAAAAGCTATTCGTGGATATATGTAGTTCGGCCTGGGAATTTATCAAAATATTCAGAGGCATTGTGTGAGGTTCTATAATATTACTGGACCTTATCCGAAGGGTAATCCTCAAGTTTTGAAGGTGCTAGGTCCCAATTCGCACATCTTGTAGTTGTTTGGTGATGACATCACCCGCACGGAAAGCCGGTCCGGGACAACCTTTTTTGGTAACTTTTCTGTCTTGCTGGAGAAGCGCCGGATCAATCAGCCTATCGTCCATGGCGATTCAGAGAAGTGGAAGTGGTAAAATAAAAGCGTGGGTAAAGCTATGGGACCAACGAGCACTGGGGTATGTAGGTAGAATAAGGAAAGAGCTTGACCCTCACCTCGTGTGCGGACTGGGCCCGCATGTCACCTCTTTGGCGGATGGATTTTTCCCCCGCCATTTCAGAGCCTTCGACTTGGAAAAAAAATGTTGCCAACCTTCTGAAAACGGTCTCAAAGTCCCTTACTCAAAGTTGGATAACTTTTCACCCTCTATCCATAGACACCAACATGTTTTTTGGGGGAGCCAAAAAATGGAAGGGGCTGAATCAATAGAGAAGTAGTGCGTGCAGTGTTGTAAAGGGCTGTAATTCGAAGGCGTGGAATCAGAGGCGCGTTGAAGGACGGCAAAACAATGATAGCAGGAGGTTCGACAATACGCCCTCGTATTGATCGTACACCACAGATGTACATACAATAGGCCCGCGTATTGATCGTACACCACGTCTTTGTATCGTACACCCCGTCCCGCATCCCGGGCACTGCGTCGTCTGCGAAACGAAACAAAATGAGCATTCGCAAATGACAGTCCGTAGCACAAGATGCGGAACATGGTGAAAGGGGTGAGGGTGAGGAGGCCAGGGTGAACAGCGCGAAGAGTGCCAGGGTGAATTAAAATTGAGTGCGGAGATGTAAGGTAGTGTGAGCATGAGCATGCACGCCACAAAGCAGCGACGAGAAACGGATGCGGATGATGGATGATACGAGGTACTTAATGAGAGGAATTCGAGAGGGTGATAGATAATAAGATGAAGTAGGTTGGACGAATGAACGACTAATCGCACTCGGACCCGGATACGTTATTGTGCGTCAGTCTCACTCTGTGCTTTCCGGACACTGAAAAGAAGACAGGAATATTCCGACGAAGATTCTTCTTGGTTACCATCTTATATAGCACCTATCTGTTTCGTGATTGGCCACGCCGTATTTCCGTAGACCCGAACTAGTCGTTATTCTGACTTTTGTCAGTGCCTTTGCATGCCAGCCTCCGTGGTCCCATTGAACTGTGGAATTAGTTCCACCCGCCAATCACCAAGCTATCACTATTAGGGCGAATTTACTGCCGTGGACGGCGGGTCCTATGCTGCGGTTTCGGAAGAGGCGGCTGAGCGCGTGGGACGAACGGACGACGTCGAGGTGGAGTGCGGGCACGGGTGAATGAATTCCGGCTTGCGAACTTTAATTTAACAGACGACGAAGTTGGAAACGGGCGGCGGACAGCATGTTTCATAAAACCCTGCCTCCGTGGGGCGCGGCTAAACGGGCGAGATGGTGAACATCGGGTAACCACGGTATTACTGGTTTACATTTTGGAATGCATGACTGGCTTACAGCCACTTGACGTCCTGTATATCATTTCCGTTTCCCCGAGGCCCCCGGGCCAGCCCCCGAGCCGCCGACAACGGGGATGGATAGCGCTGATCGCTGCGAACACTTTCAGCTAATCAAATCCCGCTCGGCTGCATTATTGCAACTTCTAGAGCCCAATTACCGGTTTCATTTTGAAACCCATGCCCGGCAGCCACATTTTGAGCCGCATGACTTGACGTCCTGTATACCATTTCCATTCCCTTGGGGTCCCTGGGCCAGCCTCCGAGCCGTGAGGAGCGGGGATGGATAGCGCTGAACACTGCAAACACTTTCAGCTATTCAGATCCCGCTCGGCTCGTTTCCTCCTTTGTGTGTCCAACTGAGCTCTTAACAATATTGTTCTTACGCGACCTAAAAACGTGGCCTACATAAGTGTTCCGGGGCCAATGGATTCACAGGTGAAAGAGCACTCCATCTAGACCTACACTGGTGGCGAAAAATACTGCAACAGGGTGTTTCGAGCCGATTGTTGGTCCAATCGTCTCGACACAAAGAGTGGACATGAAATATGAGGAAATTGAAGATTTCTTACTCGGTTGCCATATATGGTAACTTGGGGGTGGCATTGATCGCACGCATGAATCTACAAACATTGTCCAAAATCGTGTCCACAGTCACCCTCGAACAGATTGGAATATATATGCACGATTGGTCCTTCCATCCCATCATCCCTCATGGAAACCTCCGCAGAATCACTGCCTGACGCTGTTCCCACAACATTTCTTTCCTGACTTAAATGACATGTCTCTCGCCTATGTACGTCATGTTCTGGCACAGCAGTGCGTCAGGTATGTGGTGTCACCCCTCCATTATTGACAGTTTTGCTTATGATCCGGGCAGTATGCTGGCCGACTTAAACACCGTCATATACTCACTTCCCGGGACAATCCTGAGTTTGCAGATACCGGAATCATTGCGCGCCCCGAAAGTCTCCTCGATTGTTGTTGTATTATTATCATTGCCACACGGTTTTACTCCATATGCTCCCTTATCTCTTTTCCATTGTCGTCAAGCAGAACATATCCACTTCCAACCACTATTCAATCGCAATCATTCCGCTGTTGGGGAATTCCACTTACGGATATTTCTGCTTCTTCCGGGCCCGACGTTGTTTTGGAATCTTGGATCTTCCGACTTCATTTCTTTGTCGACCACATGCTCATTTTGTCACTTTGGAATGTGTTCTTCCATTTGAAGTTTTCATCCACCAAAGATACAGAGGGAAAAGAACTTACCCATTCCTCCCCCCACTCTTCTCCTCAAGAATCCTGACTTTATGTCTAGTGAGATATCTGGGATTGTCCCGCTGGAATGGCAGACACTGCCTTGGCGCTAGCATTGACAGATGGCTCCCACGCAACGAAAGAAGCCCTAGGACCTTTGTTTAATCGTTGCCGGTTGAGACCATAATCCGGGATTTAATCCGTGCTTAATTAATCCGTTATGAGGTGTGGCTGCCCACCTGGCCGGGTCCCACAAGGAATGAACTAGATTGAACGGCCCACAAGGTGTTTAAACCAGAGTTGAATCGTGGTTAATCAGGTTTAAACGGCGCGTAATCGTGCTCGGTTTAATCAGCTTGGAAGAACAAAAAGGCATTCCATGGGCGGAACTCGAACACAGGGCTTCCCCAAAGCCAATGACTGTGTGCCATCCACACAACCAATAGACCATTTTGACCATATCTCAGTATCCACAAGCAGCTGTTCTCCCTTGCCTGCTCCTTTGCAACATAGTGGATCACTTTTGTAGGTTCAAACAGGCCTATATTTCTTCATTCAGTTCCTATTCCATCCACCCCTTTTCTATCGACTCAATCAACGGAGGAAATACTGTGGGCCCAGTTCTCACAGTTTTTATTTTCTGGAGTGATAATTTATACTTTGCCTGTGCTCAGAGTGAGGTGAAAAAAAAAAATTAGAAGGCTGGGAAGTCGTGTTCAATGGGCGAAGGAAACCAAAAAGCGACTGGTCTGTGTGCGATCACTGATCAGGTGTCATTAACATCACGTGCATGTTGGTCGCAACTCCAGTCTTCGCTTTCTACCGCCACTTGCCTAACACCATAACCACTACACTATGAGGTGACTGTATAATTTCGAAACCAAGCACAGCGAGGTCGCCCAGTCTAATTACAATGCTGATCTGGAGCACCCGCGCCAAATTTCGATATCGACAGCTGCATTTTTTAGTGTTTATTAGTCCACGGCAGTTAGCACGAAAATTGTTATCTTCTGAGCTAATTGGTGGAAGGAATTTCAAAAGTCTCCGATGTCGAGAAAAATCGATGTATTGATGCGTTTGTGGTCAATTTTGCAGCAATATTAAAATTCCTGTGCCAAGTTCCGACATTTTGACCCAAATTTGAGCGCAGGCCTGTACCGACCCGATGTTCTGTCGTCTACCTCTGTCAAGCCCTATGTGTGTCCATGTAGTTCCTATAGCCGTGCTTTCAGTCGAAAACACAATCTTGGCCGGGAAGCTCCCACATAACCACCTTAGTTAGAGGTGCCATCACCACCGATATGGCAGGTCTAATTAGGATGCGGCAAGGTCTTGCAGGACTACCTGCAATAAACCTTTCAGTACCTCGCAATGAACCTTGCAATGACTTGTAATAATTCCGCCCTGACTTAGCGTGTGGGAGGTACATGTGGCGATGTGTTACGCCTCCCGCCGGCCCGCCGTCACCCCAGACGAAACTTGCCTTTTATATCGGGTGTAGTACAGGTACACCTGAGTTCCTCGGTCAACACACGAGTGGCGCAACTATTTTACCTGGATGAGGATAATCTGTGGGCAGAAATTACGGCGCTTTGCAGAACATTAGGGCGGGTCCAATTCCGAGGACTGCTTTCCGAGCGATGAAATCAATTTTATCTGGGGTAGAACCACGTCGAAGATGTATTTATGCGGAGATGCACCAAAGGGCTTCAGTATCTTCCAGCGGTTGTTTAAGGAAGACATCAGTTACATGCGAAATGAGGAGTTCGGTACGCCAAATTTGTTCCAGGATAGAGCTTCTCCCCTGGGAATGAGGTAGTGCCGGCGTCATATCCTGACGGCGTGGCACTTCATGAAGTCGTTGGTCCTTCAACTCTTTCCCTCCTCGAGGGAATCCACTATTCATATCGGAAGTCACCCCTAGCCTAGACTCGTGACCAGTCTGCCACGGCAATTCTTTAGTGCAAGCACTATGGCCTGCGGCTAAGTGCTTGCACTAAGGTATGCCGTCTCAGGCAGACTGGTTGCGAGTCTAAGTCACCCCTTGGTGAGCATGTTGGCCGGGCAGCTGAAGGTGTTCGTTCGTACAGGGTGACTTTGGTTGGGAGAGTTTTCGCAGTCTGGGAATTTTCCGAGGATGCGGGCGAGGCCGGGTATTTGCTGGGGATCCATAAAATCTATCGGTGCATCGTCTCCTCGAGACAGGAGCAACAATCCGGGGGCTATATCTGAAACCACCCGCCGTTGAGAATTGTGGTCGAGGCCAAGTATCGGAATGGGCTGGCTCGCACAGTCTAAGTCTGGGTTTTCTCTGCGAGAGAGTCCAGAAATTACGCCAGCAACCTTTCGAACATCGGTCGAGGCCGGGTATCTGCTGAGAGTGTTGGTCCATGGCTGTCGGTGCCTCGTCTCTTTGAGACAGGAGCAACAGTCCGGGGGCGATATCCGAAGCCACTCTTTGTTGAGATTTTTTGGCATGTGGCGCACGCAATGGGAGCATCAATATCTTGGCACTCCGCGTCAGCCATCACATCTATTCATTTCGAGTCCATCCCCCAGTTTCTGCTATCTCTTGGGATGATTGTACAGGCGATGAGAAAACTGTTTTTGACGGAATGAAAGATACTTCCATAGGAGGATGGACCTTCAATTCCAATGGGAAGGTGGGTGAATATATTTACTTTATTCAGGGCTTTTTTACATCTCTTTGAAGAAGTTGAGAACAAATTGAGGCACCCGATCGTCGGGCTCATTTCTCGCTCATTTCTCAACCAATTTGCTTGATTTTGGGCGCTTTCAGAAGCGATTCAGCGGGGGTTTCGAACTGACCAATACCGGATAGGCAAGTTCACATTTTGGGTACCTCAAAATCCGTGTCACTCACTTGCCCGATTTAAACGGTTATAGGCTCATTTTGAAGGGGATGCCGTGGCACAGGCATAGTGTATATAATAACATTTTGGTTATATCACGAAATAGTGGTTCAGGAATGGGAAGCAGACACACCGGTGTGTAATTACATTCCTGGTGATGCACATCGGGTGTGCCACACATTCTTAACTCATTGCCATGATTGCACGATCCCTGCTTTCAGAATCATCCAGAATCAAGTCAATTGACCATGAATTGACCGTTGGCGCGTGCCGTTTATACCTGACTGACGAAGTGTATCATACAATGTATTTAGCCGGCCAATTCACTATCCCGGTTTTTTCACTGTCTGGAATACAAAGAAGAACATCATATAAAAAATTTAGACAATTCAGACCACTACAGCTACTGTGTGGGGTATTCTAGCCAAAAACAGCCGAATTTGACCCAGAAAATGGTCTCGAGGTGCTAACAAAAAATCCCACCGCTCTGCCCTCCGCTTTATTTTTCCCAATCGTTTGAGCCTACTCCCAGGGAAAAAACGTTGAGAATTGAGCCCACAGCGAGTTATATCTTGAAAACAGACCAAAAACGGGAGACAGGTGAAGCCCAGGGGCTTGAATATAGAGTCAATGAGGCAATACCATTGGCAGCCGATTGTTTAAGACTAGACCCGTTACCAGTATGCTATACAGCAATTGAGTGGGGTGAGGTTAATTGCCGCAGGCTGACTGGTACAACTCGGGACATTGTGGGGCACGGGGTTCAAAATGCCATTGTGAGGCACGAGGTTCAGAATAGGTCCCTTGTCCCTCCAACAGCCGAAATACATTTTTTGCCCTTTCTCGTGGGGCTCAAATCCGGAATGCAGGGCGTCTATTCAAACCTTCAATAGACAGGTTGCGCCACAGCCATTTGAGCCATTCAATGGCTGATTTTGCGTGTGCAAACGAATGGCTGATGGCTGGAGTGGCTGGATACGCGATGGCATTTCTATGAGAATCAGTTCATTTGCAAATAGCTCAGCTCATCGAGAGACCATGAGTTTTCCAGGCTTCTGACAGCTGACCAGCGGCAGTACAACTATGTGAAATATTTAGTTTATGGGAGTTAGTTCTCTGTGAAGATCGGGGGTGTTTCATATGGGCATGGAGGGCAAAAACACCACTCACTTTACGTGACAGTCATCAGCCATTTAAGCCACCAGCCACTCGTTTGTGCACACCAAATCAGCCATTGAATGTCTCGAATGGCTGTGGCGCAACCTGTCTAATATGTCAAGTGCTCCCTTATCCCTACTGAGCCCAGCTGAAATACATTATAATGCACGGATGGTCGGTTCCGCAGTGAGGCACGGGGTTTAAAATGGCATTATGGGGCACGGGGTTCAAAATGTCATTGTGGGTCACGGGGTTCAAAATGCCATTGTCAGGCACAGGGTTCAGAATAGATCCCTTGTCACTCCCATGACAGCCGAAATACATTTTTTGTCCTTTCTCATGGGGCATTCAAATCCGGAATGCAGGGCATTTATGCTGAGCTGCTGAAATAAAGGCCGCCATCCAGCATGCGTTCTCACCGAGTTTGAAAAAAAATCAACCCAGAAGAAGTCGAGCATGAGGCCGAGCAATGTGTTGTTGACACCAAAATAGGTCAAAACGCCACCTACGCTATTCCAGCTCTAAGAGTAATTCCACAATTTCCTTGAGCTCCTGAAATCAAAGGACGCCATGCGACATGCCTCCTCGCCCGGTTAAAAAAAAATTAGGTGGTGAGGGACAGGGTGTGACCTCAAATCCAGGATAGGAATGCGTTTACGCTCGAACGGCATGTGCCGAAGAAGCCGAACAGTGTGGGACTCGGCCGAACATCGGCAATACCCACTAAACCGCCCAAAAAACACGGCTTGCGACAAGGTTTGAACTCGCGGCCTTCAGCTTACCTGAGATGTTCACCATGCACAGTTGAGTGCCAGACTACCATATATGGCAATTTTCTCATGATTGCCGACGAATGAACAACTTATCCAGTGAACAATTGAGGTGACGGGTGACACCCCGTGAACCTATGGTCGTAATACTACAGTAATCTTGGGTAGCGGCAGCGAGGTGACCCACACCATATAGGAAGGGAAGTTGGGAAGTGCGGCTTTCTTGAGGTTCTTCTTCGAATTCTTGGCATCCTTCCGCGAATAGTTTGCCATGTCGCGTCGCATTAATAAAAAAAGGTCGAGCGTGACGCGTGACTGTCGAATAGGACCGATGCGCCTGGCCTCTGCGCCCCAATTGTATTAGGCCTTCCATGTTCACCGAAATCATATTGTAATTGCGGAGAAGTCATTATTTGAAGATCGGTCAGAAAAGTCTCTGTGCCTAATTGAATACTCAGGACATCACTGGGTTCGAAATAACGAAATTCAAACTGTACCTTGATAGTCATATATAAATACAATACCGCCCCTCTTTTCGTACTGGACGTGCTGAATGAAGCACAGAAGCTCCGCGATACTGTAGAGAGGATCTTCAGCATCCAAGAGGAGTCTATACCACCCTCGTCACTTCGTCACTTCGGCTAAATTTGCGAAAGTTAGTCACCCCATGTAAATTAGGCACATTTGAGGTATTCTTCGTCACTTGAGACTGCCGGCAGTGAATTTTCGTCAGTTCAGATTCCCCGCTGCGAAAGTTCGTCAGTTCAACATGTTTGTCCACACGAAGCACGTGGCCGTTGCCGTCATCAGCCTTCTTTGTTTTCTGACCACCACGTTCCCTCGATTAACCACCACGTTCCCTCGACTTACCGCTACGCGACGTTAATATACTCCAACAATATGTGGGCTGAAAATCAGGCGCTTGAGGCGCAGATGTGGATGCAGCAAGGTGCAGACGGCAAGTGAGTCACGGTGTGCTGTGAATCCACTGGTAGACGTGTCGTCTTAAAAACACCGCCAGTTTTCTGGATATTGGCGATGAAAACTTCGAACCTACCGCCGAATGGGCCCCCACGATGCCGCATGACTCTGCCCCCGCATTCTCGTTCAACGTGATGGGGTGTCAATGAGCGCTGTCGCCTACGCTCAAAATCACTGGGATGAATTCAAAGAGGAGTATCCGGAGTACGTCAAGGCAGTCCTGCTCGCCGACTCGGACGAATAAATTGCAGTTGAATTTCTTGATCTTTTTAGACTTACTTACTGCACACCTAGCTATTTTATTCATTCACATATACTCTTGTAGATTCCCTGTAACTAGCCTATCCCTTACCACCTACTCCCAATGATACCACCTCGACAGAATCACTGTCACGGTGTGACAGAAATGTTGAACTGACGAAGATTCGCAGCGAGGAATTGAACTGACGAGGTTTCACAGTCGGGGCGTCCAGGTGACGAAAATACGCGGCCGGGAGTCCCAAGTGACGAAGAATACCTCAATGTGCCAAATTTACACGGGGTGACTAACTTTCTCAAAATTAGCCGAAGTGACGAAGTGACGAAGGTGGCGCGGACTCATCCAAGAGGGAGGTAGCGTCTCCATTGTGGACAAATGAAACGAGATCTTGTGATTTCATAAACGCCTCCACCAAAATATGTTCTCCTCATGCTCGAAACATTTGTAACCGTCCCTCCCCGCATATCTTGATGAGATACCACAATGGCGGCATGGACAAATCGCATTTTAGGAATCGGGAAAGGCGGGACCAGAATCAAGAATAGACTTTTCAATGAAGGGTAAGTGAAGTCTAGTAATGAGCATCCCGGTTGGCTTTGTGAACTGTCTTGTCAAACTCGTCTTTTGTTGGATACCTGGTTACAATCCAAGATTTGGCAGCTTTCTGCTTTGGACGTAGGCGATGAACCTGTTTCACAGTACAGCAACTAAATGATTGAGGACAGTACCCAAGCCAGACTTTGAAAGATGAATGAGGGTTAGGTGACCGAGATGCCTTTGCCAACATGAGACGAAAATTCAACCATCATAGTTCCTTAAAAAGCAGTCGTGGGATCGCATTGAAAGTGTTGGCACTTCCAGAAAGAAGCTCCTGCAAGGGACGTACTCGAACGGAATAGAACTCGACACGCTCTGATGTAAGAGGCTCTGAATGAGTAGCAAAATCAGCTCGAGGCTGAAGCTTGTTATGTATGCTATTCCACTTACTTGAAGCCTGTGAAATATCAGCTGAGCTGCCAACCGCCAATGCTTATGGAGTGTGCACCGTAATCTGCCCGGCCTGTCTTGTGCGAGGTGGGCCCACCGCTCGAGCCGTTGCCCGTGCTGTCGTCTTTTCGGAGGCGGTTCGCCGCGGCGCGGACGGCGCGTATGAGGTACCATTGGAAGATCGTATATTTAATGGGAGTTTTTTGATGGGCACGAACCGGGTCGGTGATGGCGAGCAGCGCGTAGACGAAGGGTCGGACGCCGTAGACTGTATTGTCTGCATAGATTCGCGTTAGTATTGCGCAAACACGACAGTCGCTTGACGCACCCAGAATCTTGATATTGAACTCCTAAAGAACGATGAGTACCACGCGTCGGCGCACAGCTCTATAGCATATTGTGCCGGTAACCGAGAGCTATATATCCGCAATGGTTGAGGAATACAAACGAAGTAAGTAAGATGCGAAGGACGCACATATAAATCAAACGCGACATTCAACCCATTCAGCACGATGGACGACAAGGGGTATAACGCTATCTTGCATCAGGAATATGTTTTCCCTCTGGCACCAGCTGGCATGTTCTGGCGCTTCTGATATATCTGGCATATTTGGCGGGTGTGCGCCAGCTCGGGCCAGGTTCCGCCAGAATCTGCCAATTTTGGATTTTTTGAAGGGCTTTGGACCATGTTAGAATTCATCCAGGAGATACAGCAAGGGTTGAAAACCGTCTCTAATACAACGGTAACGACCAGGATCTTCATTTTGAGGTTGATGAATCTGCGTCGTCGCGAATCTACCAAGTGATTCAAACTCCGCCGCCCCCTCCAAAAGCATTTTCGAAGCCTTCTGAACGGATTCCGAAAAGTGAAATAAGACCCTCGAGCCCCTCCTTCCCTCCCGAGGCTGTGTCTCGGCATCTGGTGGTTACCCCTTGGCAGAACGCGTTAAACCCAAAGACCTCCAAGCGATCCTACGCACCATCGCGGACCGGCACGGTGTTGATAAAGAGACACTCCGCTGCTTCGTGACGAGGACCTAGAGAAAATGAACAAAAATGAGTCGATAGAGGCGGGGAAAGCAATGCGACGAAACCTTGGCCTCAATTCTGACCAGCATCGAGACGTGCCACCCCGATCGGTTGTGCAGGGTCACATGTAGGTCCTCGGATACACGGAGTGACATATTAGTCAACATTTGTGGATTTGCGTCAGAAAGCCGTTCTTTTGGGATACAGATAAGGCTTCGGAATCGCCACCTATTTTAATGTGAATGTAGACATTAGGGCTGCTCAACTCTCCCGTCGATCACGCTGTTCGTGGGATGAAATAAAAAAGAATTGGCAGCCCTGAATATTACGGATGGGAGAGGCAAGGCGGGTTTAATGTCGCAAGAACCACAAATCCACCACGACAGTTCTGGAGGTCCCTCGTTATCGAGACATCCTGGAAGACCAAAAGGACGAGGATCCCAGTGAGCGTGGTCGCGCTCTCGTCTCGAGTGCCCAGGGCTGGAGAACTGAAGTAGCGAAATGGATCGGCGATGCAAAAGCAGCCGAAGCAGCGGCTGATTCGGAGGACTCGACCTCCGATGTCGATGACGAGGTCTCGCCTCCTCTTCCTAACCGTTTTCCGCAGTGGAAAACGACGACACTGCAGGTATTGTTTGGCGGGGCAGTGAAACCCCGTGCTCGGAAACCATCGGCGGCGGTAATGGAGGAAGAGGAGCCTCGTTGATGCAGGCCCAACTGGCATATGTGGCTGAGAGGACGAGTTCCCTGAATGAGACGGGGGCGGCAAAAATCGAGTGACTCGTGGGAATGAGTACAGGGGTAATAGCGAGGAATAAAATGTGTCCGGTTTTTTAAATTTATAAATTAAGCCCTATCCAAATGCGGGGGAAAAATACCTTAGGGCTTAAAAGTGCCTAAAACTTAAGGCCTTATATAGCCCCCCTTATTAAGGCCTTTAAGAGCTGCAGAAAAAAACCTGAGTTTAAGGGGCGTTAAGGACGAACACGGACTGAGCTCATTCCCCCATAAAAGGATACCTTTAGCTTCACTAAGAGAAGGTTTGTCGCAAAGCCATATGAGCCCACTTGTGGCTTTTTTGATTTTTAAGCCGGAGTGGGGGCCCGCCTCGGACCTAGGGCCCCGTTTCGCAGGCAGGGTAGACAAAAATTTCCCTTTTTGGTAGCCATAAGCCCACTTTGTGTGGCTTGTTTGCGCAATCTGGTTCCTTACCTTACAGAAGTCGCCAAGTTTTTTTTTCGAACGAGATGACTGATTAGATACAAGACTGAAATTCTTGGAACCACCTTTCCACCAGTGCTTCCGCACGATGTCAATATTCACACCTTACAGGAGCAGTCTAAAACAGGTATATTGCCTTTTTCAGCTTGAGAGTTGACGTGATCACTCCACACGTCTTCGAAAGCTACAATTTGGTACCACTCAAGGGGGGGGCGGGGTTCAAAATGTTGAAAAATCTTGTCTGAGAACCCAGGAGCGAGGATACATCCTGTTCGCGCCAGCCCATATCCGAAGCATCCACCCGAGCCAAGCCGTCTTGGTGATGTCGGGAGCAAGCCCATGGTGTTCGAGGCCCTTGCAATCCTAGGCCTCTAGTTGTCGGATCAACGAATGCATTTGTCCCCGAATCCACTACATTCAGTAATTCCTTTACGTTATGTTAATCTCACATGTCCTATTATACCTTATCACAAGTATGCGCCTAATACATTCGCTTCAGGGCTAAGAACCTGGGTGGCTACAAAAAATCTGAACAGACAGTTTTGCTCAGAATCGCGCTGAGCATCACCTCGCAATCGACCGCGAAAAATTAATACCGGGTCACGTTTTGCTGCGCCTTCCGAATCGGTTGAAACACCGCTCGGAGTATCCCGGCCGTCGGACAGATTTCACAATTTTTCTTGAGGTGTTGAATTCAACGGGGAGGATCGAACCAAGCCCCTCGCAAAGTTTTAGAAAAATTAACCCAGAAAAACTCGGATGCCACATGCACTCGAAGTGTTTTTCATTATCCATTTCCCCCCCCGACTGCAACGCACAGTGTACCCAAAGGTACTCTCCAATGGCGCCGGGGAATGTCGGAAGGACGGACTGAGAAGAGGATCATATGGCGAGGGAGGTACCATCCGGCACCATTTGAGTCTTGAGGACATGTCACGGCAAATCGAGGTTAATATCTTTTTTCCCCCATCTTTCTCATCGATTTGTACCGGATCATCGTCATATTTTGGACACCGAGAACAACCCTCCGTATAGTCCTTTAGTCACATTGTATGCCTTTTTTTCGCCATACCGGGTATATTATTGTCCAAATTAAAGGCGATTACTGTAAGAAGGAATACTATCACACTTGTAAGTATGAGAAGAATAAATAATAGAGAAGAGACAAACCTCAGATGGACACACGAGATAGTGAACGGCTGAGGAATGTCTCCTGGAGATGAGTGTTTATATACGTATATGCGCTACTATGAGCGCTGCGCCCAGGGCTGTGAAGAATGGAAGACGGGCACTACGCCCATGGCTGTGAAGAATGGAAGAGGGGGAAAAAGGGGTTGATGAGCGCCGCTAGGCTCGTCGATCCTTTACCTCAACATGCGAACGACTTTGTTGTTAAGATTCCCGGGCCCCAGGTGCGTTTGGATCCGACTGAACTGTATGCTCATTCATTCATTCAACGACGCCACGCTCAGATTCTCGAGTACATGATTCAAGTTGCTGATTCAGATCAAACGACGCGCATGGAGGCGACGCTGCCGGCAAACTTTTTCATTCCGGATGACGAGTACGACAAGGTCCTTCAGGGCGGAGGAAACGGGGACATGATTGCAAGGTGATGCGTTGATGAAATTCCTACGAGGTAGGCCCAAGAGTAGTTGAACTTTCTCCTCCCGGCGATCCCGGGTAGTTTTGACGCGGAGTTCTGCAATTTAAGCGTCAGGGACAGGATACAGCACAGTCATTGCAGCTCACGTCCTTTCAACGACCCCCCTGGTAGTAGGGTGAATGGGTTGGCTTGTATACACATCCCCATGTAGTAGCTTAATCATCATCCCATATCTGCCCGCTACGTCCATGTCCGCTCTTGAGGCTGCCAGCCCTGGCGCCTCCACCGCAGTTATAACTGAAGCCTGTAGAATGAAACCCAACAACGGTTCAACTTGAATATTGTGTGCCCTCACCCCATTGGAAGGCTTGGAATCCCAACACCAGGTTCAAACTGTAAATGCCATGGGACGACAAGGGCGGGATTTCCCGATATCAGACAAATGCAAAGGTCTTGAGTGATGTCAAAACATCTAAGAGTGCCTCGACCCACCACACCTCAGAAAATAATATCGCACAATGAGCCAGCTGAACCGAGGCAGATAGGTGGAAAAATATTATACATCAAGATACTCATCGGCTGAGCCCTACAGCAAAGAATGCAGAAAAAATGTGTGAATAAGCGACATGTAGGGCAGTTCGACAATTATTTCCCCTGCGGTTACAGACAACACATCATTGGGTGCACGAGTTTGCTCAGAAAAGCATGGGCCCCATAGTGCAATGGCTAAGGATCCCAGGATTATGGAGGTCTATGCGGGTCAGCGCAGGCGCCACCCTCAGCTATCCTGATCAACGCGAAGCTAAACAGAGTCTGTTTAGGTAACCTAGTTACGGCGAATTACGGCCAAACATAGGGGGCGATTACCTACACAGGTGACGGGTGACGGAGGTACCTCGGTTGGCATTCCAAACCCCTTGATGGCTTCAATCCAAATGAATGGAAAACACAAAAATGGCTTACAGTGGCGGCAAAAAAGAATGAGCACGGTCGTTTGGCCTCATTTCTGGGCCAAATCACGCCAGATAAGACCTACGATAAGCCTTTCGCGATTTCATGACGATATGCATCATAGGCTTTTGAGCTCCCCGCGGGGCATTCAAGTTGTCCATTTTTAGTATTGGACCGGACCATAGAAGGATCGTGTACGCCATCAGTCCAATACACCGGGCTGCAATTCGAAAAGCATTACCTCGATCTAAACAGTACAACACACCGGGCTATCATTTGAAAGACATGACCTCGAGGTAAACAATACAATAACATGGGAGGATTATTCATGGTCGAAATCTCCACGAGACGCTCATATATGGCTCGCTAGATTTATGTTAGCAATGTAGTCGCACAAATTCGGTTGAAACACACTTGTTCCGACCACAAGTAAAGGTGGGAGGATTAGCCGAATTAAGGTAGCGAAAAAAGAAGAAATCATCGACCCATTTTTAAGTGGGCGGATATCGTTCGCTAAGCAAATGGCGGAAATGGCATCTGCTAGCCGGCCGAAGACGCCGCCAGAACTGGCGCTTCCGAACGGGCAAACATGATCAAGGTCAAAGGGGTTCATCCAGGCACGGGGTTCAAAATGCCATTGTGAGGCACGTGGTTCAAAATGGCTCCCTTATCCCTGCCGATGTGTACTTGTTGAAATTTTATCTGTTTCCGCGAGGTCCCGTGTTCGATTCCCTACGGTAGCTCAATTTAAATGTCCTGTTTAGGTGAGGTAAGAACATTGACCTCACACTGTCATGAGCAGGAAAGTAATGAGGCTAACAAACAAACAAACATGTTAGGATGATAAGCTTCCTTTTACATTGCAAAACTCGTCTTGGAGTGCTACAGAGACTGACCAGATGGCTCCGTGAGGCTACAGGTGTTACATAAAGGGGTACCTAGCAACAGGGCTACAGACGATACTAGTCTACTACTAGTCTCTCACAGACAGACGCTTCAACAAAAATGACCTCATACCTCAGCTTGTTGAAGTCTGTTATTACAGCTCTTTGCGGTACAACAGGCGCGGAGCGTTTTTTATTTTATTTTGGAACTTTTTGACTAGGACAGTCGCTACAGATTCAATCTTCGTCCGATCCCTTTGAAAATATGCTCATTAGAATCACGCTGAGAATCCGCAGCGAATGGTGTCTTACGATTTTTGATGCCATCAAAGAATAAACTTTTCATCATTTTCAGCATGTTTCCACATAGGACGCCTGTAACTTTGGTCACAGGGCTTGGATTGACCTAATTCCCGAATATGTTATACATATGCATGGTGTTTACACAATGGGACCCTTGTGGCAAGTTTCGTGGGCATATTACCTACACCGCCATTCGAACCCTTTATTTACCGGACATTGATCATCGACATTTCTTAAATGTCCCTCAAAACATCCACAGTACGTCACCTGAATATTCTCAGAACATCTGAGATGAAACATCCACCCAACTTCTCGACAATGTTGTACAAATGTTGAGAAAAGGTCGCCTATACACTGTCCCAAATATTCAAAGACTATTTCGGCCCATGTACATTGCGTAGTATACACATATCCTACTTTTTTTTTTGTACACTTCGATGGGCTCATACTGGCAGCTTGCAACGTGGATATCGAACAGTGTCGCTGCTTGGCTCATATTGCACTGCCAGTGTTGAGTCTTGACTTGGTTGATATTCACACAGCCAGTCAGCTTGGGCAACTTGATCGTGTCAGCACCGATAAAAAATTAAGCAAGAACTTTTGAGGCATATCCCCACAGGTGAGAGGAAGGATTAGGAGGGAATTCGGTGGATCGGAACAAGAGCTGTTTGGTTGCTGTTTGGGGTCCGTGCGCATCAGAACAAACAAGGCCAATGTTGGTACGCCCACAATGCCCTTTGTCGTTTCCTCCCACCTCGACAACTTCACGCATACGCCTGGCTCTTCCTTGACACCGCATTCCACCATCGCTGTTGCCATGACCACGACCACTGGCACCCAACTCATCCTTCTGCGCGTCTGATGCCGATTGCGCTACCTCCCCATGTGCCGCCGCCACGTTGCCGCCGTTGTACTGTACTGTGGGGTGGAAAACTGATACCACACGCCTTGCTACCGCCCCATCGGCTCAAGTCCCTGTCTCGCCCACTCAGCACGGCCCCACCGTCGGGAGCCCAGCTCGTAACTGCTGTTTGCACAATCCACACAACTGCACCAGCGGCCCACTGCCCGTCCTTGTTGAATTTCTTCAAGCTACCAAATTATCAAGTTTCTCAAGATACACAAGAACTGCTTGACGGTCGTCTAGGTCAATGTCGCACCAAGATTTCAATCCCTTCTTCGCGCTCGCTCAAGCATCAAGTTGCCATCAACTCTTCAACTCCTCCCCTCAATCTTGCCCAAACTTCAAAGGCCAAGGCAAACCTCCATTCACCAATTCCAAGCACTTCAAAACTACCAATTCATCGACTCATCTTAACAAATTCGATGATGCACGAGGCCCCGACCGCAAGATGATCGTTCCTGTTGCCCTCCGCTTTCGTTCCTGTTGCCTGCCACCTTCTCTCCGACATGTGTGAAGGGTTTCCAGTACGTTTGTTTTTGTTCTCTTGTTATTCTGTAATATGTATGGCAGTGAATGCATTGTTTCGAACAAACCAATGAATGAATTCGAGCTTCCCAGAGAATATTATTATTATTTGTAGCAGATGTTCCAAACCTTGAGGAAACCTTGAGGAAATATTGGCCCAAACATCTCTAAAATGTCGATGTTGTGGAAGCCTTGAGGGATTTGACGTCATTTATTTTGGTTATGTTTCGGCAATATCCTGCCAATGTTGTGACAGCTATTTACAAACATTCGGGATCGAACATCTCGTAAACATCCCTCACGAACGGCGGTGTAGATAGGACACTGTGCATTGGGACAGTGAAATCATGCCCCACAAAAAAAGTACAATATGGAGTCAATTTTGACCGCATTGACTATCCCAGTATACCATTATTTAGGTAATATGCTGAAGGACATTGTGTAAAAAAGCCAGGTTGAATGAGGCATCAGAAATCAAAGTTACAGCTGTCCTATGCTGGGACATGCTGAAAATGATGAAAAGTTTATTTCTTGATGGCATCAAAACTCGTAAGACACCATTCGCTGCGGATTTTCAGCGTGATTCTAATGAGCATATTTTCAAAAGAATCGGACGAGGATTGAATCTGTAGCGACTGTCCTAGTCAAAAAGGTCCAAAATAAATAAAAAACGCTCCGCGCCTGTTGTACCGCAAAGAGCTGTAAGCGCGCTGGTCTGATCAGGATAAAATGGTCATGTTTGAGTGCTTTTGTTTACAGCTCTTTGCAGTACAACCGGCGCGGCGGGTTTTTTTTTCTGTTTTGAGACTTTTTCAGGAGAACAGCCACTACGAGCTCAATTTTGGTCCAAATGTCCTGGGAGTAGGTGCGTTGGAATTGCGCTGCAAATCCGCAGGGAACAGAATACCGGTTTTTTGAATTAGATTACGTAATGAAAGGCTTCAGACGGACACACATAATTTTATAAAGAGGTAGATTCAAATTTCACTCCCAATTCACATTCGGCCTCCCAGTTTTGCTTTCCATGGCCAGCTTGCTACAGATATATGAGGTGAACTACATTTCTCTATGTAGGCTCCAGAGGGGCGGATACCTCGGACATCGAACGCGACGGATATTTGGGGTATCCATCAAGCTATCAACAGGTATGTAACAAACTATCACCACCGTCGATATTTCAGATATCCTCCACGTTCACCACGCCTTCCGTTCCACGGTGGACGAAGGAACAGCGCAGGGTCGACCTCGCGCCCTCTCTGCGAACATGCGCACCGCCATCACGCACACCACCCCGTGCGCTAGTGCCCGCGGGTCCTCGCCACGCACCTCCGCCTCCCCGTGCACGCCCGTCTTGACTCCCCCAAGAAAGACGAAGAAACTCCGAGAAAAAAAACTCACTATTAAAGCTGTCTCGTGCCTCGCCACGGGTCGGCTATGTACCTAGCCTTGTACCGCTGAAGCCATCGCACAACTTATGCCATCAATTGGCCACATGCCTCGTCAGGACGGTACCCTAGGGGTACGGGCGTATTTTTTACGCCGTAACCGTAAAACGGACGGTTGCATGCCCTAATCCTGTCTAATATAGCATCTGTATGCTACCAAAGCATGGCTGTTTTGGAATCCTGAGCTTCGAAAATTCTACACCAGCAGTCATGCAGTTTTTGACGAACGTTATTTCCCGGGAAACTCAACAAAGAAGGTTATTTCTGTGCCTGAATGCCCGCCTCAGTTGTCGGATGATGGGGGGTGAAAGCGAAGAGGATAATCCTTCAGCTTCGGCGGATACCCCTCAAACATCACTAGAGCCCCCACTCCACCAGTTTCACCTCCTCCGCATGACGATCCCCCATTACCTTCTCCTCTTCCACTACTGGATGAACCACGAAAGCTGCGAGATCGTCGAGGTGGATCACTGAATGTGAATCACCTCAACCTCCCCCCCCCCCCCCCCCCTCCCCCAAAACCACTCCTTTGCAATCTTCGGCGACCTCAACAAACACCACGCCCTATGGTCGGGCCCGCTCCACCCTAAACGCACTGCTGACTCTGACACGACACTCCTCATTGACGTTATGACCAGACACGGCCTCTCCCAGTGCATCAAGGCAGGCACCCCCACCTTCTTCTCTCCAGTCCACCACACCACGTCGACCATAGATCTCGTACTCACCTCGGAGACGTCCCTAGGGCCGTTTCTGGAGAAGTGCGAGGCCCTCCCTGGTCATGGCTCAGACCACGCGCTCATTTCGTGCACCTTTGCCATCCCGCTCGAACATAACGCGCCTCGCCAGCGCCGCAAATTCCGCGGGACCGACTGGGAAGAATTCCCCGACCTTCTCGACGCCGAAATCGCTCGCAAACCCCTTCCCCCTCTCCCTCTCCACACGCCGGAGGACATCAATGAATACGTCGACACACTCACCGAGAGGATAACCACCGTGCTCGACAGCCACGTTCCGCTAGCCCGCCCGAGCCCATACTCGCGCCGTTGGTGGAACGCTGGCCTGCCCGTACTGCGCCGCGCTTACAACGCGGTGCACCGCGCTATCACAAAGGACGACCCAGCGGAATGCTTCAAGCTCTTCTGTTTGTCTGGAATGGGTAATAAAACTCTGGGCTCTGTTGAGAACACTGTCAATGCCTCTTATTTATCCCTCGGACCGGGATCATTGGTAATCATGATGCACCATCATACATCGTCGACAACTTATTAAGCCTCCGGAGGCCAGAATATATGAAGTTCCCGATGTTGCAAAAATCAAAACCGGAAGTTTTTTCGGGGGCTGAAAACTTTTTTTTTCTGTGAAGCCTGCGAATGCCCCTAGACTGTGTCCCTACATAGTATATGAGCCTAGTAGGAGGATTCTTAAAGGAATAGGGCTGGATCACAGCAGAACATTGCTAGAATGCAACTTCGGACCATCGGGCCGGCCGTAGACCGCCACCATGTCAATGTTTTGCCTTCCTTACCTCGTCCTTTGTTCCCTATTCCACATTTGATCATTTGATGACTCCATCGTCATGTTCCTGATGTGCCCCCAAGCTCAAAACCGAAAAAAAATTCAATTACTGATAACTTACTTTTTTGGGTTCAAATTTTGGATGGAAACAGGATAATACATTATAGTTTCAGTGGCTTATCCTGCTATAGCTAGAAGTCACCATGTGGCTGTATTCATGGTCCAATTGCCCTCACAACTTCAAAAATCCGACACCCAAAATGATGGCATCAATATTGATCCTGCATCAGTTCCAAATCAGAGACAGGATAAAATTCCGTCCTTTCGATAAGCTCTAAATCATTGCAGTTCAACCAGTTGCAACCCTAATTTGAGGTACATACAAGGCTCAGTTTAACATGCCGAAAGGTGATGCCGGTGCACGGCCGGCCCGATGGTCCGAAGTTGCATTCTAGCAGCATTCTACTGTGATCCAGCCCTATTCCTTTGAGGATCCTCCTACTAGACTCATATACTATGTAGGGACACAGTCTAGGGGTTTTCTGAGATTCCATATAAAAAAGTTTTCAGCCCCTGAAAAAAACTTCCGGTTTTGATTTTTGCAACATCGGGAACTTCATAGGAATAGGGTGTACTTATATTTCCCATAGTTAAATCGGTTACAGTATTATTTTTAATTCAACTGTCAGTGTTTACATAACTGCGGCATTCGTAGAATTGAACAATTGTACACGCAAAAAAAAAAAGTAGGGTCGAAGGAATTCGAAAATTCCCTTCAAAAGGCCGGTAGTGCGATATGGGGCCGTCGGAGGGGAAGTCGTCTTGCCCGAAGAAGAGGGAGATCATGGATTTGAGCTGTTCTAACGAGGAGAGGAAGCTGATCACGGCGCCCTCTGCGATGGGATGTCGACGGGCATAGTCTGCGGTGGTCAGATGAGAGGGAAGGAGGAGGAGAACGTACGAACCCCCTCTGATTTTGTCGTGCAATTCGCGGGCAAGGCGGGTAACGTGAAACATATCTATGGGAGGTATGAGCAACACTATAAACAAGATCGCAGGATTGGAGATTTACACGGCCGGATCGCACTGAACACCGGATCACTGAATATCTCGTTAGAGCTGCAAAAGAGATTAGTGTCAGACAGATTGGGATCACCTCTTTCTTACATTGCACAGTTTAGTGGTGACTGTCAATTCTGCAGGTTAGAATACCAGGTGAAGTGACTCTGCTACGATGGTGATTCAAAAATCTGACTTCAGGGTATGAGCTATACGTTTCTCTCCAAGTAGTAGTACAATGGATGACATACCAGAATCGAACATTGCGATGTGCAATATCACGACTTCAGTGCTCCTTATATATACAGTTACGGTGCGTGCGGCACCCCGGATGATCACAGGTTTTTCTCCCTGCTGTTCGATTGTGACATAGATTTCAGAGGGCTTGCTTTCGGCATCCATGAAACCTAGTCTCTTATGAACAGACGCTACAACAATAGAGTGCTCATACCTCGCATGTTGTAGTCTGTCGAAAAGGTTGATGCATTGATCGCTGGCCGCGTTATTACAAATCACGAAAACAATTTGGATGCTGGTATGCATTCCAGAACAAATTTATCACAAATATGAACTCAAATTAGTATTTATTAGCATAGATTGAGCAGCTTTCTCACCCAACTCGTGGCGGCAGAGTCGAAGAACCAGGAGTTTGAACTTTGATGGCTCAAGAGATGACAAATCCTGACATAATCTGCTCTTTCTATTCCGCGAGAACGGAAGTTGAAAAATAAAAATTTGAAGACATATTTGGGGTCAGACATGGATTTAAATATTAACGCGGCCACTAAACACAGTGGCGCGGTTAACAACAGACTAGGCATAACCAGTCGCTGGATCAGTCCTCGTGATCCAGTTGTTGGTGCTCGGGATTGTCTGTGGGTCCAGGTTCCCATTCCCCGAGCCACAGGCCCACACATTTGGACTGTACACGGGTGTCGCCGGGGGCTTGCGCTTCAAAGAGTCAAATCATCAGGCAACCGTGAATCAAGCGTCCTACACGTTACTCGTCGCAAGTACCATCGTCACGCTTATGCCCAGTACGTCCCATTCTCACTGGTGTGGCGTCGGTCAATATCAACGCCCGTTTTCTGAGCTATCCTTGCCACCGCTCTATCCGGAACCTCGCCATCCGAGCTCGAGAGAGAGGGGCACACTCAATCCTCACTGCAAATCGAGTGGTGCGTGGTTATGATCCTCGAATATTTGATAGTTTCCGACAGAAATCACCCCATTTTCTAGAAGATAGCGTGAGAAGCCGATGAATGGGAGCTATAAGTATGTTATGTATGCCGGTAACCCGGCTACAGTTGGGGGGAGCTTGCCTGATTCGAGTTGAAGTTTTCCATGTGGATATTGTACTCTATGGATTGAATACATATACTGCGTTCCGGCTGTAAGCTAGGAAGCGAAACACTACGTAGAAGCGAAACTGCGCCTTGTGCACTACCTTCAACGGTCCCAATGGGCGCAAGGTTTTGTGAGCAGGATCTTCTCCTTCCAAAAGTTTGGCTTGTCGAAGGAATCAAAGAAAACGCACGTATTGCGGCCGCACGGTGCAGTTTCATTTGCCCCATTATTTGGCACATAAAAGAGAACCAATCTGTAGCCACTGAGCATGGGTCGGAAATGACGTTGACCAGGTGGACACCTGGACACGAACCCTGGAGAAAATAGATGCCTCGCTGGAACAGTGGGAGTTTGGCTACCCTACACTGGGAGGACGCCGTCTAATACTCCTAATGGTGGTAGGAGGCATGACCCAATATTTGCCAAAGGTGTAAGGCATGCCGGCAGAGATAGAGGCCCGACTAGAGAAGAGAGTCCGCAAATTCATGTGAGCAGAAAAAAGAAGTATAACAGTTAAGAAAGAGACCATATACGCATCCGCAGAAATGGGAGGCCGAAATCCGCTCGACCTTGTCACAATAAACGAGGCCATTACTATAATGTGGCTGAAGTCGTACCTAAATTTCGGTGAAGACAGGGCACTGTGGGGCTACGTTTCAGACGAGATAATCTTAACATTGAGGAGGCACTCAGACGAAACATGTACTACAAGACGGGCGGGCGAAAATCATTGGAGAAGACAGCCTCAAAGGCGACCTAAAAAAGATGGTCCAAATTGGCCATAAGTACGATGTCTAAATGAGGCACTGGCTGCTTTGCGGAAAGCCCAAAGAGAAGCAATAATTTGGTACCACAAAAAATCCAACGGGACGAAATCCATGTTCAACAAGAACCAAGTGAACGATCGCCTGAGAGATAAACACAAAGTAGACACCGTCGGTGACGCCGAAATCGAGACAAGGAAGACCAAGACTGCAAGACGCACCCATCGCAAGGACTGTAAATGCGAGGCCTGCAAAGAGGCGAGGACGACGGTGAAATGAACTCATCCCCAGCTCTGCTTTGCCAAAGCTCGGAAAATGCTGATGTCACTTGAACCCAAATGGGACCCTCTCTTCCCGCATCCAGAAGACTATGAAGCAGAGAACACAAGAATCAATGCAGCAGACACCCAAGAGAACGCTGGTGAGAATTCAGTCACCTTTGACACAAAGATTACACAAGACACACTGACCGACACCTTCCGCATTTTTTAATGAACAAGTGAGAGGCACAACCACGGCTCCAGATACAAAAATGGAACCCGAACCCGACGAGCCCATCACGGTTTTCACGGACGGATCTGGCATGGACAATGGAAAGGATAAACCCCAGGCAGGCTCAGGAATTTGCCTCGGCGAGGGCGACAACGGGAATAGAGCAATTAAAATCCCGGACACGCTTGACCCATCTAACCAAGTGGGCGAGTCATCGCTATAAAGGAAGCAGTTGAGAGCTGCCCAAAAGATGTCCCTATGACAATTTATAGCGACTCAAAGTCCGCGTCAACCCGCGTCATTTTCTCCTGACCCAAAAGGGAGCAATGGCCGAGCCATGGGCCTACACTTCTTCGCTCGATACCGTAGATCCTGAAAGTAATGACCCGGATCGTCCCATCTCAGGTCGCCTCAGGAAGCACTCAAGAAAGCCAGCGCGCGCTGGCCTAGCGATGATCCTATACGTCCGATCTAAAGTTTGCCTCCGTGACTTGATTCGCAAGTACTTGGGAGACAAATCTCGTGACGGTAAGTTTATTATCCATGGTTCAAATTCTTCTGACGTGAATTCCTTAGCGTTGGACATCTCGTATGAGTGGTGTTGTGATCTCGACCATCCGGACGATCCTAAGCGAAAATTCGACAAACGTACCTTTTTCCCAGGCCGTTTCATCTACGCAGACGCAGACGGAGGCATATACGCAGGCGATGTCGACGAGGCGGATCGGGTGCACCTAAATCCGCCCAAGGGAAAGAAGCGTAGGTCTAAAGGCCTCGCCAATCGCAGGGTTATCGACCGTAGTGACCTCCAATGCAGACTGCGCACCTGGCTGGTGTCTGCACATGCGTCCAATCCTCTACGCGCTGTTCGCCCAGCTGCATTCATTCTCGACACTCAGGCGATAAAAGCCCTTTCCACAGTTCACCCAGATCGCATAATCTCCGTGTTGCAAGTCGTTATGGCAGCGCAGGAGACGGAGGAATGGGGAGAGCCGACATCCTGACGATCATTTCAATATATGATGCGGAGTTGATCAAGGACTCAAACGAGCATGCCACATCAACCAAAGGCAAGAATGGTTCGAAGGTGGGCGGGAGGAAAGAAAAGGGGGGAGAAGATTGGGAGCAGGTAGCGAAGAAGGCAAGAACGGAGGCGCCATTGGCAGAAGTCTCGACAAATATTCGTCGCAGTACCAGAGCCGACGTAGATGACGTCCCATCGTTCGGTCTCTCAAGTCTGAAGCCCCGGTCCATTTGAAACAGCCATGCAGGTAAGGCGATTCCTCATTCGTTAGCATGATGTTGTGTCTGACTTGGCACTTTCCGTAGCTCCTCAACCGTCAGCTGGGAATTGTCAAGTTTGTGGATCTAAAACCGCTATTCTTGTCCATTTACTGCTCGTTGCACACGTATCTCACGCCTGTGGCCTCCCTCCTGCCTCTGCAGTTACACATCCGGCGCAACCCTGCTGAACACTCGCTCGGCTGCATGCTCCCGGTTGTGCGGTGATTGGCCTCAATTCATGGCCTTGGTAGATGTTGTCAATATCACTTGTTTCACCTCCTGCATCCGACAAGCAGACGCACCAACCCTGAAGTCATGACAAACGTACTATCCCCATCGAACAACCCTTGCGAGACGGTTCCCATTTGGCTATTTGACACGATGATTTTGGTATTTAAGTGGTCTGTCTGCTTGTCCTTTGTCTTGACCACCATGTCGAACTCTGATCGCGAATTTTTAGACTCCATTTCCCGCCTTTTCATGGAGCCCAACCGTCCCTCTCCCGGATATCTCATTAATCCCACCATTTCAGACGACCGGCGCCGAGAGAGGCCCATAGGCAATTGGAAAGGAAAATATTCTTAGAGAGGCTCGAAAGATCACCTTCCCTGGTTCAGGTCATGATCCCTGGTGGGACTGTGAACAGTTTTTGGTTCAACTTAATGAAGCCATCAATCTCTTTGAAAAGCAATTTCCAGGAAAACAAGCTTTATATGTCTTGGATAATTCTTCAGCTCATGGATCTTTGGGCCCAGATGCCCTCAATACCTTTTCAATGAACAAGTCAGATGGTGGGAAGCAGTGAAAGCAGAAAGATAAAATTATTCTGGACAGCAACCCTGATGCATCCTGCAGAGGAAAGGTCCAGAAAATGACAAATGAGAAGGGAGAACAAAAAGGACTTCAAGCTGTTTTGCAGGAACGAGGATTCAATGTGAAGGGGCTGATTTCAAAGTGTAAACCCGTGTGCCCTATTGAGAACAAGAACTGCTGTATGGCACGATTATTGAGCCACCAAAATGATTTCAAGAATCAGGTCACAATGGTGGAGGAGTTGATTAAAAGGAGGGGACATGAAGTGATCTTTCTTCCCAAGTTCCACTGCGAGTTGAACCCCATTGAAATGGTAAGTATATTTTCTTGCCCACTCACCACAAGTATCTAACAATTGTTCAAGTATTGGGGGTGGGCCAAATACAGATATCGGGAGGAAGAAAAGAAGAATTTTGAACAGGCCAAAGCTGCAGCCATCAAGTGGTTGGATGCTTGTCCACTTGAGGTCATTCGCGAATTTATCAACCGTTCCTGGTGATTTGCAAGTGTTTACTGGTTGGGATTGATTGGGTGGGCTGTCATTTCTTTTGTTGAATTAGTGTATTGTGGACCCACAAAATCGCAATGGAAGTCATTCGGGGCCGGTCGGCGACTTTTCCACCGCACCCACTTGGGTAATTTGGAGTACATCCAACTTCAGTACAATCAAATCAGTCCGGTTACGTTCCCACATTTATTCGGGCTATAGTAAGTACACCCAGCTGATCGATCGGTAAACCATCTTCGAAGCCCCTTGAATTCTGAGGGTCACTCTGCGAAGCGGCCGGCTCGCTCGGGCCGGACACTGTGGAGATTCAAAAGATTGTGGGGGCGAATATGCGTCGGCCTTATCGGAATCAACGGGGTTTAGTGAAGACGGAGGAATCGTAAAAGACTAGCGACCTAGATCCCGCTACAGTCAAATACGATTTGAGCGCAATCAGTGCTCGGGTGAGCCAATAATCGACACAGAGTTAGCCCTTTCGGTCCAGTATTCCGCTAATGGCTCTGCAGGTGAAGTTAGTTCGCTGCGATCGACGCGCGCGCAGATGAACTTGTCTTTGTCCAATTTATGTCAGTTATGAATTGGTTATGAACATCTACTATCCCCCCCGGGAGCTCGGACACCTAATGCACCAGGGAAAATATAGCAAGCCTGATAAAACTTGCTCACATCACATGTGCACTCTTCGTTAAAGTGATTTCATGTCAAACCAATTGAAATTGCTTGCCGGACGTCAAGTCACACGTTTCAATGGACGATTAAAAAAGCAATAGGGTCACGGGATTGAAAATGGAAACTAGTAATTGCGCTCCGGAAATAATGGCTCCCAGCGCGATCTGAATGGTTGTAAATGTTTGCAGTGATCAGGGCTATCCATTTCTGGAAGCTGCGGCTTAGAAAATGGCTCTGGGGCTTCAATGGAGTTAAAATGGCTTGCCGGATGTCAAGTCACATGTTTCGAAATGTAGACGATTAAAAAGGCAATAGGGTCACGCAGTTCAAAATGTAAAACAGTAAATGCTGGCACTCCGAGGCAGTAATATTAGTGCCAGTAGTCGGCTAACTGCGGGTCAGCAGGCGCAATAATATTGTGGGTGTTCTAAATACCGATCAGCTAGATCCAACCATGTGCAAGGATGATCCACCTGCCCTCAGCTCAGGCTATGCGGATGCCAAATTTACCGTCCAAAGCCAAGTCTCCTTCAACTGCCCGGGATTCGTGATATTAGTTTCATTCAAGCAGCGAGAAATAAGGGCAACAGCGAAATAAGGGTCCTCCGGGCCGCGCCCAGATCTAGGAGAACGTCGACAATCGGGAGTTGCCGTTGCTATTGCTTCGGGCCGGCTTGAATGTGGTCTTGTTGGGCATAGCACCGCCCTTAGAATGAAGCGCCTTAAGGCTCCGCGCTTAATGAGGAGAGCAGGGGAAAGATTCGAAGACACGGTATCTTCCACTGGCAGTATCAAGCCAAAAGTCAGACCAAATTATGTAGTGATGTGATCCGTACAGCGAATGGGTTTGTGGACAATATTTGTAGATAACGCGTACTCCGGCCGTTGGCAATTTACATAAAGAAAAGAAAATGGACAGATAGATAAATGCAAAAGCAGTGAATAGGCTGGGGAAATGGCTGGCGAATGGAGCAACACCTATGCAGCCAAAAAGGGCGAGCGGCATGACGAGATGCATTCATCCCCGCTTCTTAGGCTGTAAAATGTAAGGGGATGACCCTACGGAAGGACATTGATATACGCACCGACTTGCGCGGCACCTTCGGGGCGGGGGCGGCAGCTTTCGCTTTCACAGGGGCTGCTTTCCTAACGGTTTTGATCTTCGCTGACTTCGCGCTGTGGTGCCAGTCACTACCTAGATAATGCAAGGTATTGTTAGGACATCGCCTGACAAAAACAAACGCAACGGAGGCACGAACGTTTTTCGCGGGTGCCCGCGTCGTCATGCTTTTCTTCGCCCGCTTGGTCGCCATCCCCGCGAGCTTTTTCGTAGGGGTCTTGGCTGCGGGTTTGGCTGACTTCGTGTAAGTAGAGGCGGCTTTCGGCTTCGTTTTCTTGGCGGGCTTACCCTTAGTGGCGGCTTTCTTTGCCGGGGTGCGTGTAGTAGATTTAGCAGTTGGATTCTTCCCGGTTGCAGTCTTGGTCGGCTTCGCCTTCGTAGGCTTGTTCTTCAATGGATGATTAGCGAGCAGACTGGACTCCAAACAAATATTACCTCTTTGGCGGCGGAGGCATTAGCTGGCTTGGTTTTGGGGGCGAGCTTTACGCGACCAGATGGGCCTGCGATACTGTGTTGGTGGCTGCCCCACGGCGGACAAAAAGGACAACAAGCACCTTTGGGTAAAACGAAGATATTCTTCTCGGTCCCCGTTGCGAGAGCCTTGGATAGCTGGGTGTTCTGGGCGTTGCCGATGGTGAGCTTGTACTTTGACTCGACAAACCTGGGGCTGTATTACAGGGGATTGCAAATAGAGACAGTGCTTAAAGAGGTACTTCTTGATCTGGGGGCGAGAGACGCCTTGGCGAGCATCTTCCGGATGAGCGACGATGGATTCCTATGGGTAAAACGGTGGTCAGCGAAGAGCGAGGAGCGGGGGAGGGGGAGGGCGCAGCACGTGAACAGACATGCGGCGACAAGCGGGCAAACAGGTGACAACGGCCAACATTGCCTACTCTGCCGCCAACGCTGAGGACCAAAGACGCCAGAGGAAAAAGAAGCGGCGGAGCATAAAAATGAAACAGAGCAAAGAGAAAGATACGCAACTTGGACCATCTCGACCCATGTAGGGTGAGAGGGAGCGGTCTTGGAGGGCGCGCGCGCGGTAGTCTTCTTGGTAGCCTTGGCGGGGGAGGCGGGCTTCTTGGCGGACATTATGTCTGTTGAAATTGGCGGGCGGGGTATGTTGAGCTACTGTCTGGTGGTTGAAGCGACGGTTGGGTGTGACAAGAGGGAAGAGACCAGTGGCGTGGCGTGATCGCTACCAACATTGTACTTGTTTGTTTGATCGCGCACGGGCCACACACCGGATTTGCTATTGTTTACTGATGCGAGATCAGCTTGGCGGTCAAAAAAATGAACCAAGATGGGAGACACATACTTACAGACGTTTGCATAAATGATTGCAGTCGCGATTTCCGTGGCGAGATGTTTGCTCCTGTGTGAAATGTGATCCGAGGTGATGGCCGCAGGAGAAATCAGTCCACAAGGACAGCTTACCCCTCAATTGGGCGATGCTTTTCTGAATGGGTATTCTTTCGAGCGCGATTCACCTCAGCTTCAACTTTTCTCGAGCCTTGTGCGTCTTTTTGTGCAGATGTAGTACGCCTCAACGGCCACCTGACGCACGGCAATCACTGGATCAATATTGTTTTACATGCACAAACAAGACCGTGAAAATCCGCGACTGCAATCATTTATGCAAACGTCTGTAGGTTCGGAACAAGCCCGGGCAGGTCCGGTCCGGGCGAGCCGGACACCTTCTTGAAGGGGCTTGCTTCAAAGTCCGTCAAATAAGAGGGTTGCCGAATCCTTTCTCTTGCTCGTAAACCTTCCTCTTTTCCCTAGGTCTTTCTTGTACCTCGTATTTAATATGTATACCTCGGTCTAAATAATGCTGTTGCATCAGGAAAACACAAAGTTGTCACATAGCCCCACATAGCCCCACATAGCCGTCATAGCAGAAGGACCAACCCCATAATAAGGTGGGAGGGGGGTGGGTCAACCCCATAGCCGCTCATAGACACCATAGCTGGGATAGCCATAGCGCTCATAGCTGCTCAAGTGCTTCATAGTAGCTCATAGTGAGCCAGAGCTAGGCTCGAAACCAGCCTGTCTATGAAGCAAGCTGTCGATAGACAGGCTGGTCGATTAACCGTTCTTTAACGATTACCTCGGCGTGTCATTGTACATGTTTGCATTTTACCCCATTTATCTTATGCCCTTTTGTTCTCCTCGCTCTTCCTCCTGGCTTAACTCCTTTAGGTCCTCGATTTTCTGTACTTTGCAACACAGCCTTTTCATTTGCGACAGAACAGCTGACCTATGCGCGGTTCTTTCTTGACAGGACGCAGCGGATCGCAGTTGCTGCCGCCTACGGCGCAGTACGATTTAATTAATCCTGCCGCGAGGCCACGTAGCCCTCCCGGAAGATCCTAGGCATATAAAAACGGCGCTACTGTCGTGTGGAACTCTGATCTTTTCTCGCTTTCCTCATCCCCAAGCAATCAATCCTAGGTTTGATCTGATTTTCTCGTTTGTTCCTGCCCTTTGCTGGATACTTCGTTTCAACTCAACTCTGTTTCACTTCTTCTGGGTTCTCTCTCCCCTGGCGTGATTTAATCAATACTATTTCTCAAGCAATCCAACGATTACCGCCACTCCTGCTCCTCTCACATTCTACGGCTCTGTGGCCGGGATGGCCGTTTCAAACTGCTCGTGATTTCACGTTCCGGTAGGAGGGTAGTCCTCGCTCAAAATCTCGGGACGAGACACCATAAAACACCTTTTACGACGCGGAATTCTCCATCACTTGCATCCGAATCAAATTTCACTGGGGCATATGGTTCAGCGCAATCCACAATAATTTTCCTCCTTCTGTGCATTCCACTATTCACGATAGTCATCACAATCTGCTTCAAGTGCGAATTCCATCAGGTCAATTTTATTTCAGCTTTGTGCCGCTGGTCTCCTCAAATGCAGTTCTTTGGATTGTTCTCACGTTCGCTAGATCTTCTTTTTCTCGACAAGGTATTGTACCTCCTCCCTCTTTTTCCACTCAAGTATGGCCCATACATATTTTGCTTTCCTCTGGCTACGGCGCTCCATCATTCGGCGCTGCTGCTGCATGTGCATCCCATTTCCTGTTTTATTTTTGTGATTTGCCAGCTGACCTGTGCATCAGAGATTAACTCTGGTCCAGAGAACTGGTTGCTATTTTTCACCTCACCGATCAGCCGCTCCAAACCCGTTCAAAAGGGAGGCTCCTTTCGCATCCCTTTTGCTTTGCCACCCCCATCATGTCTCCCAAACCGCACTCTACAGAATCGCCCTCCCCGTCCTCAATGATCTGCGTTTTCATGCCTTTAGAGTCCTACGCTATGGTTCAAGACTGCAAGATGCTTGAAGACACCTCGAGGCTGCAAGGCGCTTCAAGGTCCCAAGACCCTCGAGGCTTGAAGACCACTCAAGATTTCAAGTTGCCTCAATCAAGACGCAGCAGCCTGACATCCCCGACGTCGAGCCATCATCTACCTGGTTATTGGCGGCGCCTACTAGGTCAGCACTCATTTTCTTTCCAATTTTCTACACTCCAACGAGCAGTCCCACACTTTCCTGCTATGCTATCGCCAGCTGTCGCTTAAACTTTGCTCCTCCAAGCCGGCACTCATTTTTTCTCAGGGTCTGGCCGCTTGCGACCCTTGAATTCCAATTTTTACGCCCCGAGTGGCTGGTCGTGCGCCCGTGGCATTGTCTCATGTTCAACTCAACTTTTTCCTCGCCCACAACACCTCACACACCAGAGTCGATTCATTTTTTATTCTCCTGGGTCTCAAGGGGGTCCAAAGATAAGAGACGGCCATATGACGCCCACTGTTTAAATTATCGGCCTGAGCTTCCCACGAGCAAGGAACTGTATTGAATTGACGCCATGACGCCCAGCGTTCAAATTATTGTCCTGAGCTTCCCAAGGGTAAGGAAAAAATTACTTTCAATTGACTTTCAGGCAAAACAGTTTTCTTCTCCAAGATTTGGTGCGGTAGTTTCGGTGCGGTAGTGAGATAGAAAGCGGAGATTTCGGGGGGAAAAGGCTGGGTTGTTATCGGTAGGACGGCAATAAACGGCGGTGGGTGAAAAAAAAGGCTCGGATGACGCGGATGTCGAAAACGGCAGAAAAATCTGGTCGGAGTGGCTCTGTGGTTCGATCACACTCTCATCGCCAGGTTGAGACGCTAGAACTGGCAGTCTCAAAGAGCGGACATGGCGGTAGCGGACAAGAAGGGATGGATGACCTAAGCCAACCCGATCCTCCCACTACAACGGCACAGATGTGCTATTATCTCTACCCGATTCGGGTCTTGTCCGCGTCCTCTTCCCTTGATTCCTGCTCTGTTGGATCCAAATCGACGTTCCCATTCAAGATATCTTCACAATGTCATTACAGCTAATGTCAGTGAGGTGGCTACGGGTCTGCCACGCGCTCTTCCGAGCCGTGGTAGTCAGACGTCCGAGGTACCCGCGCTGACGAGCGATGTGGACTTTGACGTTCTGAACGCCGTCGAGAGCCAGCAGGACGCAAATGGTCCCTGGTCTCCGGTGACTCGCAAGAACTCCCGCACTCACAGTGTGCGTTCGGCTTCGCCCGGCAGTGGTAATGTTGATAATTCAGTCAATAATATTTTTTCCGGCGGCCGAGGAGGAGGACGAGTCTTGAGACTTTTCGGTATGTGGTCACGTGATGGGCGGGAGGGGCGGGGCGCGCGATGGCGCGATGGGTGCGTCCGCCTTCTTATATTTATTCGTATTTACGCTGAATTTCTCGAGAACTTTCGGCCCACCCTCACCGGCATCGCGTCAGGCGTCGGGCGGGAGGGGCGTACCGTCGGGCGCGCGACGGCGCGATGGAAGCGCCCGCCTTCTGATATTTATTCCGATTTACTATGAATTTTCCGTGAATTTAGTGCCCACCCTCACCGGCATCGCGTCGGGCGGAAGGGCGGAAGGGCCGCACCGTCGGTCGCGATGGAAGCTCGCTTAATATTATTATTCATGATTTTTTGAGTATTCTATTGTGAATTTTCGGTTAAGTGCCCGCCCGGCACCGTCGGCATCGTGGCAGGCAGTGAGCACGATGTCGGGAAGGCGGGAGCCGCCGGTGCGCCGGCGGCCACCGCCACACATGCACCCTCAATGTTCTAAGTGCCCTGCCCTATGGTATTGAGGGGTTTTGCGAGGTTTTTCCAGGGGGTATTGAGGGAATTATTGAGAGTACCCCTACACCGCTAAAATGCCCCTTCTAATAGAACGGGTAAACCCACCACGTTACCCGTTCTAACTATGTAGAACAGTTATGTGGGATTATTAGGTGTCGAACTATAGATTTTCTGCAGACAATTTCGGGCCCAAGGGTTGTCTATAGTAGGTAGACGACATCATCCCAAGTGTACCATACAAAAAATCAAGGAAAGCGGCCCAGAAATGAGCAAAATATGCTCGTTTGTCCGAGTTGTAGGTGTCTGGGACAGTGGGGGGGGGGATAGTACAGCGTGGCAAATCCCGACATCAAGGCAACATTCCAACCCTTCACTTTCAGGAGAGAACTACTATCCCCCCCCCGGCATCTCGGACAAACCCAGAACTCGGACAAACAAGGATTTCTTACCCATTTCTGGTCCGTTTTCCTTGATATTTTTCCCCCATGATCCGTAGGATACCCTCTACCTACTGTATATGAAGTTGGGCCTCAGAATACCATTTAAACTTGTGTAAAAATACTAAACATTCTGCAACTATGCCCATATTAGGAACTTTGCATTTACCCAATGTCATGCAGTAGTATAGGTACGGAGAAATGCATCCAGAATGGTGTACATTGATTCATTACACATTGCTACAAAATTTCATGGCAGTCGAGGCCCTCTTCGCTGCACAATCTGAAAAATCAGACAGTCCAACCAAGGCCTAGAGCCAGTAACAAGGGTGTCCAGCACATGGAAACTGCTTCAAAAACAGCTCAAAATATTTGAATGAACATCCATACCAAATTTTATGGCAGCACACTGCGCCGTTCTGACACATGGGACAAGCTCAGCCATAATCCCCCATTCGGCTGGCGGGCTAGGCTGATGGTAGAGGAATGAACACATATAGGGATCCAGGGAGGCCCTAAATCATAGTATCTGATCCAAAATTCACTTTAGTGGGTGTTTCAGCTCACTTGTATGTCGACACCTGCACCCAGCGGAACACGTCGCCGAATCACCAATAAATCGGGGCCTCCTTGCGGAAAGTGAGCTGAGCTAATCTTTCCCATTGTTTTCAGGGATAGATATGGTACACAGAGTTGAATTAGATGCTGAAGAGATGGCATACAACATTCTGAGGGAATGCGTTGAGAATTGAGCAAACAGTGCCGCAATCAAATCGAGATCCGGCTGATACCGAGAACTCGGACAACAGACCACAACAGAAAGAATGGCGCCGGCCGTTTCTCATGAAGTTAAAATTGGAGTACGGGTAAAAGAAGTAATGCTGACGATCTGCATGCTCAGAATTTGCCCAAATCTCATAGCTGAAAAGTCTTCCATCAATCTTTCGTGAGTGTCCGAGTTCTAGGGGGGGGATAGTACAGTCGGACGGCTTATAATGCATAAAATTGGTTCCCTGCCAAATTGAGAGGAATTTCCCCAAATCCAATCCATTATGAGCATTATGCAGTATGAGCTCGCTTCTATGGTGGTGAAATGCATTTTGGTGGATCCGAAGTCCTATGCATTATGAGGAAAAAATCGCTGTCATAATTTCGCGCTTTCCCGATGGATGCGACGTCTACCTTACTACCCGCGGGGTTTTACGAAATTCGCGAGTAGCTCGTTGACCCGCGGATCTGAGTTCAACGGTTTTGAACACAAGTACTCGTACTATGGATCCGGGTTTACTCACGAGTTAACTCGTGCTCGCACTACTGTATACATCCAATTAATTTGCCATTGCCCATCCACAATTCTTAACTGTTATGTACCAGTGCAGATATGTAGACCCAAATGACTTGATTTTGAATGCTTCACGGGACGAGCAGTGTAACAAATGAACTCGAAGCAAATCTTATGTAGAGCTCAAGCAAAGGCTGCACCAGTGTAACACAGCGCAAAGATAGGCACTTAGCATACAAAGAGGCACAAACTATAGATGTTTTTTAATGTGGGCGAGCATATGGGTATCGTGAGAAGGGTCAATCAGGCCAAGGCCCTCAGCCCCTGGTGGCCATTCCACGCTCGTGGAGAGACTGATGGGGTAGCACGCTTCTCCAGCCCTGCCTGCCCAATCGAAGTCGACGAGCTGTACCTTCTTCACCTCATCAGTCACCATAATGTTGGGCTCCCGAAGATCCCCATAAACGAAGCGAGCCCGGTGAAGGATCTCCAAAGCTCCAGCAAGCTCATCTCCCAGATGGTCCGATAACGGCTCCTTCTTCGCCTGCAGCCAGCTCAGCGTCTTCCCCACCACATATCCCATTACCACCATTTTGATCCCGCTGTATGACGCCGTTGAGGTGACAGGGCCACAGTAGAGGAGTTGCGGTGCCAACCCCTCGTTCGCCAGCAGTCGGTGTACGACCTCACCGTATGAGCGCACAAACTTCACGACGATGTCAGTCTCATCTTCCAGCGCCTGACAGTGGAAAGTCACGCAGGTAGCATCGCGCTCGAGCGGCGCAACATACTTGAAGTGCTTTTGCTGGCCGTCCTCCCCAAGGTAAGACGTGACATGCGGGAAGAACCGTGAGGGAAGGGGCTCGTCGGAAGGGAAGGGTTCGCCAGACGTAGGAGGGGAAGGAGGAAGGGAGTCATGAAACTGCTGAGAATCTGCGATCGCCCCTCTCAGAGCGAAGAGAACACGGGCGACCTGACAAACATGGTCGTCGTTTAGGAGGGCGCTTCGTGGGCCTAACCACATGAAATCTGTGAATCTCTGCACGATGCACCGGCTCGTTATCACAGCGCCCAGAACGGCCAGCCACGGCCCACCGAGAGCGACGACATAAGTCGGGCAGCATGAGAGTGCAGCCGCTCGCTTGTTCTGCAATATTAAAATATGAGCACAATAGAAACGGACAGAACGCGGTGTACCTCGGGTTGCGTCCAGTAGCGCACCACACTCAATGATGCTTGAGTCGAAGCATCACACCCTCCTTCTCCTAGCTCCCTTTTGTATTCGCCCAGCGCTAGAACCCTATGCAGAGTAGATAACAGAGCAGCATCGGGTGTTGTCAGGTCACTGTTGGTGATTCTGAGGAGGACCCTGCCGAGTATGTCCTCGAGCATAGGCGTAATTGCCCCGCTAAAGGCATGCTCGTCCTTATAGATGCCCGTGACCGCGTGCATGAATCTCGCTACTTTGCAGACGAATGGTCTCGGAACGACCAGTGGCGAGTTGGGGCGAGAATCGTCGATAAACTTGGCAAACCCAGCGTAATAGATTTCAACTGGAGGGCCGACGGTGGCGGTAGGGAAATTGGCGTCGTAACGACCGTCATGGATGGGGCACTCGCCCCGCTGCCAAACCCTATATTCGGTTGACTTGGCGAGCGTAGATGGTGGTTTTGATCCCCGAGCCTTCTGTATAAGAGTCTTGTAGCCTATAAAGCGTCGGTAACTGGAGAGGTGCGGATATGGACCACGCACGCGTAATCATGTCGCTGAGAGTGTCTTCGCTCTCCGGGTCAGGCTCTTCGGGTTCTGTCCTCCGGTCAATGACCAGGATATCAACGAGAGGTGGCCCTTCGGTTTTGGGGATAATCTCGGAGACAAGGTCCGCGTGCAAGGGGATCTTGGTGGCAATATTGGCGATTCGGGTGTCCGCCAGTGTAGACTCAACGGTTGAAAGCAAGATGGGGAAGTTCGGCTAAAGAAATTAAGACGCCATCGTGCTGAGTGGAACGTACAGACCGTACTTTCCAAATTTCTAGTGCCGACTGGGGAACTGTCGCCAGGGAGTCCAATTCTAGTGATGTTCTGGCTTTGGCTTGGCCTGAAAGCCGGGGCTTTGGCCTGGCCTGGCGTGGCTTTGGCTCAGCAAGAGCCCGGGCCAGGCCAAAAGCTCTGGCTTTGGCTTGGCTTGGCCTGGCTTTGGCCTGAGCCATGGCTTTAGGCGGGAATTTTCAATTTCACTAAGCGCGTCCTCAAAAATTAGTCTATTGTTGTATTTGGTTCGTAATTATCAAGGTCATCATCTATAAAGCAGTCCCAGCCCTCCGCATGATGCGGGGGCTCACTGCGTGGGGCTTTGCGCCTTCGGCGCATGCGCATCGGCGGGGCACGATTCCGTTTGATGGCTTGATGGCCAGATCGCCGGCCGGCGCGCTAAGTCCAATTCTCAGCCTTTCATCAACGGGACTCGGCCCTTGAATAAGTGGTGAAGCAACTCCCATTGTCGCGAGTCCCATTCTGAATCAGTGGCATTTTTCTCGTCAGTACTTGTCTAGGTGTGAGCAGTGATGAATGATAATTGACAGTGATGGATTCACACCGCCGCCGAGGGCAATCAATGTAATTGAATCACTGTACATAGTGAAATACATGCTATCTACTATCACCTGACGCGATGAAACCAAATTACAAGTATGTAACGCGCGGACAAGCGCCGGAGGCGCGCCGAAAATGATTAAAAATGGCCATCAAAAGCCAACCCAGGCCAAAATTTTGGCTTGGCTTTGGCCTTGGTACCAAAGCCAAAAAGCCGGGGCTTTTTGGCTTCAGGCCAAAGCCAGAACATCACTATCCAATTCAGACTTGATCTCCTTTTTAAGATGATACACGTGGTCCAACTGAGATGCGTTGAGGTAGGCGGCCGTCTTGGGGTTATGGAAGTCAACAGCCACAAGGAGTATCTCAGAGGTCATGGTGGATGAAGAGAGAATTGCACAACCTTGAGTGACGTGGCATTACTTGGTCAGCTTTACCAGATCACGAAGTCACGTGACCACAGCGTGACTTGGAATGGCGCGATACTGTACCAATTTGTTTCGTAGCAATGTAACGCGTAACGCCTGGCCCAAAATGTTTGTTGCCTAAATCGTGCTCGTAACGCCTAAAAATCGTGTTCGGAGCTGATTTTAAGCTCTTTGTCGGCCCTGCGGGGCCGTAAATTGCCTTATTTTGTAACGGGATTAACAAAACTCGTACTAAAGATACATTCCACACGCGGTACATTCCATGGAGTCCACTGCACATAGGCTCAAATCCGACACATCCGCTGGGAATGTACCGTGCATGTGGAGAAACACGGCACATGAGTAATCTACCTTGAATCTAACAGAAGATGAGTCCTGTTAAGCTGACTTAGGAAAGAAAGAAAGAAATCTATTGATTGAAATGGCCGTGTACATGTAAGTAAGTGGAATATTTAGAGAAAAAATCTCTATTTTGCTCGGAGTGTCCAAACTCATAACGATTTTGAGCGTGCAATCACTTGAGGGTAAGCACTCACATGTAGACCTCGGTTGCAGATGAAGGCCGCGACAACAAGAACAGTGGTTTCTGGTCCGAACTCGGTGAATAAATCAACGTTCATATTTGGTGGTTCGCCCGGAGATTCAGGAATTGACATGATAGTTCAGGGGTTCAAGTAGCCGACGATATGATCAAGGATATTAATCCATCCGCGTTTGTCCAGATACCAGGTGAGTGACGGGTCGAATAATAAGGATAGAAATAATAAAGATAAAAAATAGGCAGACGATAAACTGAGGGTTTGACATCTTCAGGCAAGTACATATCTTCTCCGATCAGAACTCTCAGCTGTTGTTTGAACGTCGACTCGAAGTAGTCCGGGTTCCGGCCCAAATCAGACCAATCAGGGCATGCTATCGTCAACAACGTTTGGTATTCGTCCCAAGGTGAATGTGTCACTGAATGCGACACGATTGAACCAACCATAATTGCATGGAATTCAGCTGCCCCGAGAGGCATGAGGAACATTACAGGGGTCAGGGGATGCTATGCTCCTCGGCTCCATCCCAAGCTGCCTCCTAAAGCCTTGGCAGTTAATTGCGCTACAGGTGTCTATGTCCTTATCTGACATCCGGGACGCGGGACGCGTGCGTTGTGTGAGGTTCGCGTGATCCTAGGTTGGGGCTATGCAGCAGCTGCTACGCGACAGGGCATTAATTGACAGACGCAGTATGGGAGGAGGGACGACGCACGTTCAAATGCGGGCTCGGAAGGGTCTCGTGCGCCGGCTCCGAGGGTGCATGAATGAAATGACCCTCCCAGAGTCGCGAGTACTCAGCTGAACGCGACAGACTCTCCAACGCGCGCCGCCAGTAGTACTCGGGCGCCTGCGGCCAGGGCTGCGCCCAGATGGCCTCCGGTTCAGTCACCAATGGGGGCGGCAGACGTTGAATGGTGAGGTTCAAGTCGAAGGAGCGCAGAGCGGGGAAGGGCGAGCGGCGGAGGATGGAGAAAGGAAGAGAGGTGTTTGGTGCTGTTGAAACCAACAAGTGAAAGACACATGAAATCCGGTTCAGATCTACTGATAATATTGAATAATGAATAATGGTTCACAGTACTGCATTATCCAGTAGGAAACCGACCGTGAAGCTGTGAAAAAAAATGTGGCGGATGGTTCCGCCAGAATTTTCCGGTGGGCCAGAAATATAACAGATCACCGCGAGATTGAGCAGAAGTGGAAGGGAAACAGCTAGCAAGAGGTTAGGTGGTACGGCCCGAAAAGAGCAAGCAAAAATAAAATAAAAACAGGTGCGGCGGATGGCGCTGGATGGCGCGGCGGGAGGAGCGTGCATACGGGGCCATCAATATCTACCTGTTTGGGAACATGACTAAAAGATGACTACCATCTGCGCGGCGGATGGGACCTCTTAGGTACCCTTTTGACCTACAACGAAGGGTACCTAAGAGGTCTGTTACGGCATGGCGGCGGTGCTCGCTGAGGTGCGAATACAGGGATGTTGGCCCAAGAGTGAGGAAATAACTGACGGATCTTTCAAGAAAAACATTAGATAGAGCTGTCCTGTATGAAGCCAAATGAATTGAGCACATACAAAGAGCTCAATTGTGCCGAGTCGGACAGAATGATGTCCATGCGACTTCCGGCGAGCAGTAAGACTGGCTGACAGATCCATGTGCAATAAGACCACGTACCAAAAAATAGTCAGATAGATTGAAACACCTTTGCCATTCTGCGAGCAACACTGTTTGATAAAAAATGTGTTGTAGTTGCACGGAATGCTGCCCAGTTCAAAGGGAGTCAGAAAACTCATCAGGAGGCATGCACTGACCATTTTTTCGCCGGCGATTGAATCAATTGCGTGAAGTACTTGCCGATGACGAGCGGATAGGAGTTTGTTGGTTGGTTGGTGTCCTAATTATCCTCAAAGGGGACTGAACTCATGTAACAATGGAATGTTGGCCGACGACTTGGATAAGAGGGCAGCAGTAGATCAAGAGATTATGCGACCATTGAAAACAGAACTATCGATGTTGAACATCTTGACGAATGGAGTCTAAGGTAAAATTGAGGTCTTGAGGTCTTTGTTTTGCTGGAAATGTTTCCGATCCTTGTTTGTCCAGAGAGCAGGTACGGCCAGTACGCTTGAGAGCTTCGAAGCCACCAAGATATTCTTGGGCCTTGCATTCTTGCGATGCAGACATTTTGGGGGCTTGACCCAGGCAGATTCAGTGGCACACGACATATTACAGGCAGAAAGAAAGTTGCGGGAAGGCGAGATGATGGGGAAAGGGAGGCAGGAGCGTTTCGCAAGGGTGGACCCTTTTCAACGGATGTTGAGCGCGGGAAATCAAGTTGCATGACTGCTCGGAACGAACGGCATGGAGATGGCCAGAGCACAGTCGGAGTGAAATAGCGATCGGGATACTCATTCGAGAGGTGCTGGGAAAAAGACGTAGGGCCAATCTGATATGGGGGATAGATGGCACGGGAAATGCCGGAGTCAACGCCGCGAGGATGGACACATGGAGCGAAAGAAGGTGTAAACATGTACACATAAAAATAAAATCACCGTATCTGCTTAATATACGAGTAATCCCATTTCGGATCAAATCTCGGTTCGGAACAAGCCGTCTTCTCAGTTCACATGACCGGCACGTGCTGCGCAGGGCCTTGACTTACTCCTGGTGGTCGGCAACGCTGTGCCAAATTCAAACTCCGACAAGTGCAGAATCAGTGGTCAGCCTCTGGTCTGAGTCCTACAGCCACTTTCACAGAAACTTTGTAGGGACTTAAATGATGGCATGGACCAACCTTTCAAAATGATTAAAGCAGAATTTCAATTTAGGGCCCGTATATATGTCAAACTGTGCTCTGCGGGTATAAATGCCTCTATATCTACCTTACCCGCACAAATATAAAAAATTGGCTATAATCTTTTTGTTGTCACTTATATAATGTATGTACTGTGTACCAAGTTTGGGGCTAAGATCTGCCACTGAGACCAGGAGTTCTAGGTGTACTGACGGAGGGTGGGTATGCTAAATCTCAGATTCACTCTGGTTTTGGCCTCAAGTTCGGACCCAAACAATGCTTGGTAAATATATATGTCATTTGGTTGTGAATAGAAGGGTTCTTTTGACCATTGAAGTGTGCTCTGGACGAAAAAGTGGTAGAAATAGGGGGCACCTTCCAAATGCGGCAATACCGGTTCTACGATCACTGATTTCCGGCAGCGTTGCCGACCACCATTACTCCGGACTTTGAGATTTCAACCACCCAGGTCACCGCTAAAGTCCGGATAAATGGGCCCAGTGACTGAGAAGGTCTGAGTCAGAGTGTCTCTGTGAGAGTTAGAAGGATGGGTGGTCACCAGTTGAAAGGTTATAAAGAGAAACTGATCAACCTCGTGCAGGACATTCGGTGCCTCTTGCGTATTCCACATATTTTGAGAAGTGTTCAAGTGGATCATGGGATTCCAATGAAGCATATAGTGAGTTTTCAGAAAATTCAACCCAGAAACACTCGAGGGATGGGATGAGAAAACTCGCGGCATGGGAAAAGCGAGTTCAACCTCGTGCAGGACATTCGGCGCCTCTTGCATATTCCACATGTTTGAAAAGTGTTCAAGTGGATCATGGGATTCCAATGAAGCATATAGTGAGGTTTCAGAAAATTTAACCCAGAAACATTCAAGGGATGGGATGAGAAGACTCGCAGCATGGGAAAAAGCGAATTCAACCTCATGCAGGACATTCGGTGCCTCTTGCGTATTCCACATATTTTGAGAAGTGTTCAAGTGGATCATGGGATCCCAATGAAGCATATAGTAAGTTTCCAGAGAATTTAACCAAGAAACCCTCAAGAGATGGGACGAGAAAACTCGCGGGGTGGGAAAAGGAACCCAGAAACCAGTGGTTTCAGGACTCCTCTTCCATTCGGCACCTCCTGCATATTTCACATATTTTGAGGAGTGTTCAAATGGGTTGTAGGCTTCCACGGATGCCTATCGTGAGTTTGGAGAAATTTTAACTGAGAAACACTCGAGGGATGGGGCTCAATCCTATATATTAAGAGACAACGAACACTGCCACACAAAAAGTCACCTGATAAAGTCACATGAAAAATCACGGGACTCGGAATCCACCCGTGCACGGCGAACCCCGGGACTCGGAATCCGCCGTGCGTTGGCGAACTGAGAATCCACCGGGGGTTTGGGGCACAGCCCCAACAAGCTGTGGACCCGCCGTAGGTACGGACCGAGCGCAGCGAGCGTCCGTGCCGAAGGCAGGGTCCTAAAGCTTGTTGCATTCAATAGTCCCAGGTTTGTATGTATGGTGCTCGGAGTTAAGAAAGTGATGGTCGCACGCTTCGGCCGATGCCAAAAGACGCCGTAAATTTTGATCGGCACATCAGTCTGCCTCCAAATTTGGCATGGACTCGCGTTAGAGGTCCTATCCCCTCCCCAATACCCCTGCAAGCCGCTCCACTGTCTACTTCTACTACCATCTGTTTTCCACCGAGGTTTCTCGAGGTGTGCTCAAGGACATTTTGTTCACAGTAGCCCTTTTCAGCTCCTTTTTGTGTTTCTGTTTCATTCCTTTTTGGTTCCTTTTTGACACTTCCCATTTGAGCAAAAAGTAATGACAAAGGAGCTCAAAAATGGTTACTGTGAACACTCAAGCTCTGGGATTCACAAAAGGGGAAGAAAAGGGATGTCTGCATTGAACGTGAGTGCAGGCTCAAATATGTACTTTAAATAGGTATTTCACACTCGATGTAAGGTGTACGTGAGCACATGATCACTATCCATTCCAGCGAAAAACAAGCTGAACGGTAAATACACTGCAGAAAAGGTGAGATAAAAGGAAGCTAAAAAGGAACGTTTTGCGAAAAATGGGCCACACGGTGACCTTTTTGTCCCCCTTTTGAGGTTCTTTTCTTTCCTACTCACTCGTTGAAAAAGGAAGAGGGAAAGGAATGCGAAAAGGAAGATGAAAAGGAGAGAAAAGGGGTAACCAAGAACAACCCTATCATATGCATCAGACAATATTACAGATATAAGAGGAACCCTGGCATTGCTGGTTACTGACCAAAGTGTTTTAAGCCGACTCAAAGATTCTTGGGAGTCGTGCACTGAATAAAATTGCTGAACTATATTTATTGATTGTACAGCCAGTTGTGGAAGTATTTGAAAACTGAACTTGCCTGTGGCACAGCGTATGTGGAGTTGCTGTGGAATTATAGGTGGCGAATCATGGTGAGCCCTGCGCCGCTGTTAGCCGACCTCCGGTCGCTCCTCGCGGCCCGGCCTACTTGATTTTGGAATCATACATTAGAGAGGTTGCGCAAAGCCGCATGCGGCTGCACAAAGCCGCCTGCGGAGGTGCGCTCTTTTGCTTCCATACATCACCAGAACTGTTGATAGCACCCCCTGGGACCACTGGAGCAAAAATAAAAAAAGCCGCATCGAATTAGGGTGAGCCCCGCGCCACTCGTCGCCGGCCTGCAGTCGCTCCTCGCGGCCCGGCGTACTTGGTTTTGTAATTATTTAGGGTGAGCCCATAATCCCATCTAGCGGTGGCTTGCTCCTGCGGAAAGTGTGGTGGAAAAAATATCACAAGCAACTCGTATTGACAACTATTCAATGCCTGTCCACTGCACGCCACGGTGCAAAGGCTCGATTGAGTAACTACATTGGCTGTCGTCTCCTGGCCAAGATCTGGGGCCGACAGACTTGGGAACGAGGTACTACACCCAAAACACTGGATAATAGGTGCTAACAGAGCTAACAGACGGAGACCAATAGTGACCCACTGACCAGGAGTTCCGGGGAACGCGATATATAGTTGCGAGACTTTCGGTGCTGCGGGCAAGGTGATATATGACGCTTCGGCACGGCAACTGCAGGCCACTCCCGAGCGCAAGCTCGCTCACTGGCCCTGGTGCGACGGTGGTTATCCCCAAGGCCGCGCAGCCAGCGAAGGAGCATTCCCCAGACTACGAGGTTGAGCTCGTCATCGTCATCGGCAAGCCCGCGAGGGACGTCTCCGAGGCCAACGCGCTCGACTACGTCCTCGGCTACACCGCCGCGAACGATGTGTCGTTCCGCAAGCACCAGATGGCTGTTTCGCAGTGGATGTTTTCGAAGGAATTTCGTGCGTACTTCAGATTACTCACCGTTCCCTGTTGGAGCGGCGGCTCAAACAGCTCGCAGATTACACGAACCCGCTCGGCCCGTGCTTCGTCTGCAGCACCGCCATTCCCGACCCGCAGAAAATCCCGCTCACATACCTCTAAACGGCAATGTAGTCCAGGACAGAAATACGTCGTGCGTACCGTTTCGCGCGGACTAAGGCTTGCTCTGAAGCTGTATTACCTGTAGGGACCAGATATTCACTGTGCGGCAGATGGTCGCCTTCCTTTCCCGAGCGACGACGCTCGAGCCTGGGTCAGTGTGTCTCCATTACCGATGCTTATATCATGTGCGTAGCGAACGCAGGGCTTTAGACGAAATCAACACCAAGCACTCAGACAAGTCCAAGAAAATTGTCTCAGAGGAACTTGGCCAGGACACTTTCTCTATCCTTCGTGCTGCTTCCTCGAGCGTTGCGGCGACCATCTACGGTGCCTCCCAACTCGATGAGGCGGACAAGACGCGGATTGCGCGAACTTTGCGCGGATCCTTGTGCTTTACCGAACTTTGGGGAAACGACGAGGAAGGGTTGGTTCCAGGCTTCTCCCTATGTCTTCGCGTAGCTCACTCCTCTTTATAGCAGTGGCGACAATCCCCGCACTGTCAATTCCAAGACGCATCTCTACTCCTCGGACTCGGAACCTCTCTCGAGCTGGTGTACAACTTCCACTGGCGCCAGTTCAGGGCGGGAGAGAGGTTTTCAGACTTTGGTGAGATCCTCTGTTCACATACTATTTTTGCTTTCGCTCTTTCTCACCCAGTCTTAGTCCCTCTTACTAAAGGGTATGATACTATGCCCATTGACCCTACGGCACACCTCATTTCCGTGGGTAGCACCCAATCACTGAGTGGAAAAATCGCAAATCCTGCTCCTGCTTCAGTCATTTCTCAAATTGAACTTGGCTTTGTTCCCTCGAGACAAGCACACACAGAACCTCATGCCTTAGCCTTCGCTTTCCTCAGGGCAGAGCGTCGCGCGCAAGAGCAGGCTTTGAAGAAGTCGTACCACTCTCAGGCTTCGAGGGACGAGTGCTCCCAATCCAGCCGCGACGGCACCAAGTAAGACGGAACGGGAGGAGCGGAGGGGTCTCGATCTATTTGCGTTTCCCATCGACCCTCGCAGGAAGTCTACGAGCAGCAGAGGCGGTTCGCTGACGTACGTGCGGGGAGATGTAGTGGGTCGACTATTCGAGAACGAAATACCAATCGTTCCTGCGTGTATGTAGGCAACCGTCGGAGGGGTTGGCAACCGTCGGTCACTGATGTAACAAACTTTGAACATTTCAGAAAGACTTGCGACCATTTCCTCGCTCATCCTATCAATGCGGACTTTGACTGACTTGGCATGCGGAATTTTGAGCGCTTTGCGGGCGGGATGGTGAGTGTACTGGAGGAGTTCGCGAAACTCCACTGCGTCAACAGCTGAGAACGGCTGATCGCACGCGGCAACCCATTTTGCGAGTAAATTTTCAAAGTGCTCCTGATCCCATGGCTCCTGGCATGAAGTGAGCGATATACAGACATGAATACTGCATTTAACGCACGTCTGAGGCAGTAGCCTGCTTCTCGAACAGCTCCCTTGATGTTTTTCGAGATTGAGTCGAGTTGCTCCAAATATTCGGTGGTCTTCTCGGGCGTCATGGGCATACTTCCGCGGGCCAGCGCGAGTTCCACATCAGTGGGAGGAGTATCCCGACTGTTGAGAACCTTAAAAAGGCGATAGTGCGCAAGGAAGTGTGACTGCAAAATGTGATCGGAGCCCTGAGACCCATTAACGATGGAGAGCATTCAATAGTGAAGTCAGGTGCACCATTTGTATTGTAGTTCATCTTGCGCCCGATCTTGAAGACTTTTCGATTTCCAAGATAGCACTTGTAATACCGTGCACCCTCTTCAACCGAACCATCTGCATTCTCGTCGACTTTTTCAAAGAAGTAATAAATGGCATTTCGCATTTTCTGCGGGGTAGATTAGTATCATCGCCGTTGATGCTCACGACACGCTCACCGGTACTTTGGGTTTCTTGGGAATAGAAGACGGTTGAACCGGGACGAGGGGAGTACTTGGAATGGGGTCCTCCTACTCGACACATAAAAGATAAAATTAAACACACTAAATCCCACATACCGGAGGAACTTCCTCAATGTCACTGTCACTACTACTGGTGCTTGCGCCGCCGTTCTTGTCGGTTTCAAAGTCGGAATCGTCTGGGTCTGAGTTCACCGGTTGAGCCTTAGATTTGGAAGGCCGTTTGCGCTTTATGGGTTTACGATGGGTTCTGGGTTGCCGTCCTCGTCCATCCTCTCGGCTTCGAGGATTTTATCGATCCGAGAGGTGTTTCGCTCACGGTGTGGACGGGAAGAAGATGCGGTGGGTTGGTCTGAAGGCACTAAGTGACGTTCAAAATAAAGATAAAAATGATCACGCACCTTGGTTTCCCCCACCGAGAATTACCAAGTTCAATTGCAGATGAGACAGGTTGGAAACACCATACGCCCCGAGAGCTTCCTCCCACGGAATTCGACGCCCACGGTAACTGAAGCAGAAACACTTTCGGCTGGCGGGAGCAAGACCAAGCTCAGCCAAACGGCTGTAGAGATCATCAGGTGTCAGAGCTGCGGTAACAGCTACAGTATATGCGATGTCAACAGACAAAGTTTGGAGGAAAATGGAGAGACGTACCCATAGGCAGCGACCGGTGGTGGACTCCGAGGATGAAGATGGTGAATCGATGTTTGCCGCAAGTTCGTTCGAGCCGCCGCTGGGACATAAAAGAGAAGTGGGAGCGATGCCGGCGGCGACCTAGGATCAATGGGAGGATCAAGTGATATCGAAAAAATCGAGGGAGTGCTATGGCCACTGGCGCACAATATTCAGACTTAATGTAATCTTAAATTCCGCAAGGACCTACTGAAGAAGATCAACAATGACCCGTTGTATACAGCCATATATGCCAGAAAGAAAGCGAAATTGTGTGAGGATTGGTCGTCGGTCGACGATCTGGAGGACGTATGTAACGAGTGTGATAATCACGTCGTAACGTCCCCATCACTTTCTTTTCTTTTCTCTTTATCTTATCCCACTCCTTACTGATCTCTAACTTCCAGATCTCTAACTTCCAGATCATTATCCGACTCACTGCGAACCGTCGCCATCCGCTCATTCAACCTCCGTTTCCTTTCGCGGACTGCTTGATGCAATCATTCTTAGCACTGCCACTCATGATCTTGTATATAAACCTGTAACGTCGATACCGATTCCGGTGTAGTGGTAGAATAGGGTCGAGGGCCAGAGCCACTCAGTGTGTTCGCATGCCTATAGCACGATCACGTGTACATCACTAGATTGCCCGTCACCTTCGCTATTCAATCCTTTGCGCAGCGATACCGCAGGATCTCTGGTCTTCGAGCTACCATCCAACCATTCTGCCCGACTACACCGGGGATCAATCCACCGCTCACAACACTCATCCTGGTCGATTGCCTGATCTCCCGTGTGCCGTATCTCGTGAAACTCACGCATCCGTCACATCCGCTGGCACTGGTGGGTGGCTTTTTGCTTCTCGACCTTATTCTCCATTGATTCCCACAGGATATTTGATTCCAGCTCAAGGCGCAGCCTGTGCCGCATGTGATATAACGATCACCGTACTCCTCTCTTACATCCTACGCCGTGCCCGAATCGGCGTGCCAAAGTGAAATACCATTCATAATGGCAATATCGTCCCAAAAGGTTTATTCGACGAAGCTAAATCCTGGAGGGTGCAGCGACCCCCCCTCCAGGATCTTTTTCTATTCAAGTGATGGGCAATAAAGTGTGTCCGCTTTTGGTTGACGGGGTCCGGCATTGCGCCGAAATATTCCCCCAAATTAGATTTAACTTACGGGAAGTCACCCAGTAGTAGTTTGCAAGTGGTTTTGAGTCAATCGGAGCAAAATCGGGGGGGGGAAGAAAAAAAGCGAAAAGGGTTCTCGAACATAGCGGCTGGTGGCCGGACACTTTAAGTTGTCATCCCGCTACTAAGATTGATGAGCCTCGAAACCGTAGTAACCTGGAGGGTACTCCTCATTCAGCTTCCTGTTTCAATCAAAACACATGCGCTCAATATGAGGGACAACTGGATCTCAGATTCAATCAGAACAGGAGATAGGCGGACTTTGATTGTACACTACGGGGCCTCTTCAAAACCTCGGAATTCTTCTGAGCCAATCTTGTTAGTGTTACTACACCGGTGCTGACCCCGCCGCGACTTGGTGGGATATGTGCACTGCCTATTGCGGCGTGCACACTGACTGCCAAAGCACAATAAGTAAGATATTCCTTGGATATTCCAACAACCGCGGATGTACTGACTCGCAGATCTGGCCCGGTTGGTCCCCGTCGAGCGGGGCATATTTGATTTTGCGGTCACGACAGAAGAGACATGACATCCGTTGCTTCCGCTTCCTGTTATATGCCGTAGAAGACACAAAGATTGCAGTAGGATATGGCCAGCCATTCGGAAAGTTGGGCTGGCTCGCAAAGCAGCATTCGGGTCCCGTCGCTTGCATGGAATGAGGAGATATCCCTGTCCCCCGTTTGTAGATCATCAGTGGTTGTGGAGGGAAACAGTGCCGAGATTTCAGGCAACCAATCTCGACAAATTACTTACAGTGGTAATGCTTAGTGTGAGCAATGACATGCCCAAGCCTGCGCAAGCCCAAGCCATCAAAGCCTGCCCAGCCAGATTCAAACTCTGACAAGCAGGGAAAGCCGTTTAGCCAAGCCCATTGGAGAAGTCCAGTGCAATGTTTCTACCAACAATATGAAGTCTAATTCACGAACTACCTCTCTGTATGAAGCAGTTTACGATGCAGAGATCCCAGAACCACCCTAGCAATATCTGTGAAGTCTGCCCTGATACTCAGCCCTACTTATACATATGCAAGAATTAGCAAGTGCAATGCAAAACAGTAAGTAAAATTAAGTCAGAGTCTGTGTATCTGTGGGTTAACTATCCATGTCTGATTTCCTATTTGGTCCAGAGGTGGTAACTAGTGTCGCTGTGACTTGGGAAGTCAAGTCGCGACTTGTTAAGTTGACTTCAATCTGATTTCACCTTGACTCGACTTGACTCCCTCAGCCTCAAGTGACTTGAGTAACTCAAGTCGGAGTTAGTTTTTGAAGTGTCTCAAATCACACTGTAGAGCCGATTATCTGTTTCCTAGACATCGAAACACCTTAAAAAATGCTTTGTGGAATGTATGGGAAGATCGAAATGGCTGCGGTTACCCGTTTTGACCAACTGGCTCTCGTGCTCATTTTTCTCTGGGTCAAATATTCTTCAAATTGACCAGACGCCGTTTTGGATGCATATGAATGATTCATGATTCTCCAAAGATTCGTGGAATGTATGGGAGGATCGAAATGGCTGCGGTTGCCCGTTTTGGACAACTGGCCCCGCGTATAAAGAAAAATGATCGCCGACGGGCTTCAAAAAACCCACAATGGCGTTTGAACTTGCTCTTGTGGTTGACGCTGACTACTGGGAGGAGATCCAGCAAAATGTGGTGAATCAGGAGGTATGAGTTGTCTCTTGCACAGACTTACAAAGCGTTCAAAAAAACCATTGACAGCGGACAATCGCTCCGCCAGGTGACGCCGCGCCCGTGTGCAAGGTCAAGCTACTTACTACCGCTACTACCTTCAAGTTCAACGGATTCCCGTGACTGCGCCGACAGCGGGGCTTTCACCGCCGCCTGAATCCCAAGGCCTCGTCGCTGTTCCTCTCGCCCGCCAGCGCAGACGAGGCCCAAATCTCCGGATGACAGCTCTACTGTTTCCCCTCTCTGTCAGATGACCGTCTTCTTCGATTTGGACACTTGAATTCAAGCCAGGGAATGTACTTGCGCTCGCCAAAAGTAATGGCGTAGGTGGTTCTCGATGTTGGGCGCATCAGATCACTCCAAACAGCTTGTAGACCAAAAGTATGGATAAATAGAAGACATTTGGCAATGTTAACCGACTTCCATAAAAGGCAATTCTCATAGAGTATGCGATTTTTGCTCAGATTTTGAAACCCACTTTTTATAGAGGGTGCGTGGGAAAAATCTGTTACCACAGTCACAGTCGAACAGTACTCGTTGAGTAGTGCAGATTTCCACTTTGGATCATGTCAATACCATGTCATTTGAGCTCGCAATCGTTCTCAGAAAGCGGCCATTTTTGCTCATTTTTGCTGTTTTTGGCTTGTTTTCGATAAAAATGGCCACTTTCTGAGAGCAATTGCAAGCTCAAATGACATGGTATTGACATGATCCAAAGTGGAAATGTCTTCAGGCCCTCTGACGAGGTGTTCATTGAGATGAAGGTAATGTTGTGCCGAAAATTCGCCCGAAAAGTCCGTGAAAACCCAGTGAATTTCACGGAGTGGGTTTCCATGGTGTAATTTTGTAAATAAGAGAGCAAACAAATACTTCCTCATTTGCCCTCCTCATTGGGAGCTCAGTTCTGGACCGAATTGCTTGAAAATAGACGCTTTCGAAAGCGTTTCGACAGCGCTTTCTTCCTGTGGTGGTCTCACTGCTTAATTTTGCAATTCTTTTCTCGACCTTATTCGGCTCCAGCACGAACGGTGGCCACTATAACATGCGAGCTTGCGAGCACATATTTGTTATAGCATCTGTCTACGAGAGACTAGGTGGCCACCATCTTGCGCGCTCTCTTCAGGCCATTTCTTGCCCCATTCACCTCAATTTGGGCACGCTCGAGCGACCCTGCTCAAAAGACGGATATTTTCCCAATCAAGCAATTTGATTAGCCATCAAAAAATCTGAGGAGGCCATGCCCTCCGGACTTACAATGCAAACATAATGAGCATATTCTCAAGGAAAATGGCTGAGAATTGAGCGCAGGAGAACCATCCAACGCAAAATTCATTGGGAAAAAAAAACACGGGCTGCGCCCTAGGTTCCGCAAACAGCTGTAAGTTCCACAAACGGCTGTAATTCGCGGCTCGTTGTTTTCTAATTTGTATAGGACACTAAGCATCGAGGAAAACAAATTGACACTTGAATAAAGCTGCGGTCTTCATCGGAACAAAGCTTTGGCTCATCTCGTTCACGCACACTTACTACCTCCAAGCTTTGACTTCCATTCTTCTCTCCATCGTGAGCTAGTATATAACATTGTTCTGAACTATTGCAATTGCTTCCCGCTCCCTATGCCACTGATAGTGCATTTTTCTCAGGCGTATCTGAGCCCACTTTGGTGCCTTATAAGAGATTTCGGGTTTGGGAAAGCACAACCGTTCCTTTTCAAGGCATTTGCACCCATAAATCTTGCGCAGGAAGGCCAGAGACGCGATCAATTTGATCCTTCCATTTGCCTCACTTGTCTGTATGGATAGCTGCCATGATCCCGGTGTGGTCGAATATAGATGTCTCCCAGTGCTAGTTTCTCGTTACCGGGGTCTGCCGCTTGTCGGCCTTATCTGCTTTATAATTTATACACGGCAGACGTGGTACGTGGCCGCAGCTTGCGACGCTAAAGCTGTTGTATCATGAGACTAGAAATTCAACAGCTTTCCGTCGTGGCGCAGTCGGAAGACAGCGAATTTCGGTCACTGTGAGAATATGAACACCAGACAGAGCCTTGAGTGGTAGAAATCTGCGATTGCTGTGCGTACTGCGGCGTAGTGGATTGTTGAAAAATTGGGATGAGAGCAGAGAACAACGCAAGGAGATAACCTATATGGAGATGAAACCAAAGACATGCAAATGAAATCCCACCATTTAGTTAAAGAAACGAAAGATCTGCGAGGCGCGATATTGCACCTTGAACCACGTCCAATATATTCGATCGGAAGATAAACTAAACCTCAAATATGGATATCTAGTGCATCTCCATTACCTCGTGAAATGGAATAATTACCCGTTGAATGAACGGACGTGGGAACCACGAAGGCACTTAACGAATGCAAAAAAGCTCTTGGACAGATATAATGTCGAGCACAATATTGTAATTCGGGCTTTGCCGGTCCTACCAAAGGGACATTGGGATTATTTAATTAAAAGATACAAAACAAAGGAGGAGTCCTTAGAATACTCGACGAAGAAATTATTTATTCCTGAGACAGGAATATTCATCACAGTTGACGAGGACATTGACCCTAGAGGGGGGGTAATGTCACGATTAGATCACAATCTTATCATTCCAACGCCTATCCAACAAGACCCCGATCAGTGATGAAGACCGGATCATTGCTGAACCTTTAGGTTTGGCTACCCTGGAGAAGATGGATTTCCGCCATTTTTGCTACAAGCACAAACAATGATTGGTCATTGAAGATTACTCATTGCCTTAAGAGTCCCATTCTGCAACCGGTAAATTATTTTATATACCAGAAGTCCAAGTTAGATATAATACAAAACACCGCTGCCTTTTGGTGTTGTATTTCACTGCCCTACTGAGCTCTGAGAGCCAATTCTTGAGGTCTTGAACAACACGGAACATCGCGCCGGATGTTATCCGATTTGCCGAGCGACAGCAGATGACAGATCCGTGATCTGCCGGTTTCCATGGTGCGTAATGTACGCGGCGCCGGAAGCGGCATTCACTGCGTTCAGATATCCCGGCGGCAGAGGTAAAAAGGCCCTGCCGAGCTACCTCGCCATATGACGGAGCGGTGCCGAGGTGCCTCGGCACAAGCTGCCATCATCCATCGGCACAGTTGTATGGCGACCGCCGACGTAGCTCCGATGGGGTCTGCTGCGCGGCGGCCTGAATCTGCCTGAACGCAGTGATTGACCGGCACCGTCCGGCATTGTCCATGGTGGTCGGCAACGCTGCCGGAAATCAGTGATCAGAGAACCGGTATTGCCGCATTTGGAAAGGTGCCCCTATTTCCACCACTCTTTCGTCTAGAGCACACTTCCATGGTACCAAAGACCCTTCTATTGACAACCACTTGTCATTTACATTCACAAAGCATAGTTGGAGCCCTAATTTGAGGCTAAAAACAGAGTGAATTTGAGATTTAGCATACCCACCCTCAGTTGCCCCACCTAGAATTCCTGGTCTCAGGGGCTGGTCTTAGCCCCAACCTTGGTGCACAGTACATACCTTATACAAGTTAGAGTGAAATGATTAGAGTCGATTTTCGATATTTGTCCAGGCAAGGTAGATAGAGAGGCATTTACACCCGCAAAGCACAGTTTGACGTATGTACGGACCAAAAATCAAAATTCTGCTCTAATCATTTTGAATGGTCGGCCCATGCCATCATTTGACTCTGCACAATGTTTGTGTGAAGGTGGCTCTAGGACTCAGAACGGAGGCCGACCACTGATTCTGCACTTGTCGGAGTTTGAATTTGGCACTGCGTTGCCGACCACCATTGTCCAAGTTCTCAACCAGTGCTTGGACAACTGAGATTCAATGTAAACCATTGGTGTCTATGGGTCACAGTACTTAGATCCCAGTGACTTGCACATGTAGGCTTTTTCTTTCTACCAAACAGAAGCAAAACCAAATTTTTGGTAGATGGTGATGCTGGTAAGTGCACAATAGATACAGTATCATTGGACTCCTTATCAATGATTTTTTCACATATGGTCGGAGCAGTGGGATACAGGCTAATTCCAATGGTTTGGTTTCCTTAGTAGCCGTAAACCGGTGCATATGCCCACGGACATGACAGCATGAAAGGCATTATAAAGGACCCTCCTTAACTTATATATTGTGTCCCCAGCAGGGTAAACACAGAAACTTCAACACCAAAATATCCAGGCAGAAGATAGGAGCTCAGTGATTTCCGGTGGACTGTGTTATCTTATCCTGGACAAGACTGACATACAATGTCTAACAAGTGGCCATTGATGGCCACCGTTATCCACTGTGGCCGCCAGTGAACTTCTTTCCAATTCCAGGTAGTATGTACAATATTTTGACAGTATTAGAAAGCTACCCTAAAGGTTCAGTTCCCGCCTCGAAGAGGCATAATCCACGTCATGATGGAAACACAAGTTGATGAAGGCAATACGGACACAGCATTGGAACATTGAACAATACACAGGTTATGACAGATGATTGACAGACGTAGTTGATACACACAGCTACGGACTATTGTACATATTTATATCTCTTAGTTCACACGACTCGTTAAACACTATAAGTAGGCTGAGAAACATAAAATGACATTTCTCATCTGCCATCAATCATACACACTGGCCATAGGGGTGATATGGGGGTGCCCACTGCTGGCACATATTTGCTGTGAAATGGCAAGACATATTTTTGCGGCCGGCTGCGCCGATGAATACGTGCGTCAGTACACATGGAATCCCACAATATGACTGGTTAACCGTGACTGCGTCAGTGTGACAGTATGCGTCAATCAACCGCTGATCTGCGTCAATTGCGAAACGTCACGGCGTCAGTCAATCAGTGCAACGTCACATCGTCACTTTCACCCTGCCCCCTTTTACTCATCTGTGATACAATAAATGACGCCCCACAAACATCTACGGTTAGAGACGGAAAATCTCTGATCGTACTTCAAAACGATAATTTGATGCCTCCGAAGCTTAACTCAGGTTACGAGTCGTCGACACGAGGAGGAAATTCCGCGTCCATAGGGATAAGGGTAGTCAGGCCGAGGAAGGACGGAGCATTCTCGTTCTTGGACCGTTTTTTCGGCGGTTCAGAGCTGTTCTGCAGTGTCGGCATTGACCGGGTCAAACAGGGGTCAAATCATTTTGACCGACGGTTGTAACCCTTGACAGTTGAGCAATGACTCACCAAACTCTTCTGGACTTGTTTGTTTTTGTTCTTTCGTTTTCTCTTGTGCCTGGGGGCATCCTCGGTCCAATATCTCGCAATCTTGTCGCGTCGGTACCGCGCCCACTGGGCGTAGACCTCGGTGCCGACGGACTTTCCAAACATTAGCGCATAGGTTGAGGTCAGGGATTTTCGCCGTCATATTATTTCGGAAACGCGCTATCACTTCCACAGTGGCTTGCGACCATTTTGGGAGAACGATTTTTAGAACGAGCCAGGACTGGTACTCTTGCTGTGCAGACTGCCGAGTGAACTTAATTTCTTCCTCGCAGAACGGCATGCCATCTGCATGCTCTAAGAATCCTAAAACATTGAATTTTGGTCGGTATCGTCGGAGTCTGACTCGGAATCACTGTCATTAGCCTCGTCGCGGGGCTTTATGATGTAAGCGCCGGAAAATCTCCGAGAAATCCTCCAGCAGTTTGCGACTGATTCCAAACCGCTGCAGGGGTGCTGTGACATCCTGCGCATGCAATACAACTACAGCATCGGGTTTGTGTATCGCTGCTATCGCTGTTCATTTTTTTCAGACATGGATTGTAGGAAAACAACGTTGAAAAACCTGATTCGAGAACCTCCCAAGAATTGTGGAATCTACTGGAGGGTTGAAATGTACATGGTTATCAGTTTTGGACAAATGACCCTCGTGCTCATTTTTTTCTGCGTCAAATGATCTCTAACCCGACTAGACGCTGCCTTGGATGCATTTTTGTGATTCGAGAACCTCCCAGGAGTTGTGAAATCTGCTGGAGGGTTGAAATGTACAAGGTTACCAGTTTTGGACAAATGACCCTCGTGCTCATTTTTTTCTGGGTCAAATATTTTCGAATTCAACGAGACGCTGCCTTGGATGCATATCCGTGATTCGAGAACCTCCCAAGAATTGTGGAATCTATTGGAGGGTTGAAATGTACATGGTTACCAGTTTTGGACAAATGACTCTCGTGCTCATTTTTTTCGGGGCCAAATATTTTCGAAATCGACGAGACGCTGCTTTGGATGCAGATCTGTGATTCGAGAACCTCTCAAGAATTGTGGAATTTACTGGAGGGTTGGAATGGATGTGATTACCCATTTTGGACACTTGGAGAAGAGCGAATCCCAGTCCGTTCACCAAATGGAGACCGCGCAGGGACTTTGGGGCCGGAGATGAGCCAACGGGTCTCGCAGCGAGATGGGAGTGAGAGCAGAAAACCCAAGATGATGACTAATCTACTGACATCCGAACCTAACAACGGCAAACTACCCCATATATCTCAGGCAAGCCGCCAGGCATGCCACACCGTCGGACCCTATTCCTTTGAGAACTGACGTAACAGAACCACATAATGTCCAGAGATGTAGTACTCAGGTACAAGAAGTGCCGCCGCTTCGCTCTGGCAGTTTCAGAGATTTTCAATGCAAAGATTTTATTTACTGAGAAGCATTGGAACAACAAAAAACCAGGAAATGGTATCTCAATGTTAGAGGGACAAATGTCACACCTTCCCGTGGTAAGACGCGTCAACACCGGTGATGGTCCACCTTCCGCACCTCTTCATCCAACAGGCGCCCAGAAATCACCTTGTCCGTTGGCATAACATCTGTAGCAGCGGATCGAAACATCAAGAAGAGTTTGATGACTTCGGGGTCAAGAGTCCATCGGAAAGGGGGATTGGCCGATAAGCCCTGGAGTTGCCCCCGGCTCCTCATGCAAACCGTGGCAGCTTACTCAACAACCTAGCAGTTGCATTTTGGGAGCGGTTCCAAACAAGTGACAATGCAGGAGATCTTGACAATGCCATTAGGCTGCAGTATGAAGCACTGGATTTGCATCTAGCGCCTCACCCGGAGCGTGGTAGCTCTCCCAATAACCTGGCAGATATGAGCACCGCAGTTTTGTGCCGGAATATTCTGTCAGATCTCTCCTCTCACATTCCATTCCAACTCCTCTCATAATGCTCAATAGATACTGTGCTCTCAAGGTAGAAAACTTGGAAAATGTGCATCTTTTGGCTTCTTTACAGCTCTTTGCAGAACTTAGGGTGCGGCCGTTTTTTTTTTGGTTACGAGTACTTATGTAATCGTTTATAATATGCCGGAGTGCAGATTTTGCGACCTGTTGCACGACTAGTCCGGTCCTATCGATTAACACTCAATAGTGGCTGTGCTTGAAGTCTTTCCTACGGGTTCATTAGATCTCAATCTAATGAAAATAGTGGCTGTGTTTTCGCTTGCATAATCAAATTCCCCCTCGCTCGGTTTCGAATCTCGGGATGTTCTTTCTTTTTTTTTCTTTTGTTTTTTGAAGTTTAGATCGTTGGCAGCCGTACTTTTCCAAGTACATGGAAGAGGGCTACGACATCCTTCTCTGGCATCTTGGTTGAAATGAACGAAGCAGTAAACAAAGAAGTGTGGTGATGCTGATGTCAAAGTCCCGTGCATTTTTTTCTTAAACTGAATGCCATTTCAAACACTGTTGAATGGTTTAATTCGCATTTTGAACCACATGCCCTGGAATGGCATTTTGAATCACATGCTCTGCAATGCCGTTTTGAATGCTGTGCCTCACTATCGAATGGTTTAATTCAGCTGAGAGCAGGAGGGATAAGGGAGCACTTGACATATTTAAGGTTTGAATGATTCCCTCGAGATGTTCACATTTTGAACCACCTGCCTGGAATGGCATGTTGAATCACATGCTCCATAATGCCATTTCAAACACTGTTGAATGGTTTAATTCACATTTTGAACCACATGCCCTGGAATGGCATTTTGAATCACATGCTCTGTAATGCCATTTCAAACACTCTTGAATGGTTTAATTCGCATTTTGAACCACATGCCCTGGAATGGCATTTTGAATCACATGCTGCATTATCGAGAAGTGCTTGAACCAAGTGAGTCTTTCCCATGTCCAGAGTCATTAACATCACCGGTACAAGCATCTCATGGTGCTTCTGCTGCCTGCGGAATTCTTTCAATTCCTGCGCTAGCTTATCTGGCTTCGGGCCTTTTTGCCTGTCAGCCGCCACTCTCATGCACACCACATCTGAAATTTTCGTGTGTTTGGGCGCTTCCTCGAACCATCGGTTCCCATTTTCGTCGCACCATTGTTCTCACTAGTTTGGGTTCCAGCATGCCAGATTCAAAACCCGGTTTGAAATGGGCATAACCCCAGCATTGCCCGAGAAAGAAATCTGAACAGGCAGATCTGCTTGAAATTTCGCTGGCTATCACCCCAGCATGCCAGATTCAAAACCTGGTTTGAAATGGGCCTACACAAGCGAATTGGTATGTGTTTGCCTTTGTTATTCGGACCGGCCGTAAGTTATAGTGATACCTACCTACTCTTGGCCAGCAGACCACGGCTGGGCCATCGCACTTGCTAATCCTTCCTCCGAACAGATCTGTCGGGCGTCGTCAAGCTGAGGTTATTAATAAGGAGGCGAGCCATCGCTATCTCTCTTCTCGACTCCCACTTCCTGCCTCAGCGTAGAATTGCGGCGTTTTCTTTCTGCCCAGGGCATGTGGTTCAAAATGCGAATTAAACCATTCAATAGTGTTTGAAATAACATTGCAAAGCATGTGACTCAAAATTCCATTCCAGGGCATGTAGTTCAAAATGCGAATTAAACCATTCAATAGTGTTTGAAATGGCATTGCGAAGCATGTGATTCAAAATGCCATTCCAGGGCATGTGATTCAAAATGCGAACATCTCGAGGGAATGATTCAAACCTTAAATATGTCAAGTGCTCCCTTATCCCTCCTGCTCTCGGCTGAATTAAACCATTCGATAGTGAGGCACAGCATTCAAAACGGCATTGCAGAGCATGTGATTCAAAATGCCATTCCAGGGCATGTGGTTCAAAATGCGAATTAAACCATTCAATACTGCCATTTGACCGGCCCTCCTACCGGACAAAGGTACAGGAGAGAAACATCAACAGCCTTCCTATGGGGAAAATTGAAGAAGGTATTATGATTATTCCGGATGGACAAACCTGCCCAATGCTGGGTGCGTGGATTGGATATGAAGTGCCGGATATTGCACCATGGCCTGCATATAATAAATATGGTAATTGGAGGCAGAAGTCAATACTTGACCAGAGTACAAGGAATGCCAAAGGACATTGTAGAGACACCGATAAGGGCAGAGCACGCCTTCCTTTGGGACTTAAAAAGAGCCAAAGTGGCACACAAAACCATGATGCTTGACATTGCTGAAGGGGGGAAACAGATCCTCGACTTACCTACCAGAAATGAAGCAATTGATCTATGGAACCTACAATCATACCTGGTACAGGGCCCCGAGCGAGCCTGCTGGTGTTATTTTGTGGATTACGTGCTGAAGAAATTCTTGGAAACAAGTTATCTCAATGTCAGTCCAGGTCAAATCTTGAACGTCTTTCTGAAAAACATATACAGTCACGGCCAAAATGATCTGCCCGACCCGAAAAGGAAATTCCATCAATCCTCTTCCTTTTGCTTGTTTTTCGGGTCGCATGGCAGATATTTGATTGAAAAGATGGTCTATAGGGCTCTTAGTAGTTAGTACATTGTCTGGAAGAGGTATGGTCAAAGGCTAGACAATAGATTTCATTTGGTTGCTGGGTCAGTTTCTTTCACTGAGTTCACTGTGAACCAGTTTTCTTCTGGGGAATAAATATTATTGCAAGCGAGGTATTTATACTTGAAACATGTTACACCATTTTTTGTACTCAATACCAGCTATATGAGCTGAAAAGCAAGCAAAAGGAGAGGGATTGATGGGAATTTCCTTTTTGGGCTGGGCAGATCATTTTGGCTGTGACTGTACATTCCAATTTACCAGAGAACCTGGAGCTTTTGTCACGCGTGACGTCACGGCTTTTCCCTCCTGCCACCATCAAAACCAAGTGTCCCTCGGTCCTCCCTTGCGCTTATAACAGAGCACCACTGTGTGCCGCTCCCCATGCTGGGAGGACCGAGGTACCCCTGGTTTTTCGTGGTAGCATCTGGGAAAAGAAGACCCGTTTTATATTTTTGGTTGTCTTGTGTTAGTCAAAAATGTGGGGTTCTTGCGCATTCAATAGTGAGGCACAGGGTTCAAAATGGCATTACAAAGCATGTGATTCAAAATGGCATTCTGGGGCATGTGGTTCAAATTGCGAATTAAACCATTCAATAGTGAGGCACAGGGTTCAAAATAGCATTACGAAGCATGTGATTCAAAATGGCATTCTGGAGCAGGTTTTTTGAAATGGTCAGCGGCGTGTCGCCGCGTATATGAAACACGGCCGATAGACCGGAGATCTCGGGATCGCCAGTGATAGCAAACGGTCAGGCAATGTATGTACGAGCTCATCTAGTTCGCATAGTCTCGCTCGAAGACGGCAGCAAATGAGTGTGTGAGTTGAGTGTGGCAATTCTGTGACTCAAATCAAATCAAAAGATGGCGGTCGGACTAGCAAACGGCAGCCACATAGCGCTGAGTGAGCACGCAAATCCAAAATGGTGGGGAGGAATTCATGTGGAAGGCTGGGAGGACTCCGGCACTCGGGCGGGGTGGTGGTGCAAGTGCTGACTCAGCAGGTGGACTAAAAGGGGCAAGGTGGTGTGGCGGTGCCGGAAACCTACGCAAAAGGTAAACGCACCTAAGGAGCCGCCGGTTTCGTTACGTCGGACCTTCTTAGCTACCTTTTCATGTAAAGTAAAAGGTAGCTAAGAAGGTCCGAGTAGCCGCCGGAGCCGGAGGGGACCACGTAAGGCTTCCCAATTAAGGTAAAGTGCTGATCAGGCATTCATGCCGAATGCACGGCATATCCCACAGATCCCCACGCGTTTCCTCTGCAGGAGGCCTCGGTCGTAGGCAGGCTTAATTGGCCCCAGGCTGGCCTGAGCACTGGAGCATTACTTGTTTATGGCAAAATATATGTACTGCTTATTCTGCGAGATATTTTCCAGCAGAGCCGGATACAATATTCCACATCATAAAATATTCTAGCAGCCTTCTGTCCGTATCCAATTGCTAGATCACAATACTTCCGGTGAGGCATGCGTGATCTTTCTTAAGACGCACCTGTTATGCGATGTTCCCGGTGACACTGGTAAGAAAGGGCGACTGGGGCCGGAGGCCTACGGCTGTGAGCATCGCAGGAAATTGGGAAATTGGGCCCAGGGTGGTCCAATGCGAAGTAGATTAGAAGGATAAACGACGACTAACAATCACGAGTTGACTGACCGTAATACTGGCAAAAAAAAAAGAAGCCGAAGGCCTACGGCATGAAGACTTAACAAACTAGACATAGGCCACAAAAAAGCTGTATTCTATACTGGCCTGTTGCAATACAGAAAGTATGCTACAAGTATTCTACAATATGTACATGTGAGTCTGTCAAGATAGCAAATACAACAAGAAAGAGTATACAACAAGAAAGTTAGATACAACAAGAAAGGAATACAGATATACAACAAGAAACCAAGAGGGATAGCGGAGGATACAATACATTTGATGGATGGAAGGATCAACAAAACACGCAGCAGGAAAAAGAAATACGACAGGCCTCCGGTGGGCGCACCTCCCGTTACTTCGGGGCCAAGCTCGTCATGAGGCTGTTGACCACAGACGCCAGAGCCTCAGGCGGAAGAGTGGCGAAGGCGGCGGAGAGAGCTGTTGCGACATCAGGCGGCGGCGCGGCAGAGGAGGTGGGGGCAGGAGGCGGGGTAGGAGGCCGAGTGGAACCGCCCTGGGCACCCCTGGAGGAGCCCTGCACGAACTCCTGCAAGGCGGGGGCAGGACGCGGGGCAGGACGCCGAGTGGAACCGCCCTGGGCAACCCTGGAGGAGCCCTGCACGAACTTCTGCGGTGGGGCGGCGACATACATCGTGGCCCTCGACCGTGCCTTCGAGCGGTTTCCCAAAGGGACGTCGTCATCATCCTCGTCCTCGGTTTCGGGGATGACGGTGGGCGAGGGCCTCTTCCTCTTCGCGGGGGGGGGAGGGGCGTCGTCGTCGTCGCCGGCGTAGGCACGGACGGGCTTCTTGTTCCTCCTCGCGGGGGGGGGAGGGGCATCGTCGTCGTCATCGTCGTAGGCGCGGATGGGCTTCTTGTTCCGCCTCGCGGGGGGGGGAGGGGCGTCGTCGTCGTCGTCATCATCGTAGGCGCGGACGGGCTTGTTCCTTCTCACGGGGGGGGGGAGGGGCATCGTCGTTGTCGGCATCGGGAACGAACCCGACGCGCTTCTTGGCCGGAGCGAGGGAGGCATTGGGGGCCTTGAGGGCCGGCTTCGAGGGCGCCTTTGGGGCGGCAGCCTTGGGGGGAGCAGCGGGGTTGGCGGAGGCGGTGGCGGGCTTGGCAGATGCGGTGGCCTTCTTGGGAGCAGGGCCTCCACCCTCTTGCGCTGCTGCCATAGCGCGTGTAACACGGGGCGCGGGCAGTGTCAGCTCCTCCTCTTCGTACTCGTCCTCGTTGGCGCCACTTTCGGCGTCCTCGTCGCTGTCACTGCTGACAAGCTCCTCCTTTGCCTTTGCCTTCCCCTTCCCCGTGGCCGGCTTGGCCTTCTTCTTGGTCTCGACCTGCAACCCCAACCGCCGCCGCTGGGAGCTGCTGACCTCGGGGTCACGGTCGATGTTGTAGGGGGCAGACCACCCCTGGCCCAGTCCATCAATGACAGTCTCGCGCGACTCGCCAGACGTGCGCCAGTATTGCTTGACGGCGTCCGACGCCGGGTCCCCAGGCGGCAAGGCGCGGCCGTAGTCGTGCATAAATATCACGATACCATCTGCACAGTAGGTGAGAACGCGCTTTGTAAAGAGAAATAAATAACGCACTCGGCTTATACTCATACCGTTCCACCCGCAGGCCTCCATGCACCGGGCTGTCCCCCCGCGCAGCGATTGCACCTTCGAGCGCATCGATCTCTCCCAAATGGAGGCCTCCAATTCCCTTCAACGACAGGAAGTGTGGTGGAGGCCGGACAGATTGGGGGAACCCGACAAGCCGGAGGTGGTTGTTGGCGAGGAGTTGCGGAACGAGCTTCCAAGAGAAGCCGTTTCTGGGGGGGAGCTCGCGCCAGAGGTCGACATCGATGTCCTCCGCACTGATGCGGGAGAGCTCTTCGCGGATGTTGTTGATGCGAATCTGCGCCTCGTGATGGCGTGCTTGCTTGGCGGCCTTGGCAACCTCGCCCTTCTGCTGCTGCGTCAGGTGCGCCGTGTCTCTTTTGGTGGAGGCCTTCGTTCTGCGGGGGCGAGAGGCCTTCGGCGGGGCAGACGTAGACGGGGCGGTGTTGTCGACCTTGGCTTCGACGTGCGAAACCTTGTCATTGCTGAAGACCCCGTCATTGAAAGCCCGTTGAAAATAGGAGGATAAATTGGACTTACAAGGCAAGCACCTTCGCGACACCCAGGAATTCGTTCGGCTTTAATTTAAGGCGGGCCAGCAGCTTCAAGAAATTTTCATCAGTCTTGGGATGTATGAATTAGACGACGACGTACCTGGTCGAGGACGCCGGTAGTTCTGAACTCTGCGAATTCGGAGTCTTCGTTGACACGAGTGCCTACGAGGAGGAAAAGGCCGTGGAAGTCGTACAGCTTCTCCATAGTATCGAACTAGTAGGTCATTAATCAAGGTCGATGGGCAAGTTGGGAGATACTCACGGTGCGTTGAATTTTGCGGACAGTCGCCGCAAACAGGCGGTGTCGCGTCTCCATCGTCTCTTCCTCCTGCTCCCGCGCCAACGACCTGTACACGTCGAGCACTTCGCCTGCGGTGTCGCCGTACTCAGCCTTAAATCCCTGGAAGGCTACCGCCAGATCCGCCATCAACCACGGTGGCACCTCCTCGCCTTCGTTGAGGGTGAAGGCGGGGTTGAGGCGCTGGCGTTCCTTGACGACGTTGCTGGGTGCATGCGCGTACTTCAGGTACGCGTTCCAGCGATTTTCAGCCCGCCGATCCTGCGTGCCAATGTCTTTGATGAACGATTTGACGACCCGGGCTTCTGATAGCCCGGTCTCTGCAGCAGTGTTGCCGACAAGTTGTACGAACTGTCCGTAGGCAGTCTCCAGCAATTTACGCTGTTTGGTGGTAGCGCGTCCGGCGTTGGGAGTGCCGGAGGTGGAGGGAGATGCGGAGGTGCCGTCCTCTGGCTCAGAATCATCCTCGGCGTCAGAGGTTTCCTCACTCGGAGGAAGGTGGTGGAGGGAGGGGGGATCGTCGTCGTCGTCGCTGTTGAAGCTCATCGGGGCGTCATCGTCGTCGAAGGGAACCATGCCGTCGTTGTCGGCGTCGATGGCAGTAAAGGAAGGGGGGGGGGCATCATCGGCGGGGGCGGGGGGCTTATAACCTGGGGGGGGAGGCGGGATATCCATCGTCTTGAAGCCAGCAAGGTCTGCAAATTGCTCGAATATCTGATGCCCGTGCGACAACGAGGATGGGACTGGAGGCGGCGGCATTGCGCCCTGCTGCAGATTCGCAGGCGGCGGCGGTATTGGCCCCGGCGGGAGATTTGCCGGCGGGGGCGCCCGCCGAGGCTTCACGCCCGCCATATCTTCCAGGCGGGGGGGGGGCGCGGCTATACGTCGCTAGCGGGAGCGTCACGATGGGCGGTGCGGAGGGCGTGGGGTCAAGCTGGCGCCGGCGCTCGACCGCGCCGAAGGACTGGGCACTGGCGTGCGCCGTCGGCGTAAGCCTGCTTCGCAAGCGAGAGGCCGGCACCACCTTGGGGGGGGTGGCCTCCCGCCGCGGTCCGCCCCCGCCAACTTGGTCATCTTCGAAGTCGGATTCCGACGCGTAGCCGGCGAGAGCTCCGAGAGCTTTTCCAGGGGAGCCGAACTGGAGGGGTTCCAATTGAAGGGGTACAATACGTGGGCGACGGGGGATATCATCCGGATGGGAGTTGGGTGTTGGGGCCTGGGACGAGTCCAACTCATCAACTTCACCCTCCTCTGATATGTCCATGTCGGCGTCCGGATCAGCTGCCATTTCTAACTGTTCCGCGTCGAAATCGTCGTGCTCAGGGGTGAAGAACTGGTTCCCAATGGGAACACCGCGGAGAGCGCCGTCGGGGCCGGGCGTGTGCATCGTGGGGAGGGTGACATCGTCCATGGCGGCGATGAGGTCCGCACCAAATTCAACTCTGGAGAAGTCCTGGTCTGCCAGGTCATATTCCGTGTCGGAGGCGGGAGTGGCGGCTAGAGAGTGAATGATTTTGGGCGCATTGGGGGTGCTGAAAAGGAGACGAGGGTCCTCGCCGGCCTGAGTCCCTGGCAGGAGGCCGGTGCTTTGGGGTGGGGTCGACGGGCGTGGCTGGTAGCCACCTTTTGGTCCACCCGCCATAGTTTTTGTGGGAAACTGGTGAGAAGTCAGGTTGGGATGAAAAAAAAGAATGGAAAAAAGGCCGACGCACCGAACGTCGGAAAGAAGCGGGAGGCGCGTGTTTTTTTCAAAGAGTGCGGTGAGCGGCTCTCTTTTTGAGTTGTATTAGATTAGAATCTGGCGAGAAAACAGGTTAGGATGAAAAAAAAAAGAGTGGAAGGACGACGTGCAAGGAAGCGGGAGGCGCGTGTTTTTTGCGTCAGAGGGTAGCGAGAAACTCTCTGTTGCATGATATCAGAATACAGATGGGGTTTTGAACGCGTTTAGAAGACTTACAGAGGGTGCAAAAGAAGAGGTGAAAATAAAAACGGAAAGAGACTGGAGGCCAAATATTTGGCTGCTGACTCAATCAACACCGCCTCCTGCCTCCTGCCTCCGCCTCCGCCTCCTGCCTCCGCCTCCGCCGCCTGCCGCCTGCCGCCTGGGGCGCCCTCGGACGTAATCACTTACTCTTTTACCTCAAACCATCAGCCAATCAGCGGCCGAATAAACCTCGTCTCCCCTGCAATATTTTCCGTTTTGCTTCGTTTCTGGGTCTTTTACTAGGTTCCAAGTGCGCAACTCTGTCCTGGATAGTGCCCCATGCTGCTAAGATTTAATGCATATTTTAGCAGGGGCTTTGAAATGTCGTGCCCGAAACCACCCAAAAGTCGTACAAGGTTTCATTTACGACTCTCGCTTTCACCACTACCATCTTCATGGGCCGTCGCGCAAAGCACCATACCACTACAGACCAGGCTGCAGCAGCTTACCAGTGGTCATGCAGATATGCCCAGAGCGAAAAGTGAGTCTTTCGTGGTCTATATCCGCTGCAGGAACACGATAAAGCTCACCTCCCATTTAGCGGAAAAGCTGTTCGCGCATGCTCTAACCGTGCTCGAAAGCTGGCTCACGGCCATCGGAAGGTTTCCAACAATCCCCCTCGTTGTATCCCCCACCTCCCGCCACTTCCAAGCGAGCTCCAGCGCCTGCACCGCATCCCCCTCCCCACGGAGGAGCCCTTGTACCAACAGGCTCTTTCCAGTGCTACGGCCCTCGACGAAGCTTCTATCCACTGCTGGAAGATGCCCCCCCCTTTTGGCGACGACGGCGACGACACCGACCCGTACTCGCGCGAATATGTCCGCTTCACAAGCCAAATTGCAACTGTTCTGCATGGCATCAAGATGCGGGAACAACTCGAGAGGGACTCTGTGCGGCGAGAGGAGTTCAAGCGGCTTGGAAGGGCTGCGGGGATGGATGCCCTCCGAGAGGAGGTGGTGGGTCTGCTCGCCGGATGGGACTCGGTGAGATTGACATGCTCATATCATCCTTACCACGCTTCGAGGCAATATGAAATGTACCAGCACTATCTGCAGTGGCAGGCCCGTACCATATACCACTTGTATTACTTGAAGTTCTTGAATTAAAAGAGTTGTTGCCTGCGCCGGTGGCCTCTGGCCCACAGTTCATTTTCACACCATGTAAAGAACATTCATAAAAAGGTATTATATTAGCAGGACCAAGTCAGAAATATAGATGTAGATATGGTGATCGTTGGCGGCAGGAGAACCGCATAATTATGTTTACATGACAGCACCGAAGGCCTTCGCCATACCTCAAAAAATCAATTCCGAGGCAAACTAAGGATATGGTCACCTAGTATTGTGCGAACCCGTATCATGTCTGCCTCAGAGACTCCCGTCGTACCGTAGCCTTGCAGAATAGCGGCAATCATGCACAATACCCAAACACCGCAGTCGTGGCCGTTCGACTGTCTTGCGGCCCCCTAGCGTCGATGAGTGAAGCACTGCATGCACACCGTTTAATGAGCAACTCACAACTCGAAACAGAGGGCGTGCAACCCAGCCCCCCTCCTCCGTTGATACGTGCAAAGGATGATTGTTCCGGTTTGCTAAGACGACCATCCGTGTGATCAAGACCATCGCATCCTGTGCAAAAATTAGTTTGTGAATCGGGGAGACAGGGACTGGGACGCACTCGGAGATCTCGTCGCCAGCCTTCTCTCTGACCCAGACTATCAAAAAAGAAAATACTTTGTTGTGAGACAACGACAACAATGAGCACCCAATGCTCCTGAACAGGCCGGTGGACTGGGATCAGCCAGAAAGGCCTCTCCCAATACCTGGTGGGGTGGATGTGTTGCCATAGCTCCTTGTCGGACGCCCGGTAGCGAGCACGCGTCAGGTCGTATGTGCTGAACACGGCACATTGGTTCGCAACCTGTGCATTGGGATGTGTCGGATGGCCGAAGAAGCTGAGGAGGGCACCCGCAGCGCCATTGAGAATGAAACCATTCAGGCGCGAGGTAGGCGAAAGCAGGCGCTCCAGATCGACAGCCTCGATTACGATCTTGGGTCGTCCATCGAGCCCTACGACAACGCGTCGACCAGGGCGCCTATCGACGCCTACCGCCATATTGCGCTCCTCGATCGCTTTGAGCGAGGTGGAGTCAACCTGGAGATTCATCTATGGAAAGCAGTGAGTTCACAGAGGGGCAATGTAAGATGAACGAACCAAATCCCACTGAATCGTAAAATTCATAGTGGCGCCCTCCACAGTGGAGGATTCCTCATCGGCATCTGCTCCAGAGAGCATCTCCTGCACCAGGAGCGACTCATCCGGATCAGATATGGTCCCAGGATCGATTTCGTCGGAGGTGATAATCATGTCGGAGGCTGCTAGCACTTGAGCATCTTCGAAGATATCTTCTTCGGGTTCCATTTCGATGGATACCGTGGACGGGCGGGGGGCGAGAGGTGTATTGATGCCAATGCGACCGTCTGAAGCGACAGTGTCAGTGTTTGCAGGAGGTGGGCTGGAGCGAACGGAGGCCGCCGGCGCTGTCGAGATAGGTGCGATGGCATGGTGTCTTGTCAAGGCCCGCGACCAGGAGACTTTCAGTGTTTGCAGGTGGTCGAGCCGAAGCTGGAGTAGGAACAAGAGGAATAAATCTTGAAACTTGAGCTTGAGCAAAGGCAGAGAATGTAAGGGACAACATACCAGTTGACTCCTGCATGCACCGCCGTATGACTTGGTCCTCTTGTGTAAGCCAACGAGAAAGGTTCTCTCGTTCAGTGATTAGTCGCTGGCCCTCCTCGCCACATCGGTCGGCCTTGTGAAGTGCACGGATGCCGTCACGGACATCGGCGTCGTCGAGCCAACGTGGAATCTGGCCCACCGAGGGGGTAATCCAGACGTCTTGATGAAGTGTTGGGTCGTCTCGCAGCCCCTGTAGTTGGGTAGATAATGGCGCGGGTATCGGTATGGTACATCCGGGGGGCGCGAGCCGCTCGAGGTCAGCGCAGTATCCATTAAATTTGTTGATGGAGCGGAGGAGGGCGGGCCGACGCTTCGAAATGGCCTTCCGCGTGGATTGATTTAGCTTGGTCCCTATAGAAGGCAGAGGAGGTGAGATTAAGATTGTAAATGCAGCGGTAATGGCTACAACTACGCACCAAGAGGTTCACGTCGCCCTGCGACAGCACGGTCAAGGTCTTCCCACTCGTAAAACGACCCAATAGCCCGTTGGCGGATGTTGATCTTGAGGTCGCGCATCATGAGCAAAGTCCGCACAAATTCAAGAGGGAGGTCCTTGAGCTCTGGAAATGCCTCATGGATGTTGAGCGACGCGTACAGGGCGTTGGCCTGCCGGTGAAGTGTTTCGTTGGTTTGCTGAAGGCCTCGAAGAAGGGCGAGGGAGTCGGGTGAGGCATTGCCACCGGTGATAGACTGCTTGGCCTCGGCGATAGACCTTTCGACAGTGTCAATCTGTTCTTGAAGCGCCAAAACCTTGTCCAAATCACGCCGCAAACGCGCAGGTGCATCTGGAAAGTATTGTTGAACATAGGGCAAAAATGAGATGACCGAAGGCCTTCGGCGGATGGACTTACGTGCTCTGACCGAGCTCTGTGCGGCCTTCTGCTCTTCCCACTGTTGGCGGAGCTCAGATTGAGCGATACGACACTCAGCCAGCACCTTGTTGGCCGCCCGCTGCTTCTGAGCGAGGTTTTTAGTTTGCTGCCGTTCGATCCAGTCGCCGAGGCGATCACGACCTTCGTCATTGACGAAGGCAGCGTGTTGATCAATCATCCATATTCGTCGTGAATTCTATAATGTGTTAGCATGTTAGAATATCATGGAACAAGAGCTTGCTCACCCATTGACTCCGTGTGATTGGTATTAATTTGCGGATGCGAGACCAAAAGCGCTCCACCCCTTCGGCGTCGGTTAAGCCAACGCCGCGACGATGACGAGGGCTATAAACTAGTTGGCATACCCACTGGTGACCGAAGGCGTGCATGGCGTTGATGATAAATGAGATTCGCTCACGCAAGTCTCCGCTGAGGATCGGAAACTAGGTAAAATAAGAATCGGATGCTGAAAAAAATACCGGAATATGGCCTACCAGGTTAAGTGTATTGTCCGTTACACAGCCGACGTCGTAGGCCTGGAGCATCGTCGCCTGTGGAGGGAGGAGGTCTGCGACCTCCTCTGCAAGGGCGACAATATACTCCTGCCGTTCTCCGGGAGTGTCAATATCGCAGAGGAAAAGGACTTGCGAGTGTCGGCAAGTCATGACGAAGACGCCGCTGGCATCATATCGCTTCGTATCCACCTTGCGCTTCTTCTCATTTGCGGCATCCCAGGAGTCCGCACAGGCGTCGATGGCCTCCTGTGGTATCGGAGGCGTATGCTTGGAGGGTTTGCGTTTTTTTGCAGTCGCTATGCGTTCCCGAACCTTGTCCACCTTCTCCTTGGAAATGAAATACGTGGGATCGTAGGATATGGGTCCGTCTCCAGCCGACCGAAGGTGTCGATAGCTGAAGCAGCCGTCCGCGCCGAGTTGAACATCCCCACCCCTAAGTAAATGTCAGATTCAGACAGGGAGGAGGGGAGAAGGTGTACTCTTCCAGGGGCCGCCCCCATGTTTCCAGTCCGAAACAGGCTGGGCAACGTTCACGTAAGATACGGTCGGCGCGTCCAGGCGTAAGGGATGGTCGCTCGTGCTCGGCTCGCTCCTCTGCGACGGGCTCATCGGTGGGTGTAGATGGGGGGATGGGGCCAGAAGAGGAGGGGGTAAGTTCTTCGGCAGGGGGGGGTACTAGGGGAATTGCTGGGTCGGAGGCCTCCTGCGGGTCCATAGGCATCTCCCCACCGATGGGTGCAGATGGGAAAAGAGCTGCATCCGCACGCCGCAGAGCCGCATTCAATTTAGCCTGTACCCGATCTCGCAGGTTGCTGTACCACTGGACAGCTTGACCAAGAGCGGCGCGAAACGGCTCCTTCACAGGTTGCCCTGCATACTGTGCAATATATAAGTAACCCCGTTTGTTATGTATCCAAATTATGCACGCACCCTCAGAGAAAGAACCCGAAACCCGCGTCGTTCGTAGATTTTGTGCAGAGCCGCTGCCAAAGCCGTGATGGCGTCGCAAGAACGCTCAAAAAGCGCGCGGTAGACCTCCAGGAGATCGATGGAGACGAAGGTCCGAGGTTTTGTAGGTGAGGCCGGGAAGACACCGTGCTTAACCAACAGCGCGGGGAATGGCATGCAGGCGCAGGTGGCCACCTGCACCTCCTCGAGATCTGTACCAAATGATAAGGGAGAGAAGATACAAATAGAAATGGTACTCACGAGTCAGGTACAGGCACTGAACCTTGATGTTGAGGGGTTGACCGCAGGACTTGATACATTCATAACGAACCAAAGATGGAATAACGGTAGGCCTCTGGCCGTGGCTGGCCATTCGAAACTCCGCCAAGGGATCTTCTAGGTGGGGGAGCAAGACGTCCCAAGAGACCCGCCGTCTGTTGTTGGCCTCTGCAGCGGGCGTAGAAGGGCCAGGGATGAAAATAGGAGGCGGCGCCGGCGCCGGTTCATCGACCCATTCCGAATCGGGGGCTGGTCCGGGCTCCGACATCTCGATGTCATCCGTATTGTCATCCTTACTGTGATCTGCTGGTCGGTTTCGAAGGGCATCGAGGCGGGCGCGAAGATTTTCGATTTTTTCAGGGCGCCCAATTGGCTCAATTACGCGCTTCTTGCGTTTATCCCTGGGCTTCAAGGGGCTTGTGTAGTGGACTCCAGGGCCCGTCTTGGATGCTATTTGACGGGACCGCGAGCTGCGCTTGAACCCGGCCGGCATTGTCGCGCTGGTGGACGAGTTACAAGCAGCGAGTAGTGGTGAAAGTACGAGTCAGGTACTAATTGGGAAAGAAGCCCCAGTGCCGTAATAGAAGCACTACCCTCTGGCTCCGGCGGCTACTCGGACCTTCTTAGCTACCTTTTACTTTACATGAAAAGGTAGCTAAGAAGGTCCGACGTAACGAAACCGGCGGCTCCTTAGGTGGGTAAACGAGAAACCCACTTACGACAATTACCCCGGCAAGCGGAGTTTCAAAAATGCCTTGTGATTGGATGCAGCCGCGAGGTTGAGAGCTGAAGTGTTCTGCAAAAATCCAGCCAAAGTCCAGCTCTCCCTTGTCTAAGCTGTCATTCCAGGCACTCTGCTACCCAATGGCGTCTTCATACCGGCATACCTCAAGATATGCCGGTATGAAGACGAAGATGTATTTGGCGATGAGAACATCAGGAAAAATCCCACTGTATATATAGTGAGATGTAGCTCGCGTAGTCACCGTAGTGCTGTCGATTACCCCCTATTATATAGCAGCAGTAGCTGCGCGCCGCAACTCTGTAGTTCGACATAGCTCCGTAGTCTGGTAACACCATACATAGCCTATGGAGTAATATATAGCTGGTATTGCGCGAAGAGTGTACGCCCAAAATTAATAGTTGGGAACTCTTCCGGCCGCAGATCACACAATATTTGTGGAAACAGATTGCATTGTTGCACTAGGGACAGGAAAGATAGATTACAGTGTCGTAGCCAAGCTCTCGAGAGGATTCGACGGACCCTGCATACATTAGCCAACGGGCACGGTCAACGACAAACACCTACCTAGATGACGAGCATTCAAGGCAACCACGGGCCCAATCTTCCCCAACCCACAACAGACGACACTGGCTGGGCTGATTTGTGCAGCAAGTACGTCACATTGACGAGTTGTACGGGGAACACTGAGTGGGGTGGCGTTCCTGCTGTTCTGCACTACATTCACGGGGGAAGTACAGGATGGAAAGGATGGAATATTCAATCTATCCTCACAACCTCGCCTCGCCCGTTTTCTACGTCTGAAGTCGCCTGGGGCGATAATCTACTAGAACATTATCGACCTCAAGGTGTACCGACTGAATGCAACCAGCACTGAGCAGCGTGATGTTGGCCACACCCCACGCCAAATTCAATCGTACGTCGGAAGTTAGGGATGGCAATAACATGAGCGAGTAAGAGCAGACAAATTGGAAGAATTTTGAGGATGCAATGCTTTTCTACCGAATTTCGGGCTCGTTAAAAGGATGGGAGGTGTCGAAAACCCAGTGGTTGCTCTTCTAAATTCTGTTTCTCTTCCCGGTTTGCGACGGTATGGGTTAAGACACTTAAAATATGGATGACCAAAATCAGAATATTCCACAACTTGGTTCGCCGGGGGTTAAATTTTCTGTCAGGTCCCCAATAAATTGATTCGCTTGGGGGAAGTATAATTTGAGTGACAAATATTTACCTATTCCACTTCTGTACCAAAGCCAAAGACCTAGGCTGGAAGTAAGATCCCGGTTCGGACGAAAATCGAGGGTTTTGGCCCGGAAGCCTACACTAAGTGGACAAAAAGAATGTCTGATGGGTATTTGGGGTCATTTCTGACCCAAATCACTCCAAATAAAATGTAGGCATGAATTTTCACCAATTTCATGATGATCTACATTGTTTAAGCCGTACCATACCTGGTTCGTTGTCGTGCAATAAATTATTTTGCGCTTTTTCTGAAAAATCGACTCTGTGGAATCATTGTGTATGCAAAACTGGTGTATACAGTCTGAAAGTACTTGTAAAACAGACCTCATCCATATTTTGTTTGACCTGAATTGATAGTGTTCAGAGGTAGTAATGACTGAGGCAAGTTGGTGATTTTCAGCATTTTCGACTCAAAATGGCCGAAAAGTGTCCAAAATGACCAACTTAAACGCCTTATCCCGGGCTCAAAGCCTTATTGATTCAGATCAAACAAAATATGGATGAGGTCTATTTTACAAGTACTTTCAGACTGTATACACCAGTTTTGCATACACAATGATTCCACAGAGTCGATTTTCCAGAAAACCACAAAATAATTTATTGTGTGACAAGGAACCAAGTATAGTATGGGTTAAATGATGCAGATCATCATGAAATTGGTGAAAAGTCATGCCTATATTTTATTTGGAGTGATTTGGGTCAGAAATGACCCCAAACACAATCAGACATTCTTTTTGTTCACTTAGTGTATGCCTTGCAAACCATTCATTTGTTTCAATTCAATTAATGCGATTTGTGGATTGAATTGATGTGCATCGCTGCCAAGCCATTGAGGTCACGAGTTTCAAAATGTGGACTGGGCATGAGCATGGCTCGCTCAATACGGTTCCAAACCCACTGGTCTTGGGGGCAATCCTACTCAGAATTTAGCCAGCATTCAAGAAAACAAGTTGCCATCCAAATCCGACCATTTTTGCGTGAGCTATGCCCTGCAAACCATTTGATTCAATTCAATTGATGCCCCAAACCCATTGGTCTTGGGGACAATCCTACTCAGAATTTAGCCAGCATTCAAGAAAACAAGTCACCATCCAAATCCGAGCATTTTTGCGTGAGCTATGCCCTGCAAACCATTTGATTCAATTCAATTGATACCCCAAACCCATTGGTCTTGGGGACAATCCTACTCAGAATTTAACCAGCATTCCTGCTCATGCCCAGTCCACATTTTGAAACTCGTGACCTCAATTCCCACCTTCCTCACAGTGGAGGCGGGAGAGTTGGCGGCGAAGCAATACAATGGCAATGACACCCTTTGGCTGATATGTGTCAGCAAGTGCTTTCCATGCTGCTGAAGAGGTGGTGGTGTTGGTGATGTATACCAATAGATTGTCTGAGACGCGAAGTCGAATTTGTGGCAGGGCCTCACGGTCCTTGCAATCCCAATTTTGAATGGCTTGGGCCTGGGTGCCCTGCGGATCAATGATATCACCACTAGCATTGAATGTGTGCTGTGGGCATGGGATGACACCGGAGACGTAGTCAATCAGTCCCTGATCCGTAAGGATGTCTGTCACTTTGACGGCCCAGGTGGTGTAGTTCTCCTCGCCAAGGAGATGCTGGATGCGATATGCAGATGTAGTAGAGTTGGACATGATAAATGTGTGATGGGTGGCTGGGCTGTGGACGTAGTGCAAGAGGTGTAGTGTGCGTCGCTAAAATAACATTTTTTGAGCTGGTTAGGCTAGGCGGTGAGTGATATGATGCAGGGTGTAGTGACGTTGCGATAGGGTGTTTGGCACGAGCATCCGGCGTTTAGGGCGGATCCGGCGTTTAGGGCGGATCCGGGCAGTAGATACATCATCTTTCCTTCGGTTTTCACACCACTCGACGGATTCTCTCGCGACTGTCGATAGATCATCGGTGTGACTAGCCCATCTGGTGACTAGAGTGGGATTCGACCTACGTCAGCGAGAAAACGAGAAAACTGGCACCGAGAACGAGCGCGAGAACGAGAGACGCGAACGGACGATTTGCGAGCCCAGCGACACACGGGAACATACTGAGCGAAACTATTGACTTCACTACACATAGGACACCGTCACCCAACGCACCCTCAGAATCTACACCGAGCACACCTTCGTCCTTAACCCCCAGCCAATCGAGCAACGACGAACTTCCAGTTTTTGAAAAACCACCAAGCCCAATTCAGCGCGTGCTTACACCACCCACAACCACAACTAGCCTCACCAAGACTATTCCCCCTGACTACGACTCGGACACGATGCCGATGGATGCTTGGGACGGCGACACGGACAAGATGTCCGCGCAAGACTTCTTGCGGGCCTTCCACCGAGATGTCAAGGTGACAACGAGCAGCGCGGATAAGGCCAAGGCCTTCAAGAATTACCTCGCAGCCGACAGCGAGGTGGACGTCTGGTTCCGTGCGCTCCCAGCTGCGACGCGCGCGGATATGGACCTTATCGATGCCGCCATTGAGCTGCAATACCCGTCGGAGGCTACGGTGCAGCCAACGGAGGCGGAGTATGGCACGATGCTGCTGAAGTGCCGGCTGACGATGGAAGAGCTCGGGACGAAGACCAGGGTCGCGGACCGCGACGTCTGGGCACACCACGCGTGGGGCAACAAGATGCTGCGCCTCGCGACGAAGGCAGGGGTCTCAGCAACCACCACGTACATCGAACAGGTCCGCGTTGAGCTGCCGAAGCCATTGCGCACGAAGATTGTCAAGACCCACGCGAATTGGCCCGCATTTATCAAGGCCATACGGGAGGTCGACACGGTGGAACTCGAGCTAGACATGAAGGAGTGGAAGGAAGAGAAGGAGCAGCGGGACAGCATAGCAAAGATGCTAGAGCAGCGGCCGGTGCTGCAATCGTCGCCCACGGCGGGCATCCGCGCGCAACTCACCAACGCGAGGATCAGCGCGCCGGCACAGAGCCCCGCGCGTTGGCCGACGTCAGCGCCCGGCGCGAACCCGTTCCAAGGCACGCAGGCGGGTGGACGGGGCAATCTTTTTAGCGCCCCACGAGCGCCGTACCAAGCGCAAGCGCCGAGCACGCAATACCAGCCGCCGTACCCGAACCAGGTGCCGCGCGCTCCGTACCAGTCCCAGGCGCGCCAGCCAGTGGAAGTGCAGCAGCCACTGGTAGGCGAGCAGCGCCGCATCCTCGTGGAGGCGATCGCACGCATTACACACCACCCCGACACGGAGGCAGGACGACGCGCGCATGGCGACCAGCAGCAGGAGTGGTTCCGCACGCACGGGAACATCGCGATGAGCGTGAATACACCGTACCCGCTGCGTCCCGGGCGCGCACCTGTCAACTCGGGTGAGTGCTTCCGGTGCGGGTACCAAGGCCACACAAACTACCTGCGCCGTTGTGAGGCACCGCTGGATCAGTGCGTCAGCCAGAGGGAGCAGCAGTGGAGGAAAATTGCGTCACAGGCTTTGAAGGAGACACCGACGGCGGTGCGCACCGTGGGACTCATGCCGTGGGACACGGATGACTACGGGCGCCCGTTCGGAAGTGACGAGGCGCATTTCGAGGAAGTCGACGACCAGGGAAATGCCTAGGGGCTGTCCAAAGAGATGCTCGGACAGCCCCAGAAGAGCAGAAGAAGATAGAGTCGGTCCTCGGGCGCGATGAGCCATCGCCCGGGGACGCGTCGCCCGGCCCCCAAGTCCGTAGTAATACGTCGACCCCCATGTACCCACTTTCCAAATTGCACGTCGTTGACCTGTATGCTGTGGGAATTGCGGAGCATGAGCCGAAGCGCGCGAGCGTGCCGTTCATATGCGGGATCGAGGTGGAAGGACCACGAGGGGAGTTGGAGCGGATAAGGGCATTGGAGGACGATGGGGCGATGGTGAATGCGATGTGCACGGCGTTGTACGAGGCGATAAAGCATCGCATAGGGGTCTTACAGTGGTCAGGAAAGACGCTGCGCATGGCGAATGGGGCGCTCGTGCCGTCGAGGGGGTACTGGGACGGGTACATCCGATTCGGCGGGGCGAGAGCGCGAGCCACTTTTGAAGTCTTTCCCAGTGGCGGCTCGTGGTCGTTCCTCTTCGGAAAGCCATTACTGGAGGGACTCGGGGCGGTGCACGATTATGCGACAGACACGATAACGGTGCGAGGAGACGCGGGCCTGACTGTGGTACCAAATCAAATAGGGCAAATGAGCCTGTGGGACGAGGCACGGGGCAGTGTAAACGCCGTGTTCTTGGACCCCAAATCGCGCGCAACGTCAGCAGGAGGAAGTAGCGCACCTCCTGTTAGGCGAGTCTCTCTTCCTGATAACTGCCCGAGGATCGTTGATCAGCACCCGTACAAGGATCCATCTGGCGTTTGCAAGGGGGAATACGCACCGGAGATACATGACGAGGCACAAGGGAACTCGACGGGGGATTTGCCAGCCCCCTCGAGGGAAGTACAAGGCGTCGGAGATGAGGAGGATAAAGAGGATACTGACGAGATTTGTTTTACAGCACGTGAATTGACGGGGGATGCAAGAGACACCCGGAGCGATGGAAGAACGGCGCGCACAGGGAGGGAGGAGATATCCAGCGAAGACACGTGGGTGTACGTACCAGGGGATTTTTCGCGATCCCCGTTGAGGGACGTACCAGACTCGGATCACACATCTCAGTCAGCAGGCGGTACTGACGTGTTTTCGAGCTCAGGACCGGCGGGGGTCGTGCTAGCCTTGCGAATGGCAAGCATCATCATATTCTGGAGCATACTCGTGCTCGCAGCGCAGTACGGGGGCGCAAAGGGCCGAACGAGTACATGTGGGACACTTAGCGGGGATACAGATTCCCCGCCGAGGGAAGTACCCGCTCTGGATAAAAATCTCGAGAGGATTATTGTCACTGAAATTGCAACACCAGTGATATATCTCCAGAAAAACTGGGTACAACGCCGGAGGTACACGAGACACGTGAATAAGAGCCGTATGAAGCTGCGAAGGAAATGGCGGAAGCAGAGCAAGGCAGAGATGAGCGCGGAAGAGGAGCCTGATGAGGAGGATGACCCGAGGTGGTGCTATTGGATCCCGCCGTGCACCTTGCAATTCGAGGTGCGGGTGCACGGGAAAGTAGTTCGGCCTAAAAGGCCAGTGCGAAGAAACTCAGTGGGGGGTAATGCACAATCCCCCGCGAGGGAAGTACCCTGTCTTGCGCACGATCCGGTCAAAGGCCTTACTGACACACCTGCACCAGAGCAAATCTACATGGTAGAGGAGATGGCCGAGCACCTGAGGCAGGCTGCAGAGGACAGCCAGATTTGGGATGAGCTGCGTACTGGCTCCCCAGCGGAGTTTGCGCAATACTTGGTCCAGGTCACAGCAGATGCGGGTACGGCCGCTGCTATCCCAGGTGCATTCCCGCAAGGTGGCGAGGACGGCTTCGAGCAGCCAGAGATTCGGCTGGGAGAGGACACCTCAGTATTCACGAGGTTGACAGATCCGTACAACCCCAAGCGAGTCGCCGCTGTGCTCGACGCTGTCACTATCGGCCCAGACTTGACCAGCGAGCAGCACGAGTCGGTACGCGCGTTCGTTGCCGAGTTTGCAGACTGCTACGCGTTGTCCATGAAGGAGGTGATACCCATCCCAGGCGCCGAGCACACCATGAATATTCCGGCTGACACGACCTTCAACACCAAGATACACCAGAGACCAACGACACCGGCGCAGAAACAATGGTATAACGGTGTTATCGACGAGATGCTGTCCGCAGGGATAATCACGGGCATGGACCCGAAGGATGTCAAATGTGTATCGCCGACCACACTCGCGCAAAAGGCGCACCAAAATGGCAATACTCGCACAATCCTCGAACTGCAGCACCAGATTAATGACCAGTGTATCGCTGCGGGATTACCACCCAGCTTCGACTTACCTGCACGCCCAGAAGCGACGCCGGAGGTGGAGGATCCAAAGAATCCATCTTGGAGGGTTTGTCACGATTACCGCGAGTTGAACACCAAAACCAAGGTTGCACCCATGCCGCAGGGCGACATCCAGCGCAAGCAAGGTCTCCTGTCGGGCCACCGTTGGGTCTCGGTGTTCGACTTTGCCAAGGGCTTTTACGCGTGTGCGACTTCGGAGCAAATCCGACCATACCTGTGCTTCTACGTCGAGGGCCGCGGTTACTTCACCTACTGCAAAATGCCCATGGGGCTGACTGGTGCACCTTCAACGTTCAGCAAGGCGACGGGGGACGCGCTCGGTGACATGGTTGGCACTAAAATTCAGCTGTTCGTTGACGACGGCGGAATGGCAGGTAATGACTTCGAGGAAAAGATGGCGGACCTTCGGACAGTGTTTTTGCGCATCCGAGAGCACAAGCTCTCGCTCTCGGCAGCGAAGATGGAGTTCTTCATGACGGAGGCGACATTTGCAGGCAATCGCGTTGGGCCAGATGGTATAAAGCCGGACCTCACAAAACTCACTGCTATCGTGGATTGGCCGGCGCCACACGATCTGCTGAACTTGAAGTCATTTTTGGGGCTTTGCGGGCACTTCCGAGGTTTGATAAGAAACTACGCGCGGATCGCGCAGCCGTTAACTGACCTCGAGCGGTTGGCGAAGGTGGGGGGAGCAGGCTCAAAAGGAGAATGGAGACGGCGTATGCGGGCGGTGGATTTGCAGCGGCAATGGGGCGCGAAGGAACAGGTGGCCTTCGTACACCTTAAGGCGGCGTTGACGTCGGAGCCGGTGCTCAAGGGCCCGGTGTTCGATGGCCGAGCTTTCATCGTGACGACGGATGGATCCAAGGAAGGCTTCGGCGGCATGTTATGCCAACGATTCGACACGGTAATGCCGGATGGCAAGACAGTGAGCAGACTACACCCGATAGGTTTTGCTTCGAAGCGAACATCGCTCGCGGAGGAGCGCTACAAGCCGTACCTTCTGGAGTTTGCAGCCCTCAAATATTCCCTCGATAAATTCGCCGACACCACATACGGCTTCCCAATCGAGATAGAGACCGACTGCCAGGCGCTGCGAGACACAGTGATGAGCAGCAGTCTCTACAACGCACGCGAGGTGGCTGGAGGCCGTCATGGGGCACGATATCCGCGAGATCAGCCATCTCCCGGGTGCCGTTAACTTCGTCGGTGATGCGTTGAGCCGCAAGTACACAAATATGCCGCGTACGGATGATGACGGGAGCAGCTGGTCGGTGGAGTGCGATTGGTTCGCGCAGAGCGGGCTGGTGTTTGACCTGTACACAGTCGCTGATGCAGCAGATGTCCCGGCGCTGAAAATTCGTTTCGCTGATGTGCCGGTCTTTTTACAGGCCATCGAGGCTCTCGAAACGATCACGAAGGGGGGCAATGAAAAGGCGGTGCGGCGCGCAAAGCACCGCGCGAGGGAGTACATGGTGGAAGGGGGGAAGTTGTGGCATGTGGGAGGAGGCAGGTCGCGTAGGGCACGGGCGCGTGTGGAGTGCTTGACGCCGGCCGAAATGCGGGCTGAGGCGGAGCGAGAACATCGCGAAGGGGGTCACCTTGGTCGCGACTCCATGAAGCTGAAGCTCACCGACAGATTCAAAACACCAGCGATCGACAAGATCATAATGGACGCGATCCAGAACTGCGGGGAGTGCTTGAACTTCGGCTCGGCACACCTGCATGCACTGCTACAGCCCATCACGCGGCGGCATCCGTTCGAGCTTTTAGTGGGCGACTACCTCGCGATGCCGAAAGGCAAAGGCGGATACAAGGAAGTCGGACTGTACCTAGACACGGCATCCCAGCGGGTCTTTGGGTTCAAGTATAAAACTCACGGATCGGCAGTGACTACAAAAGCGGCCCTACACACTCTGTTCAACGCTTATGCGCCATGGGAGACGTTCCAGACCGACGGGGGTAGTCATTTTGACAACGAGGAGGTGCGGCAACTTTGCCAAAGCTTTGGTGTGGAACCGCACGTTGTGGCGAAGTATTCACCGTGGGTGAATGGGTTGGTCGAGGGCACCAACAGGATATTGCTGGGGATACTGAAGAGGTTGTGCGCGCCGGACTTGGGAGAGGAAGGTTGGAAGAAGATCGAGAAATGGGAACACTTACCCGCGAACTGGCCAGAGCATTTTGACAACGCGATTTTCCTACTAAATAATCGCATTCTCAGGGCACTCGACCACACTCCGAACGAGTTGTTCTTTGCAATGGTCATCAACACCACCGAGACGGGGGTAGAGGCCGCTTCGGCTGACATCTCGATGGACGACGTCGATGTACAGCAGGCTTACGCGTCCCAGCAGCGTTTCGACGGATATGCGCGTGCAGTCAAGCACGGCGCATCACGGAAGGCGGCATTCGACCGCCGTGTCTTGGACTCCAAAGCGGGTGAGGTCGTGTTCGCTCCGGGAGACCTAGTCCAGGTCTTGGATCCCAAATACAAGAAGACATTCCTCACCTCCAAGAAAATCTTGCCGGAGTGGTCCGGGGCGTTCAGAGTCAAGGAACGTCTCTTGAACTCGTATATCATTGAAACTATTTATGGACAGGAGCTCGCGGGCGAGTACAACTCGCGGCGTTTACGACCGCTGAAAGCGCCGAAAGGGTCTTCGCTAGAAGCTTACGAAGCAGCCTGGAAGGCGGGAGCAACCAATGAGGAGGCGCTGGCAGCGGCAGGACCCGTGGTACTGGAGGAGCCGGAACCAAGTCGCGAAGAAGAAGGTGCGGCACGCGACGCCGATGCGAGGAGGCAAAAAGAAGTTGCAGATGAAGGCGAAGATGGTTGGGTTGACGATGAAGATGCCGATGAAGAGGAGGCGGTGGGCGATTCGATTGGGCAGAGGTTGAGGGCAAGGAAAGCGAGGACGCAGGCAACGAGGACGTTGCCTAGAGGAGGGGGGTAGATGCGATAGGGTGTTTGGCCTTGTTTGGCACGAGCATCCGGCGTTTAGGGCGGATCCGGGCAGTAGATACACTGCCAAAGTGCCCGCACGTCACCACCACCTGGCGCGGTCACATGGTCGGCGGCTGCGTGGCTTCCTGGCCGGAGCTGGCCTCCACCTGTTCTCCAGCTGGAGATTCCACCTGAATAGCCACCTGGCTCAAAGCTGTCGCACACATGGTGCCCAACCCATACTACTTTCTGGTAGCCAGTTGGTCGCAAAAATAAAATATTTATTACAGCTCTTTGCGAAAGTAATGGCACTTCCGATCATTTGTAAATAAGAACAAGCATTCGTAACTCTCCTCCCTATCGCGTCCATTGCGGGCTCAATCCTTGACGGATTCTCTTGTGTTTAGGTGCGTTCGCATTCTTTTTAACGGCGCTTTCGACTGGTATAGGTTCCGATGGCTAACTCCGATTTTCAGATTTCGCTTTACTCGGCTCGCGTCCCGTTAGCTCTCATCTTGAAGCCGTTCTTTCTTGCCCGTCTCTGGTCCAATTTGCCTCAATGTGAGCGTGTCCGAACCGCATGGCTTCCCACTTCCTAACCATATCCGCCACTCCGGGCAGCTCCAAGCCACGACATCTTGCTCCGCACTTTTATCAGCCGATCCACGCTTGTTTTCCTCGGGACTAGGTGCGTTATGGAGACCTTGAAAAGCGTATCTCGTCTCACATGCTCTCCCAACAGCTACTTGCATCTTCTCTCAGGCAAATGGGCAATCGCCGCATCAGTCGAGACGTCAAAATTGCGGCTCTGAACCTCTGGGAGCAGGGTCATCTACCTCTCAAAGTCATCCTATCCTGCGTCGGTTTTTCGAGAAGAACATTCTTCCGCCTCCTGAAGCTTTGGCGTACTATTGGTGATGTAGAACGCCCAAGTAACCGCACCGGTCGCCCACGAGAATTGCATCGCACGGACATTGATCATCTCCTTGAACTAATCCGCTCCAAACCAGACTACTTCCTCGATGAATTTCAATCTTTACTGGGCAAGAATCGTTTTATTTCTATCCACTACACGACCATTCACCGTGAGCTTGAACGCCTCGGAATGTCCACCAAAATATTGCAAGACATCGCCGAGGAACGCAGTGAACCTTCCCGAAACGATTACACGCGTGAAATTTCCCAGTATCCTGCTCATTATCTTGGGTTTTTGGATGAGACCTCGAAGAATGATAAGACTCCTCGTCGGCGCCTCGGGCGTGCGCCGAAAGGCAAACGTGCGACCAAACGTCGAAAGGCAGTTCGCGGGCGCCGCTTGACAGCTACCGGTTTCCTCACAACCCAAGGCATGGAGGCCTGCACCGTTGTCGAGGGCTCAATGCACCGCGATCAATTCTTGGGGTATCTAGAGCATCAAGTCGTACGTCGTCTGGGCTTCGTTTACCCGCTTTCCTCACCCGAACTTCTCCGCAGCTCCCTCTCTGCTCGCCGTACCCTGGACCCCTCAGCGTGCTCATTATGGATAATGCAAAAATTCATCACGGGGAAGAGATACTTGAGTTGTGTGATCGTTTCGGTCAGAATTTCATTCACGCTACTTCTGTGCGGATATCCTTACCGTGAACAGGTGTCCGTCTTGTCTATCTGCCACCATACTCCCCGGATCTCAACCCGATTGAAGAAGCGTTTTCCAAAATCAAAGCTTGGATTCGGCGCAACAACGACTTGTTCGTGTATGGACCAGATGATCCCCCGCACTCGCTGATATATGATATGCAACTCGCCATGGACATCATTACAGAGTCTGATGCTATTGGGTACTTTATACATGCAGGTTATTTCTAGTGTACCCGAAGCGACAATCATCCAATACTATACATCGTGACTGCAATCATTCGTGTGCTCGCGACCACACCTCAATAGCGACCTGCAACTCAGCAATCTCACCTTTCAGGAACCCCATCTCTTTCAAATCACTCAGCTCAACGTGCTTGAAGGCGCTCGTGCGTCTGAATTTGTGCTGTCTGAATTTGTCGGCAACGTCTTCATCAAGATGGTATGTTGTGCAAAACTCGTCAATCGAAAGGTCCGGACCGGGAATGCGAAGCGAAGAAATAAGGGCATTAGGGTGAAGAGCATTGGGAGCGTGTGCGACAGCAGGGGGGGGTGCGGGTGGACGCAGGAGGTTGACGATCTCGGGGGGAAAGTTAAAATTGACGTGGGTACCCGCCGGCGTGTTCTTGGTTTCCTGGAGCTCCTTGCGGCGCATGAGGAGCTCAGATTTTGCTGCACGGGCTCCCGCCGCTACTCTGTCGAACAGGTGGTTGTTGGGAGGTGTTTCGAGATCGGCAAACTCTTTCCCTTTGAGCTGGCGAATATTTTCGTGAGCTGACATCAGCGGGACTTACACGGAGCATACCATAGCGGCGCCCCAGCTTTCGAAATGTGCGTGACTGAGCTGAAAGTGCTCGGGGTTGACCGCGTTGAAAAAACAATGGGAACCTCCGCATGCTGCGCCGGGCGTCGGGCAAATCCACTTTTGTCTAAGCTCACCAATTTTCTCGTTCAGGGCAACATTTGCGGGGAGTATATCACGAGGTTTCGGAACCTACAGGACCGTGAGGGAAACGTTCAATTGTAATAAAATAACAGACCTTTGTCTTCTTCCCGCCCTTCGCTTTCGACCTTTCCGCTTCATCGTCGTTCTCTTTGTCAGCGGCGAAGCATTCCTATCAGGCTGAGTGAACTGTTTTGCAAGCCAACGAACAAGCGGCCTCACCTCTTTTGGCTCTACAAGTATTTTTGCGCAAGGGTCTGCTTTGATTTTGAGTGCTTTGGATACGAGGTAATCGTATTTCGATTGATCAAGAATAATGGGAGAGGAGACGTGGCGAGCGATGGTGAATGTTATCGTATAATCGGCGAGGTCGACAAAGGGAGGGTCGATAGCTTCACGAATCTTGTTGGTGATTCGAGACTTCAGACTGGACCAAGGCTTGTTGCTAGCCAACAGGATTATCTCCGTAATGGGCAGACCGCGCGACGATTTAGCTTTCTTCATTTGCTCTGGAGTGAAAATTGTGACTCTGTATTCGATCTGGGGCGGATCAACAGGCTCGACTGGAAATGAAGCAAATTAGCGTTGATTCTGGAGCCAAATTGCTGTGTACACACCGCTTGGCGATCGACGCTTCCGCTTCTTCCCCACAACTTCCTCCTCTTCCTCTGCCCCTTCATCCTCCTGTACCTCTTCGTCATCCTCTTCAAACTCCTCATCGTCGTCCTCCTCGCTACTCTTGCCCCCATCCTCCTCATCACCCCCAGTCTCCTGTTGGTCATCGTCGTCGACAAGAGTGACGTCCTCATCGAGCATTTCCTGATCAGAGTCAACGTCGTCTCGAGCAGCGATGGCCGAAATTTTCGCAGCAATTTGGCGAGCAGAAGATCGTACAGAGGGCATTGCAAACGTAGCTAGGCCGCTAGATGAGCTTGTGTCCTGGGTTAAGTATCTCCATGACGCACCTAGTTACAACGAAAACGAGCTTGAAACGGTCGAGAAGAATGCGACGGAGCCGCTGATTACGTGTCTCAGAGACGGTAAACTGCCCGGAGTGGCGGATGTGGTTAGGAAGTGGGAAGCCATGCGGTTCGGACACGCTCACATTGAGGCAAATTGGACCAGAGACGGGCAAGAAAGAACGGCTTCAAGATGAGAGCTAACGGGACGCGAGCCGAGTAAAGCGAAATCTGAAAATCGGAGTTAGCCATCGGAACCTATACCAGTCGAAAGCGCCGTTAAAAAGAATGCGAACGCACCTAAACACAAGAGAATCCGTCAAGGATTGAGCCCGCAATGGACGCGATAGGGAGGAGAGTTACGAATGCTTGTTCTTATTTACAAATGATCGGAAGTGCCATTACTTTTGCAAACAGCTGTAATCCGAGTCACTGCCCGGAGAAAAGTCGTCCTAATCACTATTTTCCTCTCTGGATTCGTCACCAAGATCATGTTCAATACCGTCGCTCTCGTCCGCTGCCTCTGCGCGTTTTGTTCGGGTGATAACCCTTTTGGCTCGACCCGCAACCAGCCCGCCTTCCTCGGGCAAGGATGACCGTCGACGGCGCTTAGCTGGTGCTGGACGCGCGGTCTCTTCATTGCCATCGTCAGAGTCATCCCTTGGGGGAGCCTTCCGTTTGCGTGTCGCCTTCTTCTTGCCCGCTGCAGTAGCTTCCCGTTTTGCAGCCTTTGAAGCCATGCTGTTGCGAAGCGTAGCCGCAAACTCGTTGTGTTTCTCCCTTCGGTCGTCAAAGAAGGGAACCGGCGCAAGGAGAGTCCGTGGGAGGGTTGCGCGAAGAAGATGTGCGTTGTGGAAGGCATGGGAATTGATAATGAAGCGGTCCAAGGGCTTGTGAACTATGAAGGTCTCGGTTTTGTCTGACTCGACGCGCTCTTGCATCACGGCACGTTCGCCAGTAGCCTCGCATTTTGCAGTATGGCAATCATGCTGCACATTAACTTTGAATTTGACATTCTAGAGGCCGACAGTTAACGACAACACCAGTTACCCTTCTACAAGCACGATACCTTGCAGGGAATGATGGTGAAAATGGTCTCTCCGTCGCGTCGAACCAATACGGGCATGCCATAATGGTTGTCCCGCACCGATAGAACTTGGAACAACTCCAACACGAGGATGGGATTTCTGCTACCAGTGTTGCGCAGAATTTCAGCAATGCGGCCGGATATCACGGCTGTCTGAAAATAAATGAGCTCAGACTATAGTCCCTAGTCCTCAATGCAGGACTCACAGAATCAGTCGCTGATTGGGCGAAAATCCATGATTCGACGAAACACTCATCCAGAGATTCCCCGACCACTGAAGAGCATTTATGCCAGTCGGAGTCTGCCGGGTACATCCCAAAATTAACTGCCCGTGCCGCGGTTGTGGACTTGAGAGAATGGACGGAGTGCGTCTTCTGACCACGTTTCAACGGTGCTAATTTCGTTTCCCCTACCAAGAACATGAGCGGGGGTAAAATGATGTTGAAGGAACACACCGTGTTTGAGGACAGATTTCGGCTCGCTCCACCCGAGGAGCTTCTGTAACACGGGATGTGCCCCCATGAAATGGCGGACACCTGATCCGGCTCTTTGCCATACATTGTCGGTCGAAGAAAGCCACCATCCGCCGGTCAGCCGATGTTTGAAACCCTCTTGGTCGCCTAGCTGAAGAGCAATATCGCGGCTTGGGGCAAGATGGTTTGAGAAGATGGAACAATAGCGGAAAACTCCATTGAAGCATTCAAACACTTCCGTCGCAATTCCTACCAGTGGGCCAAACTCGAGAGCATCATCCCCGATGTGGGCGAGCAAGTGATATTTGATCTTGGTCATGATTTTGGACGGATCGATCATGGAGAAGACGTCCAGCACGTTTGCCACGGCCACTATCAAGTCGCGCTAGTTTACTGTTAATGAACCGAGCCTGGACTGAGGAGAGAAAACAAAGCGCACCCGGTACTCATTGATGTCCCGTATCTCCGGGACCCAAAGTAGCGCCGCCAGCTCTCCAGTCGCTTTCCAAGCGAGGAATTGATGATCCGTTACAAGCCCATGGATGTGAAAGATGTTGGTTTGAGCTATTGTTTTGAATTGGCGTCCGATCAGAGAACCAGCGTACTGCATGATGTAGTTGGCACGGATCGCGTGGATTGAAAGGCCGTCTGTGTCTGTCGACTGGAGTCGAACCGCGTAAAGTTTCTTCTTCTCTGCCGTCCAGGGTGTATGGGAAATATGCCAAATATATTTGACGACACCGAGCAGGATGGTATGTAAGATTTCGACGGGGGTATCCTTGGTCGGATCGAATCCTTTGAAGTTGTTACGTTGTATAGCGCGAACGGTTTCAACCTAGGTAGCGACATAACTTACCTTTTGTTGTCAAGAACGCGCTGTAGATTTTATCCCTATTTTCCAGCGCCCATTGGATTAGTTCGGCTTCTATTTCTTTCTCGGACCGATTGGGCTCGTTAGTCTTCATTTCTTTGAAGCGGGCGAGCAAGTGGTCAATCCAGTACTGCGTGTACATATCTTTAACACCCGTATGAGTCTGAGAGTCTTTGACGTGTTTGTTGACCCCCGAGCACGCCATCTTTACTTGATTTTCGAGTTCTGCCAGGATCTTGTCTTTTGTTCGTGGTACACCGGCCTTCAGAGGAGAAATTATTCAGTTACGCAGCGAACGCACAACTACTGTACTCACCTCAAAAAGTGCGTGGTAGCCCTCGTTGGTCGACTTTTCTTTCTGGGTCCCGCCTACTTCACATTTGCGACAGAAGTGATTGCCCTTGCCACCGATATGTGCCGAAACTTCGCTCTGCATTGGGTTATCGAATGGTGCGGCATTCACATAAATGCAGATGCATGTTGTATTGCCGTCATCATCTTGTACTTGAATAGGATTTGTGTGGGTCGACCTAAATAGCGAGAAGGTTGAACAATAAGAGGGGGAGCATAGACTGTACTGACTCAACGGTGCTCTTGAACTCCCTGTACTGCTCGGATATGCTTGCGTTTGGCGATGTAGAGACAAAATGCGTGTGGAACTCCTGCTGCAGGAGTTTTCGGGGTAAATTCCGGTGAGTCATGTACGCGTTCCAATGTTTATTCCACGACTTGGACCGGTTCCCAGATACGTCGTCCCCGAAGTAATCGACAATGCTGTGGTACAAGGGATGTCCTCCGGCAATTTCGCGTTTGGGATTCGGCATTCTTGCAGGGTGTCCCGCGGCAATAGCTGCAGCTGCAAGAGTGTAAGTTCAATCGCACAGCTGAGTAGATGATGGCTCACGGCTCCAATTCGGAATCTCCTTGCGGTGCTCGAGATCCAAGTAGTTATGCGCCAGATCACTTGCAGAGATGAGCTGCGTGGTTTCGTCGCAAACGCTGGCCTCATTCTGCTTTCCCGAGTCAGCCAGGGTTAAACAAGCAGCCAAAAATGAATCGTACATCTTTATTTACCGTGACAGTGAACGCATCGGCATAGACTTTACCTCGAAAACGCACCCAGCGAATAGGTACGACGAACTGGCCGTTTTTGAGCTGTGCAATCTCGTTCACATAATAATGAGTCCCCTGGGCGTCGTACATCGGACTCAGAGCGTCGAGATCCATATTTTTGCGCCACTTTTGAGCATGCCAAATCTCCCGAATAACACCGTCCTCGGGGATTTCTGGGTACACGTGAATGAGACGACGAGTGGTTGGGTTGGTCCAGTCCTAGCGCATTTTAAGTTGAAGTCACAAAGGGCTAACATGGAAATTTACCTGTGCAATGATTGCACGAGGATCGTTCATGAAGAACACATTACCGAACGCTGACTTGCATGGGATACTCGGGATTCCACAGTCTGAGCGAATCGTCTTCTGAATTTTGCGAAAATGATCAAAGGACGGCACATCTTTGCACTGGGCTTCCTTCAGAACCCAGAGGAACACGCGCATGAGAGAGTTGGAGACCCGCAACCGGGGCAGATTGTCCAAAGTATCCAAAAGAAACATCTGTAGAGGAGATTTAAATCTTCAGTTGAGAGCCCCAAGATTTTTGAAGTGTCTTACCATCTTTGTGGGATATGGGAACCATTCGGAGGACGATGGCGGTACATCTGATCGAATTTCCGCTTGTTCAGGCTCTTCCAGCACTGGTCAATAAATCAGAAACAGCTTCTGAGAAATGGATTTGCATTAAAATGGAAAGTAGCCAGTCCGTGGCACTGCGCGCAGGTTGTGCGCGCAGAGCGAGCGGAAAGGGGCGGCCTGGTCATGTGACGAACGACCGGCGTGATCAAAACAAACCATACTCTGGACTCGCGCTCACCTGCATTGCGCATTATCTCGCTGAAGAAGTCTTCCTCCTCTTCTTCTGCGAGGATTTCTTCGTCAACATCTGTACCCCCGAACCCCAGCCTCTTCGCCACCACCTCAGCATTCCTCAAGCCGAAAACCTCCGCCTCCGCGCGCAAACGCTCATATTGAGGCTGTGGGTCTGCCTCGTCGTCTCCTGCGTCGAAGTTGGCCCCATGTGCATTGTAGTTGCCCCACATTTCAATCTCCTCTTCGCTCCGGTGATTTGATGACCCTGCGGCGCCGACCGTGATGGGACCATGGATCTGCTGTGGCGCAAAAGCGACGTCTCGGAGTCCGGAAGCCGACGACTCGCCCTGCCGTTCTCTCTGGAGCATCTCCGCAAGGACCCTTGCCTCATCGACGCGCTCCACCGCCCTTTTGTGTGCGGCGTACTGCAGATGTTTGGTGCCGCTTTTAACGGCCATCCAGGCTTGGAGCTGTACCGGAACCCCAACTGAGCATGCTCTGCAAGAGACTTGGCTACGATCCTCGCTGAATACGAAATCTGCGGAGACTATGTCAAGCCTCTGTGTTTCTCTTTGGTTCCGAAACATTACCCTCTTCTCGCAAACTTGTTGCTCCCTTTGGTGGCATCGGCGAAGAGACGAAGAGACAAAAAGCCACATCAATCACAAGCCTCTTGCGCGGAACGTCCCTGAATTGATGGGTCTTTTACCCCATGCTCGCCGATGCCGCTCGTCGCAACCGCTTAGCACTCTCCACAATTTGCAAGGCCTGCATTTTTATTTATCAAAATACGGCATCGTTTGGAGCACCACTGGCCTTATAAGCGGCATCCGGGCGCAAGTCCTCTCTCATTCCCTTCCCCCACACTCCTTCGTCGCAACTTAAAATGTCTGCACCCTCCACTCCTCCCCGTGACCCTCTCCAGGATATCTTTGGCGCCATGGACCAGGACTCTCCGGTTGCCCCCTTGCTCACCACCGCACAGAAGCGCCCCCATTCCGACGTGGATGACGCCCAGTCCGAGACTACTGCCGCTGCGGACCCCGCACCCAATCCAAACACGATGTCGGCCATCCAACGTTACACCAAGAAGAAGCGCCTCCGTGTCGAACAGGCTACAGAGGTTAACCTCCTTCTTCACGTATGTTCTGTCTGTCGCTCTTGTTCTCTTCTAATTTATGCTTATTGTCTCTTTTTTGAGGATGCCCCTGCTGTTCGCCACGCCAAACTCCTGGCCAACATTTTCCACGTGTCCAACCAGATCGGCACCATAGTTACAGCGGCGCCGCCTTTCGAGGTTTCTCCCGGTCTCGCGGTGAATGTCCTTGTAATCTCTCGTTGTGAAGCCATCTAACACTTCTTCAGAAAAATATACACAATTACGCCGCTGCGATTCTCCTGTCGAGCAAGATCAGCGCGTATAAGGGGTCAGTGCCCACGAACATTCTCTTGGTGCGTCATTTTGCTTCGCTCTTGGCTGTGCTGATGCGCCTCGGCAGAACATCCTCAAAAAACACCGTTTCGATCTTCCGCCTGGTATTGAAAATAACCCCGCCGACCTCGCGAAGCTTGTGGCTGCGATACAAGAGGCCTTCACTCAACTCCGCGCCAAATTCAAGAAAGCGGTGAGTTTATCTCGTTGTTGGCATGACCTGGGCTAACTCTTCGTTTGGTAGCTGTTGGCTAGCTTGAAGGCTAACAAGAACGACAAGGAAATCGCTCCCGGCCCCCAGCATCAAAACATCTTCAAGCTCACCCTGAGCTTCGTTGATGGCACCCAGTGCACTGTCACTGTCGAGCTCTGTGCCCGTGTAGCTCTCATGGTACGTACTTCAGATTCTTCGTGGCTTTATCGGTATCTGATACGCTTCTCCAGCGCCAGATCTTTTTGCAAGACTCCGGCCCCAAATACTGGGATAAGCTCGACGCCAGCCTTGCTGCTATCCGTGCGCAAGCGAAAGGGAGCGCCAAAAAGATTACCAAGTACGTTTTTCTCCTTATTTTTCCTTCATCTCATCTCAATTATTGCAAGGGCTTTCCACCATATCCTGACCACCGATCAGGAGTTGCACGGTGTCAAGGACTACGAGCTCGACGAGGATGTCGACGCCTTCCAGCAGGAGGTCGACGACCTCATTGATGCGGGTGTCAAGGACGTGGCAACCTCCGTTACAACCGAGGACTCGGACGCACAGGCCCAGGTCGCCGAGGCGTAAACAACGGATAGGATCTCTCAACGTAGTGCCAAATTTTATCTGTCTTGTCATTCATTTAACAATATATACATGCTTTATATCCATTGAATGTGCCCCGAAATTGAAAGCGAATGGACGATGTCGAGGCCAGCTGAGCAGCCAATGATCATACCAGCCTTACAGGAAGGTGGTGACCAGCTGCACCTGGCCCCATCATGGACCCATAGGAGATTGAATATGAGATCCAGGTCGAAACCAGCTGGCCACCAGCAAGTCTCGACATGTGGCACACATGTCGCCTCCAGATCGTGACCACGTGTGGGACCGTTGGCGGTGTACATCATCTTTCCTTCGGTTTTCACACCACTCGACGGATTCTCTCGCGACTGTCGATAGATCATCGGTGTGACTAGCCCAACGTCTGAAGGTTACAGGAGAAATCAGTTACGGCTGGTGCCCATAACCTATTGTGAAGATCGTGGTAAGAGAGAGAAGTAAAAATGTGAATGAATATTGGGAGGCTCAACATACAGTTTATATACTGTACAGAATATTATCTAGAATGTACTACAAGTAGAACGAACACAGTAAAGAATGAATAAGGCTGAGTAAAGAGAATCGGGGAGAATGTCAGGGAAAGTCGGCGGATGGGAAATGCCGAACCGTGGGAATTAGGAAATAACAACACACTCCAATGATCGAGGCAATCAGCAGACTACAACTTCCGAGGTACGAGCTTCCTGTTGTAGCGTCTGTCTACTAGAGAGACTAGGAGCCGCGTACCACATCCATTCCATTCCTAGATTCCTTCTCCCGATCTCTTTTGACGACATGACTTGTATTAAACTAGTACAAGCGGCTGCTCGGCCGCTTCGCGACCTGTTGGGAACGAAATTCAATTGTGAAGATTGATGTTGAGAATTTGGAACTTATTCTTCGCGGCCCAAGATCCTCTTCTGTTAGGCGTCAATTTCGCTGGCAGATTTGTTTTGAAATGCTCACTCAGCACATTTGAGTTGAACTGAGTTGAATTGATCAAAGGTAGTCAGCAAGGCAGTCCTGACCGTGCACCAAACTTGAGCTGAGTCGGGTTAATATTCAAGGGTAACCGTACCTTGGTGCCTGGGGCAGGAGGCGAGCGGATCATTGATCTGGGACACAGGTCAACACACGTGACGAGGGACCACTTGGCGTTCCGCCCGGAGTAAGTAGCCGATTTTCGTCATACAACACAGTAAAAAGAATGAGATGAAAATAATGGGGAAGAGGGCGCACTTCAACTTCGTGTTCTGTCCGCAAGCAAGGAAGCGCTCAGCGATGATGACCTGGACAAGCTTCTGCGGGCGAATTTGAACCAAGGTGAGTCTTCCTTTGCTTTCCGATTCTAATTTCCCTCGGTGTTCCTCCAAACTCGTACTCGAACTTCGAGCTCATGCCTCGATATACCCTTTATAATCCGAGACCATGCCTCAATTATCTCGAACTCCCAGCCCGTGTCTCGATATCACTTATAATCTGAGCTCATGTCTCGATTATCTCGAACTCCGAGCTCTTGCCTCGATAATCCTTCCATAATCCGAGCTCATGCCTCGATTATCTCGAACTCCGAGCTCCTGCCCTGATCACGTTCCGAGCTCATGACTCGTAATCCTCTATCTCATTCATCCGCGTGCCGCAACACAACGAACTCAATGCTAACATAACAATTCCAGGTAGAGCTCGCTCTCCATCTCCTGTACACCCAGAAGATGCGACCAATGCGGCTCTCGCCGCGCAGAAACGACCTCGGCGTCAGCCCGGCCTCACCGCGAGCAATTCAGGCCACCTCGTTCCCGATGCAATTCGTAAGCGGTTCGCTGCGGGGTGGAAACAGCATGTTCCGCTCTACCACTTGACCGACAGCTACTCTTCGCATGACAACACAGAGACTGCGAAGGAACTCGACGACACGTACACCCTAGATGGGTCCCGCGCCGTCATTGCCGTGTCCAAGAGCCTACCCAGCGAACCAGAACTCGGGCTGAATTTTGCAGAGTGGTTCCAGGGATGGGGCCGCCTCGTGGAGCTCATAACCACTTATTTCCCCGAGGAGTTGCCCATGTAGCGCAAGCATTACGAGCATAAACAAGAGGAATGGGCGCTCTGTGTTGCTTACGACACGGAGGTTCGCCGCCGTTCATGCACCACGGCCCTCGATCCAGCTGTCCTCCATCTCACTATATGGAACGGCCTCGAGGCGAAGCACATTGCTCGTGTCACCGTCGAGAAAGTCCGCTCGGAGATAGCCAAGTCAACGGCATCTTCTCACGCTTCAAAGTCTCAGAGCAGCACATCAAACCACCGCTATCATCCCTACCTCGACGACCCCGCCTCAGCGGCAGGAGATTGCTCGTGTATTGCCTCAGAGGTCGCTGAATTCCAACCGAGTCAGAATTCCGCTGCTCCAGAACGCTCGATGTTAGAACGTGAGTCCTTGGTCCCATGTATGAAGTCAATGAGTTTACTCACGGAACAAAAACAGAGGGATGGCACACGGTCATAACTTATGATCCTCTCATAGATTCTGACGATGAGAGTCAGGTCGAGCACGTCCAACTCGAATATAGTACGACATCTGCTCCGATGATTAGCTCGAATTTGACCGTTATACTTGGCAGCTGGGCGTCTAAACGTCTTGTCTCGGCTGAGGGGGCGGCCACCCACTCCTGAGCCGGCATCGAAAGACGTATCATTGGGCAGACTTCAGCAAGTGCAGTCGTGGGACTAATTTAGCTACAGAGACAATAAATCTGAGATATATACATATGAAATCATTCATCTGAGATTCTTCTTCTTCTCCCGCCGCATTTCTGCCTTCCTTGTCCTTGACAGAGTCCTTGTTCGAGTTGTCGGTTGCGTCGGACCTTGGGAAAGGAGCGCCATTCCCAGCACCGAGGGACTGGAGGAAAGGAGGGGGCAGCGGATAGCCCAGGGCCAGACATTTGGGAATGAGAGGAGCCTTCAGACATCGGAGGGCGAGAACGGGTCTCAAGCGGTACGGGGCGAAAAGGGAGGAAAAAGAGAGAGAGACTCGGAGGCGGTGGCCATCAATCAGAGGCATTCCATGATATACTGGATGACGAGGATGTTGGTACCCGGTAGGATATTCAAACCCGACTCAAATCTTACCCGTCCCTCCTCCTGTTGTGGGATGTGAATTCAGGAGACCTACTTGTACACCATGTGCATCTCTCACTGCTTGGCGTCGTCATTACGTAGAAACAGTGGATGATTTAATGCTCAGATCTAATAGGGGTGCTCAATAATTAGCTCGAGCCAGCTCAGCTCGGTTTTTAATAAAATATTATAAATCACTTTGATCTCGGTTAAGTGTATCCCAATCGGGCCACTCTCTGATGCCGCGACCGACGAAAGTACAGACGCAATCGGACATCATCTACACCGCGGAAACTCTCATGACTGCTGCTCGAGGTGCCTGAATCCCACCTAGGAACTCGGACCAATGTCGCGGGCACTGAAGTCGAGCGTGGATAAAGAGGGAAGAGGGCAAGAGCAAGTACACAAGGTCACGAGCCTCGAGGGGGGAGTCGGAGTCTCGGACATCATCGGACATCATTTGGTTTATAATTAACCGTTCTTTAACGATTACCTTCGCGATTCTTTGTATTTCTTTGGTTTCATCTCCATACGGGCTAACCCCTCCTGTTCTTCTCTGTTCCTCCGCCGCATTTCAACACTCAAAAACCCCACGAAAGGCTGCGCCGCAATGACCGCAGCAGTTGAAGATGTCGATCTCGCTCCTTTCGCCATTATTAATTAACCCTTCTTTAACGATTACCTTCGCGATTCTTTGTATTTCTTTGGTTGCATCCCCATACGGGCTGACCCTTCCTGTCCTTCTCTGTTCTTGCGCCGTATTTCAACACTCACAACACCCACGACAGGCTGCGCCGCAATTTCCACAGCTGATCTCGCTCATTTTGTCATTAATATTCTCACCATGGCCGAAACAGTGATATCAGTAGATAGTATTAAATTTTGCCACGAAATCGCATATCATCCAAATTAAATTTCCCCACCTTTTCGTTTGGCGTAAAGAAATTTAATTTTCGCACATTAGGCTATGTACAATGGCGACTGAGAGATTAAATTGCACATTGATGTGCCTGATAAGATTTAATTTTACGATAAGATTTAATTTCACGAAGATTGATTTTCTTGGTCTAAGTGGCAAAAGAAGAACCAGCAACAGTAATTGAACGCAAACCCTTACGAGGGCAAGGACAAAGAGCTGCCATAGAGCATTACCACTAGACCAACCAAGGCTTTGCTATAGTACCTGGTATTTCCTGCTATACCAAGCACCCAGGCTAGGATAAAGGAAGTATCCATATTCAAGTCCAGTTCAAGTCCGTTTCATGTTGGTGGAGTATGTATCCATAATTGCGCTGAAAATTCAGATACTTAAAATTAATTTTTTTTGAAGATTAACAAATGAAATAAGTAAGGGTGATTTAATCTTCCAAAAAAAAATCATTCCAGAGGTGGTGAATCTGAGCAGGAATTAGATCCAGGACACTTGAATAACCACTCAGGAAAGGCAAGTTTGATTTAGGCTTTGAAGATTTAATCTTCGAAAAATTTTAATTTTAAAAATCTGAATTTTCAGCGCAATTATGGATACATAGTGTTGTGGATTTAAGAGATTTGGCGGGCGTGCGGACGTGCTTAAATCTACGGTTCGCGCGAGCTGTGTGATGGCCACGGTTTGGATTAGACGCTGTGTGATGGCCACAGTTGGCCGGCTGCACTTATGAACTGATGCTATCACACAGCTGAGATGCGCTGAACCGGTGATCAAGGCTGCGCAGGAGCATCTGATGCGCCAACTGTGAGCGGTACACACCCTCTGCCCAGCCCTCAGATTTCACAAGCCACTGCTGGATGCTGGGGATCAGGTCTTCCAACTAACTGTCATTTTCCGCCTTTTCACTGGGACAGTTCTTAACTCGCACATCATCGTCCAAATAACTGTTGCTCTATAGTCTCTACTATGGCTGATATCAATACGGTCAATGCCTCGGACGAGCTCGCCAAGGCTGAGAAACTTCTCGCAGCGTACAAAAAGACGAATCTTGCGGCAAGGAACAGGATGGGAGGTCCGAGTACGCTATTAGAGCGAGGTCTCACCGCTGAGTCGCCCGCGCAAGCGCCCAAGGAGCCTACAGCTAACTACTACAGTTTATATACCTATTAGCTATTTTATCTAGATTATTCTACTTAGTTCTGTGTCCTTCAGCTGCTGAGTGAGAAACCTCGGGCTGACTGATGTCGGCCGATCGCATCACTAATCATTGATGCGCTATCACGTCATCAATCTCCAACAAATCGAAGAGCAAGAGCAGAGGACAAACAAAAGGAGAATGGTTACATGGGGATATAGCACAGCCGAACGAGCAAAATCTTAAAGAACGGTTAATGCAATGTTGCCTGAGATCAGTGTTCGCAATGGTCGCTCTAATTAGTAAGGGTTAAGGATACGAGCCCTCAGCTGTTGTAGCGTCTGTTTATAAGAGACTAGGTTAAGGCCTACTACTAATGCTGCTGCCAGAAATTTTTGCCCTCAATAAGGCCTTAAGCCTCAACAGAATCGGTTTCAAGAATCCACAGACCACTGGTGCCAGCAATTTGGCCCACGCCTCCCCCACTCTGACATTGCTCTAAAAGGCATATCTAATCTTATCTGCTCACGTGTGTCCCTAAGCGAGCCTCTGGCCAACGCCTCCGAGGCCGCCTTCATCGCACAAACGCAGCGCATCTAGCGCGTCGCCGTGCACGCCCGGGCCCGACACCTCCCCCACCCGTGCCTCCACTGTAACGAGCATGGGCTCGATCTCCTCGGTGTCGAGCCTGTCGGCGTCCGTGGGTTCGAGCGCGTCTTGCGCCGCGCCTCCACTTCGCTCTGGCCCCCAGCACCCGCCCCGCTCTGGACTGGCTGCGACTTACCTGCACGCTGGCGGCTCGACAGGCACGCAGTCCGTGGGTTCGAGCGCGTCCTGCGCCGCGCCTACCTTTCGTTCTCTTCCCCGGCGCCTGCCCTCCTCCGGACCCGCTGCGCCTTCCCTTCACGTAGGCAGCTCGGCAAGCGCGGCCACGGGCGCGCTGTTGCGTCGCCATGCCGAGCCTCCCGTACTGTTCAATAAGAGTACGCGGACGCTGTATAAAGACCCGTAAGTCTTTGCTTTCTTTTTGTTTTTAGTCTCAAAACTGACCTCGTGTATGTCGGAACCTGCAGGGCGACGGCAGTCCGCGAGATGGGGAAGGAGGATAGTATCCAGGTCCTCGAGGTCGAGGATCTGGAGGATTTTCTTTCCGCGCCGCCGCGTGCGGCGGCGTGAGTCTTCTTTTTTTGTCAAGTTTTTTTTTTTTCCATTTGTTACTCATGCCTCAACCTTGGAGGCACGACTAAGCGCGACACCCACCCTCATCTTGTCCGGTTCAGTCTCCTACGCGTATACTTTGCTTATTTGTCGTGTTCCTATTGAATTACACATACCTATTTTGTTCCTTGCTTATTCTTGGTGTTCCTGCTGAATTTCTTTTGAATAAATTTTTTTTATGGTTCTGAGTCAAGGGAGAAGTATGATTGAGTCTAAAAAAAAAAAATCTCGCTGGAAACTAAGATTCTGAGCTGCCGGCTCACGAAATGTGGAATTGCACGTGTTGTGTTGTGTAGTGATGTTCTGGCTTTGGCTTTGGCTTTTTGGCTTTGGCTTGGCCTCGGAAAATCTCAAGCCAGGCCAGGGCCAAACTTTTGGCTTTGGCCTGGCTTTGGCTTGGCTTGGCCTGAGCCATGGCTTTTGGCAGGGAAATCAGCTTGAATTTGGCTTTGGCCCGGATAAATCCCAGGCCAGGCCAAAGCCAACCCCAGCCAAAGCCAGAACAAGCCAAAGCCAAGCCAAAAAGCCATGGCTTTTTGGCCTGAGGCCAAAGCCAGAACATCACTAGTGTTGTGCGTCTTGTGGCAAGCACGTCCAAACATTTGGATCAGCCAGTCTCAGCCTCCTCTTTGACGCGTCTACTTCATTCAAATGCCCACCTTGGACGACGACGACGCGAGCTCGGGAGCTGGGCGTGATACACCGCCTCCTTCACGACGCATCATCGACTTCCAGGTCGACGACGGCGACGATGACTGGGAAGATTTGCCCAGTTTGGGGACTTCGACGCACCGCAGCCGCAACCCGGGCCAGTCGCGCAACCCCGTCCAGAAGCGCAAGCGCTTGGCGGGCGGCAAGAACGCGCGTGCCTCCGCATTCAAGAGGCGCGGCGCCAACGCCTCGAAAATGCAGCGGCTCGCCGTAGACCTGGACACCGTTGACGAAGCGCTCGAAGGGCACGCGGAACGCCTTTCCGACAAATACAGCATGAAGATCAAGGATGTGCACCGGCGTATGCTCGCCTCTTCCAACTACAAAACACAGCGCAAACCCAGCCTCTACAATGCCAAAATTTCTGCCATTATGGCCGACATGAACGCAGGTAAGCCTTTCTTTTGGTTTTTTTTTCTCTGGAGGAGTTCACTCACCTGGATATGTTGTAGGCCGCGAGGGCGGAAACCGCTTGACGATCCCCGACGTCAAGGAGCTCGTCAAGGAAGACCCTTCCTTGCTCGAGGGGTATACGACCGAGGAGGAAACGCAGATGGTCGCCGACCTCGGGGCGAAGCGTGAACGCAAGGGCCGCGGTACGCGCGCCAACAACATCGCTGCGAATGTGGATATCAAGCGCACCATGGGCCGCTTGGTGGAGGAGGTGCGTGCTTTCTGATTTTTATTTTCCCTGACATTCTAATCTAACGACAATACCTTTATCAGTTGAATGGGATGGCGCAGCGCGCTAACATGGTCGGCTTCGCGATGTTCTCGCGAGGCCACCTTCACGACACGTCCACCCCCACCACCATCAGCACCGGAGGGGCGTTGGATTTTTTTCGAGACGTCCTGAAGAAGGAGCCAGCGGACGTGAGCGCGCTTTTCGAGCTGTGGGCTGTAAACCAGGAGCAGGGTGCATCTTGCGTTTTGACGGCGCATTTTTTCTTTTTCTTTTTCTTTTCTTTTTCCGTTCTAACGCGTTTGCGGCAGGTACCAAAGGCCCTAACACGCTGTGCTCGATGCAGAAGGAGTGCACCGAGATGATACAAAACGGGCTCAGTACGTCTCGCGGCTCCTGCCTCCTATCGCGGTATGCTAACATTGAGCTTTTACAGTGGCGATAACAAAGCGAACGAAAGTCGCGATGAACTACGAAAATTATATCCGCTCGATGGTCGAGGCGAAGAACATCGGGCTCGTAGGCTGGCCCTAGGGCGTCGCCTTCAAACGCATGTCGCTGCAGAGCGCAATCCCTCGCCCCTGAAGATCCTCCGCGACGCCCTCCAGGCGGGGACTTGCCGTTGGAAGATCCTCACACCCTCCGAGCGTGAGCGCATCCTCACCAACTTCAAGGACATGGTTGAGAAGGGGGAGGTGAAGGTGAAGGCGAGGAGCTCGACGCGCGCCGCGACGAAGAAGTCGAGCGCGCAGAAGAAGGCGAGCACGAAGAAGGCGAAGAAGGGGAAGAAGGGGAAGGAGTCGAGCGAGGAGTCGAGTGAGGAGTCGAGCGAGGAGGACGAGAGTGGCAGCGAGCGAGCGTCGACGGGAAGCGGGGCGACGGTGCGCCAGAAGCTGCTCGCGCTGGTGGCAGGGAAGAAGGCGAAGGCGAAGGCAGTGAAGCAAGCGCAGCGCAAAGGCGAGGCGACGAGCGCTGGAGATGACAATGCGCGCCCCACCAAGGGCATCACAACCCCCAAGGACGCGAAGCAGAAGACGACGCGTGCCCGGGAAACCCCCGCGAAGCCAAAGAAGACCGCTAAGCGCCCCGCGAAGAAGCGCAAGAAGGCTAGCGCTGGGGACAGCGACGACGAGCCCCCCGCAAAGAAGCGCAAGAAGGCTGACGCTGGGTACGGCGACGACGAGCCCCCCGCAAAGAAGCGCAAGAAGGCTAGCGCTGGGGATGGCGACAACGAGCCCCCCCCGAAGCGCAAGAAGATGAGCGCCGAGGAGGACACACCTGCTGTGCCTGCGGAGGCAAAGCCGAGGCCGAAGCCAAGGCGTCTCCACAAGAAGCCTGCGAGCGCCGCTGCGCCTGCCGCCTCCGACGCGCCTGCGCGCCCCGTGTCCCTGACCCCGCGCTCGCCTGCGGCGTCCGCCTCAGCCGCCTCTCCCAAAAGCGCCGACTCCGCCTCGGCTCCTGCGCGCCCCATTTCGTCGAGGCCGCGCTCACCTCCCATGGGCTCCCGTGGACACGCTGCGTCGCCTACCGCCTCGCCGCACCCCACCGTCAAGGGAAAGCGAGGCGGCCCCCCGGGGCTGCGGTAGCTTGTTGCTTAGGAGTCATGTCTACCATAAACACGACGCTATATACATTTTTCTTGGACGTAATACATACTATTACACACTTGTAATTTACTTAGATTTTCTCAAATTTTTTCTTGGGTGATTTCCTTTTTGGGAAAGGCGGGCCCGCTGCCCGACGGCGGTGATGGCGCCGATTACTTAATAAGTCGCTCGAATAAATGGTACAAGTACCTGCAGCATATTTGCAGCATATTCTGCAGCATGTTTGCAGCATGTTCTGTAGCATATTTTGCAGCATGGGGGATTTCGCAGTATCCCCTCTAACTAGAGGCGTAACACACCCCCTACATACCCCTCTAACTAGAGGGGATACTTGGGATTAGTAGGTGCTCGGTCGGCATTTCACAGCTGCACTTAAGTGCCTCATTTCAATGTACGAACTCGTCCCGATTCCGGCTGGAGTCACTCCCCTCGGGTCGTTGTGGGTGTATGCGATCAAGCATGACGCGACGGGCATTGTCATCAAGTACAAGGCTCGACTTTGCGTTATGGCTACGTCCCAGCGCCCCGGTATCGATTTCCCGATATCATTTGCTCCCGTGGTTAAAACGGAATCGCTTCGATGTCTCATTGCTCTAGCTGCGAAGTTGGACTAGGAATTCCATCTTATCGATGTCGATTCTGCTTTTCTCAACAGCTACCTACGTACATTGTGGGTCCAACCGCATACTCCTCCCACTCCATCAGACCGCACATACGTTACACGTATATTAACGCGATCCATAAGGGGTAGAGTGTTAACGGCAGAACCAGGACTGGGGGACATCAGCAAAACAGAATTTCTCTGGCATGTATGGCACCATCTGGGTGTGTCTGATCAGTATGGCCGGTATGGCAGCCAGATGACCCACACCAGCCATAATATGCCAGAATTCTTTACTTGGCCAGTTGTGCAACCACAGCCATTTTGTACCCATCTGCCAGATGTTTATTTACAACAATAATGCTGTAATTGAGTATACTGCAAGCTCACAGAATTCTTACCGGAGCATGTGGTATTTGTGTGGTATGTACCACTTATGCATTGTATATGGAAATCAGACCGTCAGTTGAATTCGCTGACTCTGAGGACTGAGGAGCGGGCTTAGTGTGTGACGCATTTTACAATACTCTGGTGTGTCTACATTCCGCCACGTTGGCCCTGGAGCCAAAGGCACATACTGTTGGAACCGATTGTAAAAACGCTGCGTTTCCGTTTTGACAGCCTGAAGTCCGTCGGATCAAAAATACCCACGTGATCGCGAAGGATGGTTCGTTTTGATCCCGTCACAACAAACATAAATGCCTCTCTTCCTTTCCCCTCATCTCTCGCTCGTCACTCTGCCCGTTGGTCTCCCCATACTGCTTGTCTTTGGCCACTCTTCACCATCAAGGGTCTCTAAACCATGCCCAAGACATTCAGATATTTATCTACGATGCGTGCTATCCGATTGACCTTGGCGATACGGCCCTGACCTCCCAGTTTCCTCTTTTTTGCAGGCTACACCTGGGCACTCATCAATACATGTTACCAGCCCTTCCCAATCTAGATCTTGTCTGCAATGGATAGCGCACCGATGTCCGGTGTGTCATCCACAACCCTCTAGACAACAATATACGTTTGACGTGAAGTCTGGGCATCGCGTGCAGGTCTCCCATCATTTGCCGCACTCCATTGTTTCGTTGTACTTCCCATATCAGAGCGGGCCGACTCAGGTGAGTACATTATCCATACCGAAGTTTTTCTCGTCTTAGTTTCCTTGTAGCCTCCTCTTGCTGTGAAAGGGAGCGTGCCGGTGTGTGCTGACTGTGTGCCCCTTCACTGCGGCTGTCGTTTTACTCCGGTGCGCATCATTCTTTATCATCATAAGAATTGTCCTAATCGATGTGTAGTTTGCTGGCTAAAACTTAATAACCTTGTTCATTGAAGCAATTGGTGCGTCCTGTATTTTCGGTGATCAACCACTGAGCAAGCTGAATGTTTACATGTGCCGTGGCTGTCCTCCTCGAGACGCCGCGGCGATCTCTTTGAGGGCGATTCCAAGTTAGGTGAGTCCATTTCATTCGGACTTCAATCAGGTACTACCGCTGCTTGAATACTGTCGTCCATTGCCCTTTCTTCCCTCTGATCCCCCTCTCACTGTCAATATATTCCCTCCCTGTACACAATATGTCGTTCTCATTAATGGAATTCGATGATTTTTGTGCCCCATCCGTGTCTAATTTCGGTCTGAGAACGGCACTGTGGTCCGAATGAATTGTGAGAGAAATATGGAACTGATTCTGGCTCAGATACTGTAGTCAGAAGTACGTTCTGAGACATATGGCACCAGAATTAATTGTAGCTTTCGACGTGTCATTATGGGGCCAGATTCAATTCTGGCGGTATGGCGCGCTTGGTTGGTCTGATGCCAGATCAACCAGACGCGTTCTGTTTTGCTGATGGACCAATGGGACAACGTGCCGAGGAGATTTCTTGGAGCTTGCAACCTAACAACAATTTCCGGAGGCCGTAAGGTGAAATGATAATAACTTATAGGAACGCATATAAAGTGTGCGGCTTCTGCGACGTCCTTCTCTCGGCCCACTACCATCGCATTTATCTACCTGGATGAGAACCTTTAGGCAGACTCGCCGGACAGCTACCACCGTCCTTGCAGGGGACTTTGATGTGTGCCCTCCCCATGTTCCGATGCTGCCAACAGATAACGACGAGATAGAGCACGAGAAGAGGAACGAGCGCGAGAGAAAGCGGGCCAAGCTTCCTATGAAGCGGATCGAGGCAGTAGATGATGCGCCGGTGCCAAGTGCCAGTCCATTTGCCATAAAAGCACCTTCAGCCACCACGACATCCTTCTGGCTCACGGCCATCCATCCACATTGCCACAATGCGGCGAGCAGCGTCCGTGACTCCACCACTGCTTATACCATCTACTCCCGCATCGACGCCGGGACCATCCAACTCATTCAACACGTCGCGGACATCCTTCAAGCGGCCCCGCCCCGAAGATTACGAGGGCTTGGCTCACAACGACCATCCGCATCCTCCGCCTCTACCGAAGAAGCCACGCACCGTTGCCAAGAAGGGGTGGAAAGGTTGGGTGGAAGGCTCCCCCACACCGTCGGAAAAGTTGGTCAGCCTTGCCCCGGTCCTACCTGGAAGACGAACACGCAATGGCAAAAACTTTGATGCGATTGGGGTAGCCAAAGACGGATGGATCTAATCCCTACGTGGCGGGTTTCCCTGGTCTTATCGTCGCGCCCATGTGTACTACTCCAGCTCGGACAAAGCCAACGAATAAAATTGCATCAGCCACATTGTCTGCCCCCCTTCTAGTTAACTGTCGGCCTTAGTGTAGTAGTCAAGATATCTAGCGTGCTTCCGTTTCTGAGTCGAATCTCTTCAAACAAAATCCTGGCATCATCCTTGAGAAATTTCAGGACTTCCCAGATGGTTTAACATACACCATACCTACACCGGCAATTGTCCCACACGTGTCCGCCAGCTGGCTGCGACATGTAGGACACATACAATGGCGGACAAAAGTAATGCACGCAGTCGTTTGGGCCCATCTGCTGCTTGAATCACTTCAAATAAAATGCTAGCGTGAAGATTCAGTGATTTCAGAAGTTCATGCACAGTTTAACCCATACCTCACCTGTACGTTCCCCCATGATAAAATAATTTGGGGTTTTCTGAAAAACCGACTTTGTGGATATGAATGATATAAGAAAACGTTGAAAGCAGCCTGAAAGGAACCGTAAAGGAGACCATTTTCACATTTTAGTTGGTTGAGATTGGTTGGCATTTGGGCTCAGAACTCCCTCGGCAGAATGGTCATTTTTAGCGTTTTGGGGCATTTTTGGCTCATTTTTGCTCAAAATGGCCGACTTGAGAGGCCAATTGCGAGCCCAAATGTCCGTGAATTCCAGCTAATTAAAATGTCAATATCATTCATTTTTCAAGTATTTTCATGCTGTATTGACCATTTTTTGATACCATCCAAATCCACGAACTTGGTTTTCAGAAATCACAAATTTATTTGATTGCAGGACAACCGTAAAGGCCTGAGATGGGGGAAATGGTGCCTAAGATCTTGAAAATGCTCAATGTTCATGCTCACATTTGATTTGGAGCGATTTGGCCAAGAAATGGGCCCGAACGACCGTGTGCAGGACTTTTGTTCGCCACTGTATCCTCGGCGCCTGGTCGCCAGCTACGGAAATTGATAGCCTCAACTGATCACCCCTACCTTTTAGCATTTTTGGCCATTCTCCGCCAAAAAGGGTGAAAATGCCCAAATTGAGGTCCACACCGCGAGCCAAAATTTCTATCCATTTAGATCAACTAAAGTGTTAATGCGGTCGTATTTGAGGCAGTAAAAGCGGCTGCTAAATTTCGTGGCCCAGTATCCTCTTATATCTGTTTGAACTTGAGCTGGGTAAAATAAATTCACCGGGTTGAAACGAAGCAGATACTGATCTTGGGGACGGAAACTGCAGCGCTGGGAAATGTGTGGAGGAGATTGGCGCCAAAGCAGTGTCGAAGTTTATTCGGCGATAGCGGGGTGCCGAGTGCGGCACTAAGACCCGAATGATGGCACATTCCAAAAGCCGAGTGCCGGGCTCCCAGTGTTTGGTTTTGGAATAGAATGCCTGTGTTTGGCTTTGGAATAGCTGTGTTTGGTTCTGAAATAGATTGCCCTGTGTTTGGTTTTGGAATAGAGTGCCCTGTGTTTGGCTTTCCAGTAGTTGGGTTTGGTTTTGGAATAGAATGCCTGTGTTTGGCAACATGGGGCACTCTATCCCAAAACCAAACGCATCTATTGGAAAACTGAACACAAGGCATTCTATTCCAAACCCAAACACAGCTATTGGAAAGCCAGATACGGGTGCAAAACCAAACACAGGCACTCTATTTCAGAACCAAACACAGCTATTCCGAAGCTAAACACGGGCATTCTATTCCAAAACCAAACACAGCTATTAGAAAACCAAACACTGGGCACTCTATTCCAAAAACAAACCCAGCTATTCCAAAGCCAAACACAGCCATTCTATTCCAAAACCAAACACATCTTGGAAAACCAATATTCCAAAACCAAACACAGCTATTGGAAAGCCAAACACGAGGCACTTTATTTCAAAACCAAATACAGCTATTACAAAGCCAAACACACAACTATTGGAAAGCGAAACACAGGGCACACTATTCCAAAACCAAACACATCTATTGGAAATCCAAACACGAGGCACTTTATTTCAAAACCAAACACAGCTATTCCAAAGCCAACCACAGGCATTCTATTCCAAAACCAAACACACTATTGGAAAACCAAACACATCTATTGGAAAACCAAACACTGGGCACTCTATTCCAAAACCAAACACAGAGCACCCTATTCCAAAACTGAACCCAGCTATTCCAAAGCCAAACACAGCCATTCTATTCCAAAACCAAATACATCTATTGGAAAACCAAATATGGGGCACTCTATTTCAAAACCAAACCCATCTATTAGAAAACGAAACACAGGGCACTTTATTTCAAAACCAAACACAACTATTCCAAAGCCAAACACGGGCATTCTATTCTAAAACCAAACACAGCTATTAGAAAACCAAACGCCAGACACTCTACTTCAAAACCAAACACATCTATTGGAAAACCAAACACAGCCATTCTATTTCAAAACCAAACACATCTATTGGAAAACCAAACACAAGGCACTTCATTTCAAAACTAAACACAGCTATTCCAAAGCCAAACACAGCCATTCTATTCCAAAACCAAACACATCTATTGGAAAACAAACCACGGCGCACTGGGTCGCAGATACCTGGAGTGTCATGGTCAAGAGAAGTGACCATCACATCGCTCTGCCATCACAAGATCATGCACTGCCTCCGCAGTGCGTCCATCTTGTTCATTGCTTCATCACACATAAAGGGGGTTGATGGGACAGCCGTAGAAATTTGTTGGGTGTAGAGAGAGCAGCAAAAAATCCAAGAGTCGCTGATCTCCAGGTTGCAGGGCGATGGTGATGCATGAGAATGAACCCAAGACAGGAACACCAGACAAGGGCATCGGCAGCGCCTGCAGCTAACCCAACAAAGCAGCGGATCTGTCCCAAGTAATTGAAATGTCTGTCAGAAGCTGAGAACTGAATCACAGCTCGTAAGCGGTGTCAAATAGGAGTTAACCAGGCCAAGGACCATGTCAGTTCAAAATCCCAGTGTAAACCTTCGAATGAGACAGTGCGAACTGTACCAAGCTCTAGTTGAACATGAAATCTCCCCGATGATCAAGTTCGCTGTGAATGACATTGAAGGTGATTAAAGAGACGCACGATGAGCAGTGGTACATATGAAGTCCAGAGTTGAACGTGAAATTGGCGTGATCGAGATGAATTGAACCGGGGTGCTCTAGCTCCATCCGATAGTCGAAGCTCTCAGTGGGAAGCACGAAAGTTCGAATAGAAGGTGAATGGTTTGAGATGCTGCTCTAGTAGCTGAGAATGTAGACGCATGGCCAATGTAATAATTGGGAAAGAGAGCATTGAATGTCTCGAATTGAATACGGCAGGCTAGACTCTCTGTCAAGTCGGAATTGAAAAAGCGATGATGGCTGCCAAGTAAGCATCCAGTTGAAGAAATTCTGTGGAATAAGTCTTGAAAATGCGACTTTGCAAAAGGAATGCAAGCATTTGTAGACAATCGGGTTGCTGCTGCAGGTCGAAATCTAGTCACCCACGGGAGAAGGATTTGGGGAGGGTGTGCACATCAACGAAGTGTATAGGACGCAAAAGTGGTTGAACACAAATTCAGATTGACTTCGAGCAAGCACAAATCAAGTCGGATTTGCCCTGAGGAAGGATGTATTTAAGTTGCCCTTCGTGAAGGTTGGGTCCCACTTCCAACCGCAGGATTGATCAAACCAAGCGACAAATGGATTTGATTCTATCAAGCCAACAATGGTTACCAAATGTTGGTGGCCAGCATCTGCAGTGCTTCTAACAATAGAGCTTTCATGTGAATGAATGTGAAACTCCAACGTCGAAATTGAAATAGAATTTGTCGAACTCAGAAATGACGGTCAAGTAATTTCAGGGAATCCTCAATTGTCGGAGATAGGTCGGTGAATGGAAATGGGCGTGAAACTCCAACATACTCGGAGAAGGTATGACGCGAATGGAACCAATATGCCTCCGCGCAAGAGGCTGCTGGTGGAAATCCCACAAATCCATAAAAAGAGCTTCGCACATCTAATGATAACGGACTTGTCGACATGAAACACAAGAAGTATACGAGTGCGAAACAGTGCAGGGAAATCCTCGGTGTGCCCTGGCATCAAAAGGGGTGCGAGGTTGCATGTAAGGCACAGAACTTGATCACAAAACAGCGATGTATTCTAGGCTGCAGGTTGACCTCAGCTTCAAAAAGTTGTGACCCAAATCGCCTTCGTTTCTTACCGCGCATTCCAGACCGAAATTTTTCCATAGAATCAATCTACTTCTGCACCCCAGTCGAACATTATACTGCGTCACTTGCTCACTTCCCCACTCCCCCGTAAATATCTTAATTTTTTCCTGGCCAGAAACCGTGTCGTTCTAGCTGACCCTCATGCCGGAGCCCTCGGCCATCGTGCCGTGCACCTATTTTAAGCACGGATCTTACCCGACCAGCCGATTCTAAGCCAATTCTAAGGGAACTCTAGTGCAGACGATCAGGCCCTTATTAGTAAAAGTAGTGACAAGAATTCTTCAATCTCCTTTCGAGAATCTGTGTCCCACAGAGTCTCCAAATTGTCCAAAATCAGGAGAGATGGTGGGCTCTTTTCAAAGTGCTGCACAATTGGTCTGGTGAGGTCTGATCCGGGCTTCAGTCCTAGATGGGCTCCAATGATGGCAGCCAGGTTCACTTTCGATGCTGCGGTGTCACAGGCAGCGAAAAAACGATGCTGCTCGTATTTTGCGGTGATATGAGGGTGATGCAAAACTGTTCGTGCAAGAGCAGTCTTGCCGATTCCACCAGCACCTAAAATTGCTACCCGAGGTGTTCCTTGCACGAAAGCCGTCAAAATATCGGACACTTCCAATTCGCGACCATTGAATATCTCGGGCTCTGATGGTAGCATTGCAAATGAGTTCAAGCTTGACTTATATATCAGGTCCCCCAGCACAAATAAAATGGGTTGTGGTTCCATACCTAGCCTGGGAGCCAGCAAAGGCTCTCATCAAGTATAGTCTTTAGGTCGAAAACAACATCGACGAGCATCTTACCGGCATCAGGACAGATGGACCCTTCACCTCGAGCGGCTACCGTGGCGTGTACGAGCCACATCAAGTCCCTCGACGAATTCGCTGCGCATACGGAGGGGTATCAGATCTTGCCCAAAATCCTGAAGCGCATGCACAACGAGGGACGGCACGTGTTTGTATCACGCCCAAGTCCTCGCTGATCTATCTTTCAGTTTCCACTCTGGCGCGCAGCCCATTAATGCTGCCAGCACCTCGACTTTCACCAAGCAGGTCATCGACGCCGTGATTGAGGAGCACCAGGAGGGGTCGACTACTGAGGAGGACTCGGACTAATTAAAGGATGTGGTCGATTGTTACACGCTACAGCATGTTCTCGCCATCTAATATTATATATATATTTTCAATGTTTTGATCGCAAACCTGAAGAACTATGAAATTGCATTAGATAGTGTAGTCCATTTTTTCAACTCTAGCGGTGATTTTCTTTGGGAAAATTCAAATCACCCAGATTATACCCCCATATATCCTATTCACCCTGGTAGGTTGAACCATGCAAAAATATACAGGTGTTTTGCGACCTTCAATAAAATGCTTCCCAACAGATATAAGTAAATGGATGATGTTCGAAGTTACGGAACACTAAAAGTTGTCTGACCTTCCGGATGATTAACCCAGATTGATGACTACAGAGTTATAGTAACTCTTTCTTGAGACTTGGACCGGAATAGCTCGTGAGACGAGGTGCAAGGAAAATTCTTTCCCGGCGGCGTTTGAATTTCTATTTGTTTCGAACAAATAAATCCAATATGGGCATCGGCCCAAGCAGGCTACTGTCGCGCTTTCTACCGTAGAGTCCGAGTACATCTCGCTAATGCGGGCTGCCCAGCAGCTTGTCTGGATTTACTCGTCCATGGAGGAAGGAGGCAACGGACTAGTTATTGTGACTGAAGCGTGAATGCACGAGTTCCGACCTACCGGAATGGGCCAAAGTGACTTTAAGTTGTAGTCTACAACTTAAAACAGTCACTTAAATCGTAGATTGACCTAAGAGAGGATAACTACGGAGACAGGCTTTATATACGATAACATCACCCTCGGAGACTTAGGGCGTCAGAAGCACGAATCAACTCTTTGCTCTTACCACTGCCTCGCTGGAACTTGCGCAGGCATCTCTGTGCGGCAACACGGACTCTGCTGCCTGGTACCACCTCTACTCTCTGGCAGTCGCTGGATCTCTGTCTCAAAATGGGTTAGATCAACAGCAGAAAACTGCCGTCAAGTCCATATCGCTAAAAACTGGTCAATAACTCGGTTAAAGCTGGATCCACATGAGGAAAGTCTGGGTCAAATCAACAACCAGCGTGCGGCTACATCAATAAGTACGAAATTGGATAGGGTCGATAACTTAAAAAGGCAATAACATGTTTTGCAATCAAAATGTCAAAAGACTGATGCAACATCACGTTGACCCACGTGATCATGATGTGATGGCCATTGTTCCAAGCGTTGTTCCCTAACTTTGAGAGGCAAAGTCGATTTAGATACTTGAATCTAGCTTTTGGTTGATGAAATGTTTTTCTCTTTCCCGCATTTGAGATCTGAGTGCTCGGCAAGATACATGGGCCTAACAAATAAAAAATCCGCCTTAACCAATTTTGAGATTCTTTCCCTAAAGTAGTTGCCGTGGCCGGCATTAGGTACAAAAATGGGCACAGCGGCTCCTATGTGCGACTTCCTACCGGGAAATCACAGTGATCACTAGGTGTGACAGACCGTGACTGAGACTTTAAATATGCTAATTTCAATTTTCAGGCAATTGTCGCGAAATAAAATATGAAGAACTGATATACATAAGCAAGAGCACGGGTCGCGGGTCTGCACAGGGGTATGAGGGGTAAGGTCTGGCGGGTACGGGTACGGTACGCCATTTTAGAAACCGGCGCATACCGTGACCCCACCTGGTCTTGGAAATCAGTCTGAGGGATTCCGCGACTGTGGCAGGGGTATGAAATGGGTGGTAATGGGAAGGAGAGTTGCGCTGATTAGAACCACACTGTCCAGTGATTCGGCAAGGGACCACGGCACTCAGGCATCTCGGCCATGTTCAATCACACGGCGAAGATTTTTTAGCATCCACTGGTGTCCTGCGTCGGGATGCAGTGCTTGCCTGAGGATGCTACTGAATTCCTGGCAAAACTGAATGTGGGAAGCTGGTTTTGGGGTATACAGATTACACAAATACTGTTGTATTTTGTTCAAATCGACACTGGGTGTGACGTGTGACCCAAAAAACCAATTCGACATTTCGACAACAGCCAAAATTTGGCGTGACACCAGCGAAATTTTCGACATTGAATCGAAAATTTTAGCTTTTTTTGGGTCTTACAGGCAATTTTGAGCCCTGTGTGACGCTCGGGAGGTTCGACAAACGGCCGCGTGACGCGTGACCCTTGCCAAATTTCGATATCGACAGGGGGGTGCGTGACGCGTGACTGTCGATTTGAACGAAATACTACAGTATGTCCAAAATTGATTGTCATTGCGCTCCAAGATGGAAATATATTACTCAACGTGAGGTTTAGTTTGTGAGAGCCAGATTAATTCTACAATCGCCTTCACTGAGCTCCGTGAATGAAAAGTGCCTCCCACTCCGAGTCTTTCCCTTGGGGAACTCCGAGATTTTCTCGACCGCTCCGGGGGATGGTGATCTGTCAGTGTATATCCAGCGTCGCGCTAACATGTCACAGTTATTGAACAGCCCAATCTGAAGAGAGGGACACCACTGTACCTCGGGGATGCTGTTTTATACGATTACCACTCTTGTGCTTTGAACGGGAACCTACACCGGTCTGGTTGCTCTCTTCATCCGTCCACTTGTCATCTGCAGGATCTGCTCTACCAAAGACGGCAGTTTCCGCCTCGGTCCAGTTGTTCTCCAGAGTCTGATCGATGGATGGAAGGGGGGCAGGAAAAGCCTGAGCCTCCTCGATATTATGATGCAGTGGGGCCAGCTGTGAATGGGCGCTCGAACCTACCACCACATCACCCGCGTTCCCGGTGTGTCCGGGAGCTGGAGGCAGAGCAGGATTCAAGCTCGTTTTCTCAATCTGATCTCTAGGATGAGAGACTTCCAGCGGATACTCAAGCTGTAGACCATCCCATTCTGGAAAGGGAGGCGGAGCAGTTGTGTAGATTTGGTCCGTCACTCCCGGTGGATACTCGAGGTTTAGGCTATCCCATTCCAGAGAGGACGCCGCAGCCACCTCCAGATGGGTGTTCGCATTGGATCTCTGCTTTGGTACGATGTTGGTGCAAGGACATTTCAAATAAAGAGTTCTCACACAGTCACTTTGTGGAGCCACATTGATATTAGTAGGTTGTGTTATTTAACACGGACTTTCTTACGCAGCGCCAATCACATTTATGGCTGAAACATAAAAGTGCCGCTCCGAGGATTCGCCCTCGTTTGGGATTTCCAAATCGAGAAACGCGAAAAAAAAAAAAAAAAAAAAAAAAATTGCGATTCCTTAGGATCGGCGGTAACATAAAGCGATAAGTACGGATCAACAGTGGAAAGGGCAAAGGGAAATGGAAGGGTAAGAAGAGAAACGGGAAATTCTGCTAACCTATGGTGCGCTTTACACGGCTATCCCGGCAGCCATCGCAATTTGACTGTTTTGATGACCGTCGGAATCCAACGGGCAGCCATTGGAGTCCATCAGGGAATTAAAAACGGGTTTTAAATACCGGTTTGTAAACAGGGCCACTGCTTTATAATCCGGATCAGATCAATGGATTGAAGCCGCTGTATTCCGGAGCTCGCTCACGGTGAGCTCAGTAATTTGATGGAAAAAGCTTATATACGTCAAGTGTTTCCTCCCCCCTACTCAACCCTCTCCCATCCCCCCGCCATGGGAGGTCAGCTTAACGGTCTGTTCAGATTCCATCTCCGTGAAAACTGGCTTCCTGCCAACCGTACATTCGTCGTTGCGTTACGGCGAGATTCCGGGAGAAAGCCGAAAATGATGCAGCCAAACAAAAACAAAGTATTGAGAAAATATTCATAAAAAATTATAGGTGTAACAAATCGCTTAGTACCTAGTATAGCGTCCTTTGGCATCATGAAGCTCCCGTACGCGGCGCGGGAGAGAGTGGTATAAGGCATTTACGTAGCCCATGTTGAGGTTAGCCCATTCTTCTTGCAAAATGTCCTACAATTGGTCACGGTTGCTCGGGAGAACCTCGCGCGCTGGAATTTCGCGGTCCAGCTCCTCCAATGCGTGCTCGATGATGTTCATATCGGGTGAGGAAGGTGCCTATCGCAGGATTTTGATGTCGATTTGATTGAACCAGGTGCGCAACCCCAGATGTGTGCTTTGGATCCCCATCCTGCTGAAAAACAATGGCGGCGGGGTCGAGGGAATAGTCGGAGATTGTACCGAGGAGTGATTCCTGGAGGATACGGCAATATTGGGCTGCATCCATGTTGCCATTGATGCGATAAAGCCGCCCTGGTCCGTGTTCGGTCAGGCACCCCCACACCATCACATTGCCGCCGCCGTGCTTCACCATATTCTTCACCTTCGTCGGAAGCAACCCTTCGCCTACCCTCCTCCAACAGTATTGCTTGTCATTCGACCCAAAAAGCATGAATTTGGATTTGTCGGAGAAGATAACATCGCGCCAATCATCTGCCGTCAAATCGAGCATGTCCGCCGCCCAAACTTTGCGCTTTTGGATGTAGACGGCAGACAGCAGCGGCTTGGGACGGCGGACACGGCCATTCAGACCGACCCGCTGGAGTGACTGACCGACTGTCCTGGCCGGGGCTTCGGGAAAAAACAAGCGTAAAGTCAAAGTTTTGCAATCCACGCTCTCTTTGTCCAGTGCCGTGCGAAATTGCCCGCGGGCATTATTTTTCGCCGCCAATAAGCAGGCCACTATACATAGTGGCGCGATCAACTTCAGACTAGGAATTACAGTGCCACGATGAAAGGGGCCTAGCAGGTGGATCGGGCTACGTGAGAGCGTCCGCGGGCTTGGAGACTCAACGGACAGAAGTGAAAGGCGGGGGGGGGGGGGTAGGTGGAAGGAGGAAGGAAGAGACGGAGAGCAAAAAGAGATAATTCGACATCTCCTGCAGGCTATATGCTCGAATTGTCCTAATTTTCTTGTCCTGATTTTCTTGGAGGTGGTCCATCCGACAGCTCAGACTTGGATATAGTTTTTCTATGCACGTTTTTGAACAATTCGAGCATATAGCCTGGGGAGGACGTCGAATGCAATGTCCTGTGTAGTTTCAGGTTTGAATTTGGTTCCAGATTGAAGAAGTTGTGGGGAGTTCAACAATTTTGATTGAAAGATTACTTCCGAGCCAATAGTGACTCAATGGAGAATAAAATCGTAATTCTGGCTACATCACCCTCTTTATAGTGCATGTAAGTGTTCCCTCCCAAAGATTCAGTGTGTTTGAACAAGTGCCCACCCTCCTAGGAGGTGTTCAACAGAAACAAAGCCCCCGGTGCCAAATAGAGAAATTCATTTTCGCATTTTCCTTTACATCACTAAATGCGGACGAATTATTCTGGAAGATTGGTACAGGTTTCGAGGTAGTCGGACCAAAACTCAAGGAGTTATGAGGGAATCGGTCGGCGCGACGAAAAAGTTCCCAAAACGGAAATTTTTCGTTCGCGCCCTAAGTTCCGACATTGGCTGTAAAATGTTTGTAAATGGTATTTTTGTAGGGGTAATTCATACCGTCCATCTGGATGTATTTGGAGGGAAAATTAAAATCATTTTTGCACTCACAAGCTAAAATATGCGAGCAGCCACAAAATTCAACAAATATTTTATAACGTGATTCGCCGGGGGTTGATTTCCTTGTGCACGTGTTGAGGGGTGCATTCATCTAGCCGGACTATGATTCAACTAGAAAATGAACACTCATTCTGCTTCTGCACCGGGAAGAGATAAATTATGCTAGCAGCCACAAAATTCAGCAAATATTCCACAACGTGATTCGCAGGGGGTTAATTTCCTTGCGCGCATGTTGAGGGGTCGATTCACCTAGCCGTACTATGATCCAATCAGAAAATGAACACTCATTCCGCTTCTGCACCAGGAAGAGGTAAAAAGCCACTATTAGTATTCCAAAATCGTAGTCTTTCTTAGTAGCTACACAAAACTACAGGGACGGGAAATACATTTACATGGACTGGCCGGCCATTGAATAGGCAGGACGTGCGGTTAGAACCCTATGGGGCCTGACCTCCAGTGTAGTACTGCAATTAGCTGTAAATTGACCTCAAATTTGGGAGCGTCGTCTACGATGAACATTCAAGGATCCCTCGAGAGGAATTTCTTTATCTCGCCTTCGATGCGCTGCTATTATTTTATCAATGTGGACGGCGCCTGGTCAGTCACGCCACAGCCACTGATCGTCACTTGGATGCTTATGGATGCGGCCTATCTTACAGAATGTACTTAGATGTAACTACAGAAAGTTTACCAATCAATTACCAATCATTTAATTCCAACAAGCAAGATGCTCACATCAGACACGGCTCGGGAAACGCAACAAGGCGGAGACTATGGCAAACACAAAAGCAACAACGCTACCATATACGGTCGGGGGTGTCTCCGCCTCTTCTTCGAGGGTTTCCAACTCGGCTACTATGGGCAAGATGAGCAAGGAAAATGTAGGGTGGATATTGCGTACGTGGATCAAGGTCGAGGGATTCTGCAACTTGGAGGAGCTCTTGGCACGATGCCCTGGGGCAGCCAGTGAAATTTGGGTTCGAACTGTCTCTTGGGATTTGTTTTGACGGCCCTGGTGCTTTTACATGATAGCTGAGGGCTCTGCATGTCGATACAAACAAATGTACATCAACCTCGGCACAATGGGCCGATATTTCACACCAAAACAGTATTTCGACCACAGTGCAACCATTTCTGGCCGGATTTTAACGGGGTCTGGCCAGAATGATAGCCAGCGAAATTTGGGTTCGAACTGTCTCTTGGGATTTGTTTTGACGGCCCTGGTGCTTTTACATGATAGCTGAGGGCTCTGCATGTCGACACAAACAAATGCACATTGACCTCGGCATGATGGGCCGTCAAATGCTGCCACCAAAGGGGCGTGGCAGGTACTCGCAATTATGCAGAAGACGGTGAAATTGGTTCCCAAGAGATGATGCAAAGGAGAATTTGGTCTTTGTTAACAAAGTAACAGAAACAGTTTGGCAGGCAGTCTGTAATGACCATTAAACCTCCCAGTTGATTCAAAGCTGGAAAAACACTTTATCCTAAAAGTTGTGCAGGGAATTCAGAGGGATGGGAGACACTGCAGGTGCGCAGAACTCAAGCCTGCAGCAAATTGATTGACAAAACTGGGCAGCCTAAGGTGTTTGTGTTGCATTATTTGGCAACCATTGATTCAATCCGGTTGTTTGAAGCTGGAAAAATTATTTTTTGAACCCAAGAGGTGTACAGGTAGGTTGGATGAATGGCAGACATTAGGAGGAGGAGGAGGAGGATATATTACTGCCGAGGTCCCAATCAGGAACAAGCAGGTGCTGTACCTACGTACACCACGTCCTTGTGTACGCTACAGCCATCTACGGTCAGGTCACTGTGGTAGCCAGTATACAGTAAAGGGAAAGCATAAAGACATCTCACGACACAGACTTGGCAGACGGGGGGGGCTATTGCTATCCAGGAAACCCCAAAAACACAGAAGAAGGCCGATGAGCATAAGTAATGACCTGGTTGTGAATCCCTTTCGATACGCAGGAGCAAAATAGTTCAGCTGCCAAAAGCACGAGTGGATAGCATAGGTCTTGCTCCTTACGCATTGGCATTTCTGTTTTTGGTCCATTCCGAGGAAGCTTTCGAAGTCTAACAGCATCGGGGTTGATAAAAGGACTATCGGTTGACTTTCGGCAGGCTAAGTTTCCATGTGTAGAGGATAGTAAGCATAGAAAATTAGGGGGGAGACAGGGGCGTGGACCAGAGTGGTCACTCAATCTTGTATCCAAGACCGACCTATACCCCCAGTGATGGACGCTTCGATGGCATCTTGCCTTAGCCTGTCCACAAGAGTCAACTTCAATTGTTGGGAATAAACGTACGACGTAGTCGTCAACGAGTTCTGCCATGTGATAAGGAATTTTGCAGCGGTCTTTAGCATAAACATGGAGCCAGTCTATGTATCCGAGCCGGTGTTGCGTGGTTGGAGCAAGGTACCCATCCTTCATTGCTGGGCGAAATGGTCCTTGTCCAGCACTGTCTGTGTGCGCCCAATCAATGAAGTTCTTGAGCGCTAAGGAGTTTCCTGCTCAAGTCATCAGGAACTCGATCTAAGCTGCGACAAGAAGAAGTACTTACCATAGGCTGGTGTGAGCCGGATCTCCCAGAATCCGACTTTGAGCCCGACTTTGTCGATGCTTGTGAAGCTGAAGACGCGCTGGACAATGCCAATGCTGACGGCGATAGAGACAACATGGACGTCGACCTAGAGGAGGATGGGCCTTTGGGACTGGCTGCGACTGAGGTTATCATGCGTGAACGCTGGCACGACATGGGTTTTGCAGTCGGTGATGACGGGAGCAGATCTGACTCGGAAACCGGAGGGGATGATGACGGGCGGGAGGCAGGGGACAGTGAAGATGAGCTCAAAGATGAGGATGGTGATGCAGAAAATCCGGGGGAGGATATCTTCGATTGGGATCGTTTCGAAGCCCCAGGGCTCTCGGCATGGGATCGACTTGGGGAGTCCAACGAGGCTAAGGCGGCAATTGGTAAGTTGCTCTTGCGCAAATATAGGGCTCATTCCAGCTATCTCCAGCGCACAAGCTTAGCCATTATGACTTGGCCATTTGTAAAGCGTTCGCGAACAAAGTGAAGACCCGGATGTTTATCTTCTAAAATTTTGAGAGGATGGAATGGTTTGTCAGGACCGTGTTTTTCTAGTCTGCATTTGCATCCAAATTCGACGTAAGTCATTTTGTCGAGTTCAGGATGACGGGGGGCGTGTCATGTATCGGACCAGTAGCGTAGCATCTGATTCAGAGCCATTCTTCCGTGAAATTTGGGCATGCTGTCGCCCTGGCAAGTGGATTGGTAGTCGCTTTACACCGGGTTACTTTTCAGAAATGTGGAACGACGCCAGTCGCCTAGCGGCTTCGATGCTGGACAAATAGCGTACCCTTTCGTAGTCTCTAATTTCGTCTACGGGTTTCCGACGCGTGGAACTGGATGCCATATTTTCCGCCGACTGGGATGATTCCTTGGAAACCTTCCAATTAGCCTGATCAAATTGCTATTTGAAGAGATACTGAAAGATGTTGACGCCCGTCGAGAACTTTACATTGATGTGGCAATCGTACTTGAGAATCAACCACGCGATATAGGACAATGAATTCGTCTTCCGTTTCACGTTGTCTATGCTCAAAATATCCTGGTTGAATGTCAGTTTGCAACGGGGTTCCAAGATGAATACAACGGAGAACTCATTCCATTCCCACGAAGCATATTCCACCAAAAGTCCATACCCATTCTATTTCTGCACAAGGACGAAGCAAAATACTCGCGAGGAGTCAGAACTGCCCAACTATATAAAATATTACACAACTTGATTCGCCGGGGGTTAAATTTTCTGTTGGTCTCCCAGAGTACTCATTACATACCTACGAAGCTTATTCTACCGGGAAATCCGTACCCATTCCACTTCTGAATGAGCATGAAACAAAATACTATGGCGGCAGAAATCAATTGAACACGTGATTTCTGATTTTGTCTTGTGAATATCGCAGAACCAAATAAAAAGGTCCAGGTTATGGAAATCCTCTATTCTTTGTCTACTGTACGGCTGAGGCGGTTTTTAAAAGACGGGATATCTAAGCTGAAATTTACGATCAAATCACTGCGACACCGGGTACACGAAGCACAAGTGGCACAACTTCTTTGTGCCCCTTGGCCGTGTTAAAGATTAGAGTAGTTTTCATTAGCAAATGTTTGAGTTCCCAGAACCTCTATATAATCAGAGTAGTTCACCTTGACAACCTGTCCGAGAGAGCGAGTCTTCTAAGACGAGCCGGGAATATCAACCAGCTGCGGGGTTGCTTCTAGTCCGAGAAGTAAGCACGCGGATTTACAACTAAGGGCTAGCTTGATGGAATACTAAAGGGAGCGCGCGGCTTCACACTCAAGTTCACACAAAATTTAAAGGGAAATCTAAGTAGATTGTTTGAGGTAAGAATGAGCTATCGTTACAAGAGGGAACGACTCCCTTTATACTCTACATAGCTAGTCCACAATAGTCGAGGTTCGGTGACGGGAAGTTGCGCTGTTTTTCAGCTGCGCTACTAGCCGCAAACTGCTTCCTTTCTTTCGCGGAATCTCTAGTGATTTCCACAATTTTCCAGCGGCAAAGAAAGGCGGCTGACACATACCTAAAATTTCGCAGTGAGTCATCCAGGAATCAGCCAGGGCTTCATCTCTTTCGATTTAAACACTCACACATTGGTAGCGAGCTGAAGAACCCATTTAGTGTTGCCACGGCTCGGCTACGGTTGGCTATAAGCGGCTAAGCCGTCCGAGCCGTTAGGGAATGGGGGGCTTTGGCCTCCAAGTGGCTATTAGGGAAGGAAGAGACACTAATAGTGTCTCAAAAGTCGTAGTACTTGTGGGTGGGCACTCGAAATTTCGCCCATAAAATCAAACGGCTCGGAGCGGCTAGCCGCCCGGAGCCGAGCCGTGGCAACACTAAACCCATTCCACCTTTGAAAACGGAAGATTGTTCCACTCCATAACAAAGTTCCAGGGACGGGTGGATATTTGAATGATCGCAACCATCATATTTATTATACACGCAGAGGTGAGGAATATGGGAAGGGGCAAGACAAATAGAAGGGAACTGACATGAAATAGAGACCAACCATATACTTGTCTATTTTCCTTTTTTGGTAATCCGCCAGAACAGCTTAATTTTCTAAGTTGCTGAAAAATTACTTTTGGGGGTTACCATATATGGAAATTTGATCTACGTGACATGAAAGGGCTTGAAAAATAGTTCACATTCATGTCTTGAACCGAAGGAACACCTTGTGGTTGCTGAGATACGGGGCGAGCAAGTTGCCATTTTGACCCAAAAGTGAAGAAATTGCAAGAAATTCACTCAAAGACGCGACTTTGTCTGCCCCATATCTCAACAACCACAAGGTGGATTCCTTTGGTTCAAGACATGAATGTGGACTATTTTTCAAGCCCTTTCATGTCACGCAGATCAAATTTCCATATATGGTAACCCCCAAAAGTAAATTTTCAGCAACTTAGAAAATTAAGCTGTTCTGGCGGATTACCAAAAAAGGAAAATAGACAAGTATGTGGTTGGTCTCTATTTCATGTCTAATTTGTGTATACCAAGTCGTTTGGGCCAATTTGAAGTGAAACTGATGGAATTGTGCAAATTACAATTCGGCATTTATTTTGAGCACCACTGTATGACATGAGGCGGCAAGGGCAAGAATCGGGGAGGTGGATCAATTTCAATCGCCGAGGATGTTTTTGATTCAGAGGATTCTTCCAATACACGGTTTTGTCTCTTGTAATGTCGGCGGCGGGTGCGCTTCGCAAGTTTCTTTCCGCAAGTAGGTTTGCAGCGACAAATCTTCTTTTTTGACTTCTTTGCCATCACAGAGGGATACTGTGGTTGAAGGTGGAGTCCTTTAGGAAGGATACCGAGAGGCCTAGCCTGAAAGAATACTAACATGAAGGCGAGAAAGATTATTCACGGGATCCTGCCGAAAACCAATTGATTGAGTCTTGACAGGACAGGTTACCGGTTCGGAAAGTGTCCGAAGTAGATTAACGAGGTCAGTGAGAAGGAAATCGTTGGATGGGGACAACAGGAGCCTAGCAGAATGAAGTACCACTGCAGGATGAGCTGATTCGAGGTCGAAGTGGAAGCGAAGAAGGGCTGCCGAATTCGACCTCATTAACGGTGATCGCCGGCTGTACTGCCACACCTGAACGTCTGTGGCGTGATAAGATCAAGATTGGATAATAAATAGGGGTATGCACCAATATGAAGTGCCTTGAGGATTAGTGCCTCCGAGGTACTAATTTAAAGTGGCCAGGAAAGCACTCATTCCTAAAGCACTTCATAATAGTTTTGTCTAGAACAGTTCTCCGGGGTAAAATAATTGGTTGACTTTTTCGTTGGCTTTGATTGTCCGGAGTTGTACTTTGGGGCCAACCCGAGGGACCATGCATCTGGTTTTGAATTCCACAGGAAAGATTTCAATGATGAGGCGCCGAAGCAAACAGAGCAAGCACTGCCCTTAGTTTGGACATGTTTACAGACAACGCCTTGCTTTCTACCCACTGACATTTGTCATGGATTCAACTGATTTGGATTCCCTTTCGCCTCGTCTGTAGAAATGGGCTAGGTCATGCTCTGAGTCCTCTGCGCCTCCACCGGTGCGGGATGCGCAATTTTACTATGAATCGGGAGACTGCACCCTCCGCGTGGGAGGTACTTTGTTCAAAGTGCGCATCTTGACTTCCTAGGGGAAACAACCTGATCTGTGATCAGATCCACTGATTCATCTTCATCCGGGATTCCCCAGTTTTTGCTGGATTATTCGCCCTTCCACAGGCTCCGGATTAGATTGTCGAGGGATTATGCGACGAGCTGCATATTTACCTTAGTGGAGACGAGGAAGGATCCTTCCGCTCCCTATTCAGATATATCTATGGCCCGTCAGTCGTCAATTGCTCGCATAATGTATACACACTGACCCTTGGGCGGAGAGCACTTCAAACGCAGGCAAACCGAATCCCTATCACGGATCTTCAGGACATCCTGGCCGTCACCCACCTTGCCCATAAATACGAAATGACGACATGGGAAACTTGGGCATTTCTGGTGATTGGCAATTTAATCGAACAACATCCAATGGGCTTATCGTCGCCTGAGTTCGTCGCCATTTGCTGTACCATCTTTGTCGCAGAAGTTTTGCCGGCGATTTAGGGGTAAAATCTGCGGCTCAATGGTTGGGACGTATCACGAGCAACGAGCTCCCCATTTCGGATGCTCTGAATGCAGCGGAGGCAAGTCAGGACTGACACTTCCTGACTTCGCTATATAAAATCCAATTGTCCCGTATCCCAACCACTACGACAAATATGTTCCACCCTACCAAGCTCCCAATGGACGGAATTGCTCCTGTTCATGTGCGGCGCATTCTGGCTGGTTTCTGCTCGCTCTCCTTGTCATGGAGCCAAGTACGACACACATGATTGTGTTACCTCGCCATGCGATTTGTTCTGAAGACTACCACAACACAATTTGTATACTGGCCACCTCGTCGCAGTGGACTAGTGCTGTAATACAGGCAGAGACTATCAGCATCGCCGAAATGGGGTACCGTATCAACGCACTCAAAGACTATCTCTCAATACAACTAAGTTCTCGTGACACTTACGACTCAGAGCGATGCCAACACGGGCCAGATGTTCTGACCTCACTCGCAAAGTGGTACGACGAACTTACCGCATTTCTTTGGTACGACGAACTTACTGCCGTCCGGATCCATACTCACCGCTGTCAGTGGCCGAGCCACTGTCGAAGGTGCAAATGGATAGGGAATGGGGAGGCAGACGGACGACATGCTCTCCGTGTCTATCTCACGATCACGCCCATATAGTTTCCAGACCCATCAGAGTATATTTGAGCTCACAAAGGTGAAAAGGAGTAATTGTGACCAAAAAAGGAATTTTTGACCGCGCCCTACTTACAGCCGTTTGCGGAACTTAAGGCGCGGCCAAACGTTTCCAAATTTTTAGCCATTTTGGTCAGATCGGCTGCCCTGAGCCCAAATCTTGGCCGTTTCCTTTGAAAGTAAGTAAGCCCATTCGATTCGCGCTGTAAGTCCTTTACATTTTTTGTAATAGTGCTCAGAAAGACCTACATTTTTGTTACGAGGTACTTTTAGGTACTCTAGAGGGCCTCAAACACTTGGATAGCGAAAGTGAATCATATTTCAATTCTACGTTCCATATTATTCAGCAAGGAAAATTGATCTCGCAGTAATGCACAATATATTTGAAGTAGGAGTGAAGTTCACTATCCCGGTATTTGCGGCCCTCCGGAATACATACAAGCGCATCATGTCAAAAATCTAGGTCACTTAGACTCTGCACTCCCACACCCAAAAATTCCGAAATCTAAACTAATAAACCGTCTGGGGGTGCAGGTAGGAAATATAAATATGCCAGGCCCTCCGTAGGTACAGCGCAAATCGAACGAGCCTACTCCAAGGAGAAACGGTTAAGAATTGAGTCCAGAACACCCATTCTGCCGGAAACTGAGTAAAATTAGAGTTCCGCAAACGGCTGTAAGTTCTGCAATAGGCTGCAAGGCGGTTCAACATCTCTATATCTGGCCGCGATCACAGCGAATGAATTTTCAAATCGTTCTTATATTCATAAATGAATCGGATGGCTGTCCGAGACTGGCGTTAACCTTATTCGCCTGTATCGAGTTGAAATATTGCACCGTGATTCACGTCCATTTGCGGAACTCAGAGCGCGGCCCTTTTTTTTTTTTTTTTGTACAGTTGCGGCGCAATCAATTTACTTGCCGTTTTAGGAAAATACCATCAATTTGGCCTAAACTCTCAACGTTGTGGCCTTCTCACTCAGGGGAAAGACATTAGGACCTTAATGGAAGTATGTAGAGTGAATATATGACAAAACATCTGGGCATCCCCATGTAATTTCTGGCTATCAGAGAGGTTTTCCACCGACTGTTCAGGTAAAAACTCTGCACGTATTGTGGCGTAAAAAACTGCCCGTGGCATTTGTTAAAAGATCGGAGGCTGCTCTCAGATGTCTATCATCCCCCTGTTGGCTTTGGACCTCATAAGGAGCCATCCGTGGTGGAAAACAACCAAATTTGATGGCATTTTCCTAAAAAGGCAAGTAAATTGATTGCGCCGCAACTGTAAGTTTTCACGAGATTTGTAATCATGAACTCAATTCTCAGCCGTTTTCCTCGAGAGTAGGCTGATTCGATTCGGACGGGAAATTTGGAGGGCATGTAGTCGCCCGATTTTTTCGAAGCACCTCAGGATCAATTTGGTGGGTCAGATTTGGGTGTTTTTGGCTGTAGGAGAGCAGACTGGGTCTCACAGTACTAATAATGCTCGGATTGGTCTAGATTTTTGATGTGATGTACCCTGGGTGCATCCCTTTCTTCCCCTCCTGCTTGTCTTTCCGCACTGTCCTCAACGGAGCATGCAAGTGTGTGCTCCTGCAACCTGCACAGAACTTCCATTGAAATGCCCGAGTCCGCGTTGTCGCCTTCCAATACGCCGTTAGTTCTGCCCTCCCGCACCTCGCCGAAGTCGCCGGAATCGCCTTTGGTATCCGTTACTTAAACACGAAGAACAAGACGGCTGAACCGTACCATGCGCAAGGTCGGCGGTTGGTGCGTCTGTGGTCCATCGCCAGCTCCGATCTCGATGCGATGGCCCTTATATCAATATTACAATTGGGGACCCCCTGTCCGTGCAAGACAAGACCATTTGACTGTGGGACATTCACCGCATGCCGTCAATTGCTCCACCGTCCCACTGAAACTGTCGAGATGTTGAGTTATCGGCCAACTTTCCACTTAACTGTTAGATTGTTATCTTTATTATAAACTGTTGAGATGTTGAACTCTTGCAGCATTGAGCGCAACCTGAGCACGACTATGTAAGTACTTCAACTGGGCACTCATAGGTGAGTCTTGAATGGAGTCCCCAGCGACATAGGCCATTTTGTGCCGGGAACTTGAGATCTTGCATGAATTAAACAAGATTGGTTCACTGGAGTCATGCCGTTGAAAGCATAGGCTGTTGCACATGAGAGAAATTGGCACGATGAGCAATTCCAAACGATGTAAGAAAGCCCCAGGCGTTTGAAATGATTTCGACATTATGGCACGCTTAGAGGGGGCCACAGGATGGAGGCTCGGCGACCGGGTGAAGGCAATTTTGACAAAAACAATGAAAGATGAATTGGATTTTGAATATAGAAGGATTAAACGCCAATCAATGCAAGATGAAGGCGCGCCGAACGTAGCCTCTGAACGTTCAAAATTTGCATCAGGAATTCAAATATAGAGGGGAAATAGCCGGTGAATGGTAGACGAAAGTAAGTTCGGTCGAAACGGAGGCAATATTTACATGAGGCAGAGTTTGGAATTGGATTATTGAGGCGAAATGCATTTGTAAAACTTCAACCGTCGAGACAGGGAGGAGACACTTCGGACGGTTTATGATCTCACGCTGAGAGGAAATGGTTTTTAGTCAAGAATCACAGGCCAACAATACATAGTACGAATGCAGTAGCTTACCCGGAGAGGTTTCAGTTGAATATTGTCAATTGGTTGTTCTCACAGAAGAATATCTGGGGCACTGTATTCATACCAAGTATTTCTGCGTTAGAATATTTTGTGCCATCCCGAGCAATTTTTTTCTGGAACTGCGCACAAGCCGCGAGACCTAAGGTCGGCGGCGAGCGGCATTTTCAATTCAGAACATGAGTCTATCGAACTGCTGATCTGTTATCACCGTGGCGTAGCACGGGTAGCTGCTAGTCATTGCTATCAAAGGTGAGAATATGAACCTGACAATCAATCCTACCTACTGCAGCTGTTTGCGGAATCTAGGGCGCGGCGCTTTTTTTTAGTTTTTCTGCTCGTTTTGACGAGATCAGCTCTCCTAGGCTCCATTCTCACCGTTTTCTTTGGAAATATGCTCATCATGTTGGCATTGAAAAACCGGAGGGCATGGCATCTTACGATTTTCAGCACTCGGAAATGACTTACTGGCTGAGATTTGGCCATTTTGAGGCATTTGCGGGCAGGACGGGCCGCATACTACCAATAGTGGCTCAAATGACGTAGTTCTTTTATATGCTGTACTTGAGAGTATTCCGGAGGGCTACAAATATTAATCCCGGCATTTTCAATGTGAACTTTACTTCAATTGTCTTGCTTTTTAGCACCTGGAACTGACATTCCGAACTTAGCAATTGGACGTGGTGACGAGCAAGAGTATCTCCAAGGACAAAAAAATCACCATGTTGCTGTCATGACGTTTCTTTCAACCCCGAACGGGAGAAACTCATGGAGAAATGGAAGAATTGGGAGAATTGGGAAATAGGTTCATCAGAAATTATGACTGGTAAACTTCGGTCGAGATGGAGGTGTACATATATGTATAATGAATGATAATAATAAACTGCAGTTGAAGCTGGACTTCTGCCGGACACAGCTTTCTCAAGCGAGTCGAAGGTTCACGGGAATGGTTGATGCGAACAATCTACACGATACTGAGTCGAAACCTTTACTGACCATGGTGGAAGCCAAGAAACAACAACACTTACTGTCGTCAGAATGTTGATAGAAAGGAATCCTATTCTAGGGTCGTGGATGGTCGCCTCCCATCCATCCGAAAAATTCCATTCGCCCCGAATCGTCCACGCCCTGGCCATGGACGTCCCAAATTCCCCAGGCCGAAGTACGTGCATGAGTGCGTGGGAGTCGCGGTTGAACTCCGAGTGGATTCCATCCGCCGCCCGCGGGCGAAACCCGAAGAGGAGGGTGTATGTGGTCAGAACATTTAGGCCTAGCGCTCGGCGCTCTTTGGGCGCTCTGGCTTGAAGTTGTTGTCAACGGGCCTCGGGAATTTATCCGAATTTGAAATCACCGGTTCGACAGCATGATCTTAATCAGAGATGATGTCAAACCGGTGATTTCACATTCATTGTCACTTGCATTCTCACACAACACACACTCCGTACACTCCGCTCCCATCCAAAGCAACTGCTTCTTGTTGAAAATGCAGGATCAGGACGAGTTCGTGCTCTACATTTCTCTTGCCTCGACAATCTGGTAACGTTCGGGCAGCCACACTCAGGGGGGTCCAGATGAGCAGGGAATCACTTCTAGCCTAGAATACCTGGCGTGCTTGTCAGATGCGAAGAGCATGGAACGGCCCCGCTATCCCCTCGCGACGATTTTACGCTGCGTTATTCTGGGCAGTCCCAAACAACGATTGTTGGTGAACGAGATCTTTCTGGCGATGGAAGAAAAATTCCCTTACTACCGAACCGCTGAAGCCAATTGGAAAGTATGTGTTAATTGACTGAACTTACTACTTATGGTCTCATATTCACTACTCGCCCATATCGGGCGCTGCAGCACTCCGTACGCCATCAGCTTTCCCTTAACCGACTTTTCCAACGACCCGTACGAACCCGGACAAGGTTCATATTGGAGGGTGAACCTTGAGGCTCCGCAGGGTACCAAACAGCCACGAAAACGGGGGCGAAGGCAGGCGAGGCCCGTTGAAACGTTCGCTCGTGAGATCAGCGATGCTGCAGGCGATCGTAATGGTTCATTTCTGTGCTTTTTGCTGGGATGCCGATCGATCGTTCAGAACCGGATTCACGCCCGCCTCGAACGGCGGATCACGCAACTGCCTGTGAAGAATATATATCTCCTTCTCCTTTTGGAACTCAGCCTATTGCTAGTTGGATCTCTGTGAGCCCGCGGACGGCTGGAGTAAACGTAAGATAAGGAAAGTAACGAACGAGATTCTTAAGTACCTCGGTCCAACTTGCAAGATGGCCTCATGAATACCGGCCTCGCTCCGTAATTGGTTTCCGATAAGCGTGAGATCGCCCCAACCCATGTGTCATGCAGTGGCTCTTCTGGATTTAGTAACCCGGGTTCTGGCCAAGTATTTCAACGCTGGATTTCCGGGCATTCTTCTTGGCACCTGAACTGGAATAATTTGCGAGCAAGCAGTTATGGACTAGAACTGTGTCTCTTCGAGGTCAGGTGAATTCCTACCTATGGTGCGCATCACTTGGTCACCACCAAAGTTGAACAAGTCCCAAATGTGGCCGGCGATTTGAGACTTTTTTTAAGTGCATCTGTGGCCTTTAAGCTGCTGTTGAACCCTTCTTTCGAGCTACCAAATGGCTAGAAACTTACCCTGGTAAAATAGGTCAAATAGACGCCCGCCGAGAGCCTTCGGTACTTTACCTCGACTCCAGGGCTATTTGCCGCCACACTAAGATTACTACCAAAAAGATAAAGTCGATTCACAGCCAAATCAAAGTGATCGTGCTTAGTCGGCGCACGATTTTCGAATTGGGATTGCCGATACTCAGTAACGTGCACATACATAGCGTCACCACACCTGCACCGTATCCTGACATACTACTATTCACTCACACCTTTGAATTGCACGATGACGGACGCTCTGAATTCCTTGCTGTGCGTCTCGACGCTAAAGGGCCTGCCACCTTCCGTCCGGGTAAGCGTTCAAGGTTTAACCTGCACCTTCTGTTGTGTTCACTGACTATGCCTAGTCGATAGCCAAAGCGGCGGCGAATGGTGGAGTCCCTCCAGAGTCTGATACGCATCGGCGAAATCGTACAGGATCTGCAACTTCCGGGGGAGAAAGCAGAGCTCCTACTCCCAGTATTTTACTCCAACCTCGCCGTCGATGGTATACCGACCGCCGAAAACTGGACTCAGATAACGGCAGTCCCCCTCGGGCACCGGTCAACAAGGCGCTCATCGCACTGAACTCTCTTCCATTGATCACCATCAACCAAGAAGTTGTTTTCACCCAGCTTCTGCTTCCCTACTGGCGCTGGGTGGAATTCGTCCACATACCGGGAATATCTCACTTGGTGCGACCCACCGCCAGTGGAGTCAGAAGTCTGCAGGAACTTCACAATCTTTATCGCGCACTTTCACACAAAGACCTCGGAGGTACTTTTATCAGCCCCTGGATTCCGGTTCATGATGGTCAGGGCCAGGGCTTTGTCGGTTCAGAATGAGAAATCTGCAGCCTACTACACCAAGATGTGTTGGATCATTTTCCGACACCTTGAGTGCTGGGATGGCTGGGATCCTCAAAATCTCCTTGATGCTGCTGGTGGCAGCATATACCAGCGCAATGAATCGCGTGCCACATTTCGAGGTATTCTTGGTGCTGGATTCCAGCCGTAGCAGGCTAGAGCTCGTTCGGACGCCGGCCAGCGGCCTCCATCATCGTCTCAGCCAAATAGTCGTGAGGCAACATCAGATGGATTGTCAGAGGAAGCCATCAGGAAAATCTGAAATGCTATGAGGTGTCAGCCATTGAAAAAATGCTGACACTTGATGTTCGAGAGACAAGGTGCTCGAATGGCGGTGTACCTGTAGGCGCGGGTCCGGGTCACCCACGGGCGTGACCTGCGTGTTACTTGGCGCATTGTGCCGGCAAACGTGACATTTTATGGAGACTGATTTCCTTCGGTTTGAATTCGAGGCGATGGCCAGCGCGATTCTGAACAAAACCGTCTCCTCCGATTTCCTCTTGCTGGCCTTGCCTTTAATCCAGGAGCTTGGGAGCTCTTCATTCTTGACAGAGGCGGTGCTGTATTTCCGCCGGGCCGACTCAATAGTGCCGGGAATTCCCGCAACACAGCCGTGAGACGAAGCCAGACGATAATTTAAAGCACCTCAGATGATATCAGAACAACTAGCTTCGGTTTTTGGCATGAACTCTACCCGGGAAAAAATATAGAACAAGCCAGGGCTTAAGCCAAAGCCAAGCCCTCCCGAATGGCTTGGGCTTGAGAAATGTGAAGTCAAATTCCGCCCAAGCCAAGCCAAAGCTAGTCTAGTTTTCCTTGTCATGTGTAAGCCGTAGGTCGCGCTTCGGTACTTTCCGAAGTCACGTGCATTGATGAGCGGGCAGTTTGTCCAGTGGTGAAATCAGCCAAAACGGGCTGATTTTGCGATTTTCTGAATATTTGCGAGAGTAGGTTGAAACGCCGAGGAGTTCACGGACACGTGGTTGATGGGAACAGCGTGCACTGTTGTGTGGCACATTGGGATGAGACGTGTCGCAAGGGAACTGGGACGTGTAGGAAGGCAACTGAAACATGTTTTCGTCTGGACAATGGTTTCCAAGTGAACTGTAGCTGTTTGTAGTTTGCTGTGCAGTCAAAACAAACCGTAGGTATAAAAGCGCGACGTAACTTGGTAGACGGAACAGAATGAAACCCCCACTTTTGACCCCATCTCTTTAATTTTCCTTCCCTTTTCTTAGACTGGTACTGCTGTTGACCAGAACCCTCGCCATTTATGGATCGACTGTTTGCATTTGATGCAGGCAGACCCGGCGTAGGAACGATCTGGATCACACTTTTGAGATTCTTCTTGTGTTTTGGGTTTTGGGTATGTTGGATTATGTTGGACGGTATGGATTGGGTTTTGGCTGGATTTGGATTTGAGTTTGGGATTTGGATTTGGTTGGACGTGTTAGTGGAGTGGATTGGGAGGAGATACTGGAAGGAGAGCCGATGGCGATGGATTTGGAACAAGTATGACACACTCGGCGGCGCGCTGGTCGTGCCGCCTTATCATCATTTATCATTTTGCCACGCCCCTATCGCGTCAATCGCCTGGATTGCAACATGCATATATTTTGTATGGAGCCCCGAACCCGCGCGCATCGGATTGATTGTATTTGGTGTTTTTGGATGGATTTCCATTTTCATCTGTACATTTGATTCCCGTGCTTCAGCATGGCAAACACGACTATTTTTCACAAACAGAAACTTGTTTCTGTATGTGCCTATTTGGGGGGTTTGAAAGGGGGGAGGACCGAGAATGTCCGCTTTTCGGCTTATGTAAATCGGACGGCCCCGGGCCGCCCCCGGCCCACCTCTTACCGCCAGCCGCCAAAGTCCCCCACAACCCCCAATGTGAGCTGGTCGGCGCGCAACCGTCGACCGAGCGAACATTGGGCCAACTCAGTGATAAAAATTCTTCTAATCTTATTATTATCTTTTGTCTTTTCTGTTTGTGCCCCGCCGCTTGCCGGCCTATTCCACTCATTGCGATACGACCACCAATATGAGCTGAGAACGCTGGCAGCTCATACCTATGGGGCGGAAGTGCCACGTAATCTGCATTTTTGCAGGGGTGGCATTGCCCGTATCATTTTTTCACCACACGCCTGATCCATTCGCGTGACAATGGGCCACAGAGCACTCATTACCGGCCTCATATTACTTCTTCTATCGAACCAATGTGTCTGCTTCAAGTTCCACTCGGAATCTGGCTGTGCATTGGTCCGCAAAATCCTCCTCAGTCTCCTCCCCAGTTTCGAGCCGCACCACTACCAAATGGACGGAGTTTGCAAGGTTTTGGACGGAATAGACCTCTTAGCTGTCCCCCAACCGGCTCGGGGAAGACCGCGTACCACGTGGTGAGGGGGCGGTTAGCAGTGCCTGATGCGGGAGTGTGTGTCGCATCACTTTCGCGGCACTGCAGATTGCTACCGTTCTCATTTCTGATGATTAGGATGTCCAGTTATTCCTTTTGTCACATTTTTTGTGTGTCCTGGCTGCTTTGCTTGTTAAACCAGAGGTCACAGAACTCTCCATATCGGGTGTGGCAGTGCTGGAACCTCGGGCCGAATCAAAAGCACTTGTGGGGATTCCACAGCCACAATTTGATCCCTGGCCGGCTGAAAACGTAAACAGAAGTATTTTAGTCGGCCTGAAAACAATACTTTCGACGGTGCGGCCGAAATTGGGACCAGAAGCAATTGTTTTGGTGCTCCAGAAGTTGCTGCTGAAACTGATAGTTTCAGGAACAGCTTCAGGTCGACGGATATCGTCGCTGAAATGGAAAATTTCAGACTACCAGAAACTTCCTCGGAATCAAGTGGTTTCAGCGAGTATATACAAGAAGGATGGGACTGGGACTCGCCCTTCCCATCAATTCCAGTCCAGTCCCATTATTGATGGCACGAGAATGGGACTCGGCTATTCGGGCGATGCCTTGGCAATCCTGATCATCATTGGCACGAAGTTCCTATCAATGTGTGACAGGGCGCCTGTCCGCTTTGGGAAGTCGGCCCGGCTTTTCCAGGCAGCGCGGATCCACAAAATTCTCGACCGGGTAAGCATACATCCGGCATCGGGTTCATCAAGGACAAGAGGCGAGCGAAAAAATTGAAAACTACACCAACCTCTTTTTGGGACCGATTTTTGGCCCTGAATCCGAATTTAAAAACTATTTTCCCCAAAAGTATAAAATTGGCTGAGCAATAATGTAATTTCATGGTTTTTGATCGATCGAAGGTCAGAAAAAATCCGGGAAAATCAGAATCGAATAGTCGGCCCCACAAATGGGCCGGTAGAGGACCACCGATCGCGTTTTCGACTGCAATTTAGGGCGCTAGAAGGGAGGGTACACCGGAATAACGTCACGTTTTGCTTACGTTTTTTTTTTGGTTTTTTTTTTTTGGGGGGGGGGGGTCGAGAGAGGTTAGTGTTTGATCGGCTATGATCGCTCGCCTCTTGGTCAAGGACATTGTTACATGAGACCAATTAATTATGGCGGGTATAATGTATAATCAAAATACTTTATTAGAACTTCACCTACACTAAGTGGGCAAAAGGAATGTCCAATCGGTTTTGGAGTGAGTTCTGGATGAAAACAAAGTATTTTGAGACGAACCAAAATGTGGGGTCCTTGAGACGACTGAACCCGACATTTTCAGCGCTTTTTCGACATCAGATTCCGTTGATGCGCCCTCAAAATAGGCGAAATACGGAAATCGCATTTTTCCAGTTTGAGCAGCGAATTTTTTCAGAGTATCTCGTATGGGCAGAATTGTGGTTCAAGATCTCCCCATCACTTTCGCAAGTTGAACTATGCAAAAATACACAGCCGTTCGAGCGCTATAGCGCCCGCAAAATGGCCATTTTGAGCTCTTTTGATCAAATTTCGGCAAAATCCGGCCAAAATAGCCATTTTGCGGCCGCTATAGGGCGTTATTGCCTGTATATTTATGCCTGTGGGAAATTCTCCAGAATATCTCAAACTTCAATTTGAGCAAACTAGATTGTGCCTGCAAAAATTGTTGGAGGACTTTGAAAAATGTGGTTTATCGTGTTGAGCCTCAACATGATGGCATATCAATTTCCTTTGATCCAATCAATTGTGCAGATAGACTCGCCCCGCCCTTCTCAAAACTGTGGCATTTTGTTTAAGGTGAAAATATGCATTGGTTTGCCCCACAGTGGTTTGAAACCCGATCGGACATTCTTTTTGGCCTCTTAGTGTATACAATACATGCCAGGTTATCCCGAACAAGCATGATAACCCACGGAATAATTTTCGATTCTCAGTCTGTTCATTGCTGCACCACACAATCTTCCACATATAAATGCCATGATACGTACCAAAAGCGGCAGACCGGCTAGAACTCTAATGTAGTTTTGTCACCCCAGGTCGCCCAAGCAGCCCAGGACGAGGTTGAGTTTTCAAATTACACCGCAATGAACGAGGCTCTCCACCATATATCAGCCTTTTATTTTAGAGCATTCTCATCGCCACCGAGGAAAGGCTTCATGACCAATTTCAGCACAAAATCCCCTCAATGATGGTCTTACCCATTCATCAGGAAATTCAACTTTGCTCGTAACGGTTATGCCTGGGATGTACGAGCTGAAGCCCGCACCACATGTCTGTTGAATATTTAAACACAGAAATAAAACCAAATATCAACGGTATCATGAGTTCAACGTGAAGATATCAACGACGAGGGAGCATGGGAGGAATTTCACTTATAAAAGAACGGCTAGCTGAAATTATTTTGGCACTCAACCTGAATTGATGAATTGACTGATTTTCAAGTCGGAATTAATACTTCTTGAACTTCATATCGGGGTACGCGACGGAACTACTAACCATTTTTTTTTATTGAACATTGAGAATGCAACACATGTTCAATACCGCGGGAAATGGAAGCGGTGAGTATACATGGCTAATTACCTGCTTGTATTTGTGAGCCAGGGGCGCGGCGATGGCGTGCAGCCGGTTCGGTGGCTTCAATTAACTACGCGAGTTGCACTATTGAACGTGGCGTGCATTGGCAGTTCGGATGAGGCAGTTCTGGGGTGCCCCTCGAATCAATTGTACGGTGCTTAATTTTAGTTCAACATACTAATGCAATCGAATTGGCACGCTGTATGAATCCGCGAACGGGATTGACTTCTCATTTCGGTCAACTGAAGGCATGAGCTGCTGGGAGTATTCCACAAGTATTGTCTCAGCTTGTCTGAATTTGGATCGAATTATAGGTCCCTGCCAATGGAAAGGGAAGCTGAAGCCTTCAGAAAAAGCATAGAGCTGAATTTCGGTCAACCGAGAAGGTAGGAATTGTTCAGTGAGTATTCCTCAGGTTTTGTCTTAATGTGGCTGCAAATTGCATACACTATGTGCATTCTGCGGTGAAAAGTCAAACAGAAGTCTCCAGAACATAGTAGGCTTGCGGGGACGCTGGCGCGCACTGACGCGACATTGACGCGGCACCGACGCGCGCTGCGCACTGCCGCAGCACTGAGTATCTGTAAGGTTCGTATTGAGTTCAGAACACTTAAAGCAGTGTTTTTGACGTCTCAGATCTTGAGAATACCTGTAAATGCACGACCAAAGCATCGCAACCCAGTTGGCCTTGGATTACACCCAACATTCAATCCACACTTGTAATATTCCGAACATACATACCCACCAAAGCCAAGTAGAAGGGACTGAAGTGTCTATGAGCTACTCTGAATACAAGAATGTGAGGGATTGACCCACTTACTCTTAGAATTTAGATTGGGAGAATACAACCACGCGCGCGGCAGTTGCGGCATTTCTTTTCTTGGCGCACTGATTGCCGTATCATAGTCACAGATCTGATTGCCATCAGATTGTGGATATGTCTGGGGGGTCGAGTCCCATTCCTGATCAGATCAGAAATAGTTGAGAAATGGGACTCGAGTCCCATTTTGATCTCATCAGAATGGGACTCCCGCTCTGGGGCGAGTCCCAGTCCCATCCTTTTCGTCGATACTCGGTTTCAGCATCAGTTTCAGAGAACCCAAAGCCACAATTTCAGGCGCAGTTTCAGACCCAATTCAGTTGATACCGAAATCAGTGACAAAGGCAATAGGGTCACGTGGTTCAAAATGCAAACCAGTAGTTGCGCTCTGAAAAGCGCAATAATGCCTCCGGGCGGGATCCGAATGGCTGTATATGTTCGCAGTGATCTGGGCTATCCATTCTTGACACGCGTGGTTTGGAACATGGTGCTGGGACCTCATTGGAATTGAAATGTCCGGCCACGTGCTTCAAAATGTGGAGTCCCGCATGTCTAAAGAAGCCCTGCATTATTCTTTGCAGCCACTTTGAAAGGTACTGTAGCGTTTCGACCAAAGTTTCACGGGGTGTCACCCGTCACTGCAATTGTTCACTGGATACAGTGTTCAAAAGTCGACCGAGGCCGTCACTGGTTTCGAAATTGTTCACTCCGCCAATCAGCCCGCCAATAGCCACGCGAGGCTGTGCGGCCTCAGTGTGAGAGCGCAGGAGCTCGAGAAAGCCCAACCGAAGACACATGGGGCGCGAGAAGAGGTCAAAATTTATAAAAATGTTAAGGCGAACAGGTGCTCCCATTCTATGCACTTGCGGCTCATTTGGACAGCCTCTGGATACTTGTGGCGCGCTTAATGCTCCAAGTGTCTGCTTCATACGGGACACGAAGGAAAATCGAGCAGGAGAAATTTCGAAACTGGGCGGAAACCGGGTGATCTTCGCACTGTACTTAGTCTTCATGTACGGAAAGGAAAAGCAATTTTATTTCCCTCATCGTCTACCAATGGACTCCGACAACGGCTTCAAAAAATCAGACTGGATTGGGCAACAGAAGGCGTGGGCCTCCGCTCCACCAGCACTCAGAAAGATTGTGGCACAGTACTTCTCGATTCCACAGACGCTGGAACACGACCTGGTCCCATCGGAACTCATCGAGTTACAAGCAATTCTTTGAATGCAATCAAAATCCGCCCAAAATGGAATTTTTTTCGCCGTGCCTTCGGTACTGACATTGGCTTTAATGTGTAATAAAAACCCTGCGCTTTGCATGATTCTGGCCGATTTCTTACCGCTGCCGCTCGTCCGGGAGCGTGGATGCCGAGACGTCTGAGCATGTAACGAGCCTGCAAATGGAGTTTTGGTTCCCCTGCCGTTTTGGTTTTCCGGCCGGGCCTTTCGTTTGGTGTTTCTTTGGACCTTTCTGGCTGATTTCCGCGGCTCACCTCGGCTTGATTGGCTCTACTGGCAGGCGTGTACAACTCCTGCTTTACCCGGGCCCATCCTCAATGCCGGGAGATGTGCAACTTTCTCGATTGGGAACTCACCGTCAGATTTCGAACATTTTTGTCACATTTGATTGCCCGCGACTGTAGTACAGTAATGTGTGACACACTTTGACCACTTCATGTATGCACATTCTGCTTTATACAGGTATTAGATATGATGTTTAGGAACAGTTCCTACTCGCGTATAAAGCAGATTCACTGAAAAGGCCTTCATAGAAAACTTATTCCAGAGGAAAGTACAGAAGGCCATGCCTTTGCTCTCCTTAACATTGCGGGAGTTGACGTGGTGATTGGTAGAAATGAACACGACGTGATCCACAAGCAGCACTATGCACAAACGTTGCTCAGCAATGTTGATCATACCTATGGGGTAATTTTCTGTGAAATATATGGCAAGCTTGAAGCTCAGGGAAGCGGATACCTTGACTGCAAGAGCCATTTCCAAAAATATTTGCAGTGGCCCTGGACCGGGTGGACTGAAATCTCTGCTTAGAGAACATGGCTGACATGGACCACTTCAATGACATCAACTTTCATCAGACATCTACATGGGCAGTGATATACCTTGCCTATGCGAACAGATTTCACGGAAGGTTGGAACTTTGGAAAGCACTTCAGTTTCTTGGCAAAGTATTTCTTGCCAATGAGGATGAGTTAACTGCAGAGAGCCTCTTCACAGTAGCTCTGGATGGATTCACATTCATGGATGTTCATCGCAGCAGAGCTGACTGTATGCTCCGTCTCGGTGATATTGCAAAGAAACAGGGACATCTGGCGAAGGCATGAACACTTTGGACGGATTCCACATCGCTGTTTGAGCGTTCATTGCAGGCGAAAGATGTTTCTCAAAGTGAGAGCAGGCTTACCGATCTCAAGAGCCATCATAAAGAGAAACTGGCACATTTTGCTCGGATAAATGTGCCTATCATGTCACTCGGGGAGCAGTTGACTGCTCCAGAACCCACAGTCACAAACAGTACAAATTTCCTGTGGGCTTGGCGTGGAGTGGGACAGAATGACGGTATTTTGGACCTGCAACCCGAGTATGATTTCTTCACGGGAATAGCCGGGGCACCGATGGTAAGATGTTACTGTTCCACTGACTAGATAGCGTCGGACATTCCCGCTGGACTGACCAGTTCGAAGATGAAACAAAAAATCTCCGACTTGTTGTGATACTTCGTTCAAGTCTGATTTTCTGTCAGACCATTTCCATACGAGTTCCCTTCTGCCAGCACTTCCAATACTAGTGTGTTCTTGTGGCAATTGCAGATCTGAGGAGGAAACCGAATTTAAATAAAGTGTTGCAGATAGATCTGTGTAGGACACTGGGGATTTATGCCTGGGAGGAGAGAACTCCTCCTGCACATCAATTTTTTCAATTGGTGGTCGGGCCCTACGGGTTTTAACCAGTGGTCCTGCCCATTCAAGGGCCGGCCAGTCCCCGGATCGCCAGCGTCTTGTGATTGACCCCCTTGGAATGATGTTGTGCTTGGTTGACATCTTGTACACACACGCGAAGGGCGTGACACCTTTGGCACGTTGACAGTGTGACACGACCAATGTCTGGCCATCATCCTTCCGCGTCCTTCCTCCTGGCACCGCGCCGCTGTCCGTGGCATCAGTGGAGGAATGGTCTTCCGCGCTAAATCCGACCGTGTCACGGTCCGATGGACGAGAATGATGTGTGACATGGTGACATCACGCTATCCAAGGAACCCGAAGTGTGACTCTTGGGCCCGCCAAGAGTAATTTTTTTATCTGGCTACATTTTACACACTTGAATCGTGAAATTCTGCAGCAGTTCATTATAGGTTCTAGTATCTACCAACTTACGTAAATTCAGATTTTATTTCGGTGCATTGCGGACTCGGCAGCAGAAACCAAGCAGAAACATCAAAATGGGTGTGACACCTGGTTAGTGTGACATCAATTATCCAAGGAACCCGACGCGTGACACCTGTGTCGTCACAATCATTTTATTTTCCTTGCCCCATTCCAGCATTTTGGTTCCTCGGGTTCTACCACAGTATCACTCATTATATGCTCTAGTATGTGCCTGCTTTAGCTCAGAATTTATTGAGGACAAGTGGGAGCCGTATAAAGGAAAGATCAAGTTGTTATCCAAGGAACCCTACTATACTGTAATAGTATTCGGATATTTCTTCTTCATGATTTCCGCATCTTTTACAACTTCGAGTATACTTCTCTCTGGCCGGCACCTGGGGTCAGGCTGGGGACCCTCTGATGCAGGGTACTTATTTATGGTGTAGAACTAATTTTGATATTGCGACTGATTTGTGGTTGACTATAGCGGCTGGAAAGTGCTGTTGAAACACTTCCCGACGCTCCTGGAATGACAGTATTCAGATCAGAACTGACTGAGAAAAAGGCTGGACAAGAGCGCACCTTGGGAAAGGCGGTTGACCCGATCAAGGGACTGGAAGGAGAGGTTGATTAGAGGCCGGAAATCGCGTTCGAACGCGCGTACTTTGAGCAGATTCGGAGCAGAAATGAGCGAGAAACGAGCATTTGAAGATCGGAGGTAGCAGACCGGGAGCCGAATAAGGTCGAAAAATAAAAATTCACAATTAGAGTAAAGGTTGGTATTAGTCAGGAAGCGCCGTTGAAACGCTCCCGAATGCACCTAGTTTCGGGATATTTCGTCAAGAAATGAGTTCACAATGAGCGCAAGAAGGAGGAGAGTTCTGAGCTTGCTCTTATTTACAAAAATCGGCTACTGTGTAACTTTGCAAACAGCTGTAAGCGCCCCGGGCGGATCATAAATCCTCGGTGATGGCGGCTTGATAATCCAACGTGGGACGTTTTCAAAGAATTACTCGAATCTTAGTCAACTCTGAATGAAATCGGCAGAATTACTCACCCAATTCACGCGGAATTAGTGATAGAAAGAAACCGGCCAAAATAAGACACATTGAGTGAGTTGGTAGCACGCGTTTGAAAATGTAAACCACTGAGTGGCCGCTGGAGAGGTCAATAATGCTTCCGAAAGGAATATTAATAGCTGAAAATGATCGGAAGGGTCAGGGCTATCCATTGCATGTCGAGGCCTCAAAAACTGGCCCCCCAAAAACTGGCTCTGGGACGGTGTTGGAATTGAAGTGTTTGAAAAGGCAAAGGATTGTGGGGAGGGCAATAGGGTCATGGGTTTGAAAATGTAAAGGATTGTGTCAATATTATAATAGGGTCACGCGTTTGAAAATGCAAAGCGCTGATTGGCCGTTGGAGAGGTCAATAATGCTTCTGAGCGGAATGTGAATAGCTCAAAATGACCGGAATGGTCGGGGCTATCCATTGCGGGTCCACGGCTGAAAAATTGGCTCTGGGACAGCGTTGGAATTGAAAATGCAAAATGACGACTTTAAGAATCTATAGAAGTCTTCCCTCACAAAAATCTAGGTCATTTGAACATGCCTAGATACCGGTAGATTGAGTTGACCCCGAAAATGACCCCCAAACCCAGCTCACCAACTAGAAAATATTTTTGCAACTTTTTTTCTATCACTAATTGCGCATGAATTACCCCGAATTATCTAGCTATGTCTCACCTCAATCCGTGCAGAACTCAGCGAGATACGGGTGAATCGGTCGCGGGGATCAAAAACTGCCCAAAACGGATCCGCGCCTTAGGTACTGCAATTAGCTGTAGCTGTAAAAATGCAAAGCACTGATTGGCCGCCGGAGAGGTCAATAATACTTCTGAGAGGGATCTCGATAGCTGAAAATGACAGGAATGGTCGGGGCTATCCATTGCGGGTCGATGCCTTAAAAACTGGCTCTGGGAATTGAAAGTGTTTGAAAAGGCAAAGGATTGTCACTTTTGTTTGAAATTGCGCTGGCTATCGTGTGAGAGGCCGGACTCGAGAAGCGGCTTGAATTGAGCCCGCAATGCAAAATTGGGCGATTGCGCCAAAACAATCCAGACGATAGCCAGTGCAATTTCAGACAAAACTGTCTCTTCACATTTTTTTGTCTTGCACTCCCCGTCGTTTCCTTCGTTTCCTTCGTTTCCTTCGAGATGGAATTTTCCTTTTCGGGCTTCACGATAGAGACGCTAGGGAGGCACGAGGCCCCCACACGTAGCAAGGCCTGGATTGTATCACGTGCTACTGACTACCACATGGAGAAACCAACGCCGTGACGATGCGGCTGCAGCAGCTCATGGAGGCAACTGACCGTTACTGACGGAAGAACCACCGGCACCAGCCCCTCGGGGCCAACATCGACAACCACGCACACACGCTCGACGCGGGAGGCACTCCAACACCTCCTCAAATATTCTCGGGGTCAGATCCACAAGATGACATGGGCCTCTATGTATTTCCTTCTCCAGCCTTCTCCCCATTTCCCTTTTCTTGCTACTTACTTTCAAGGCCACCCCATGCTTTTCTACCCGAGTTACCCGCCCCTCCACATTCGCAGAACAATACCACATTGGATACTTTGACTTTGAATACAACGGAAAACCCAGTCGCTCGATGATATACATATGTATATCCTTCTGCCAGTGCCCTCAGATGCGAATGGCCGTTTAAAGCAAGATTTTGATCATTTTCTGGGCATTTAGGACACAGGGCCTCCTCGAGAACGTAGAGGTATAGCTGCTTTACAACAGGGAGGAGGTCGTGTTGGAAAAAACCTTTCTAAACTATAAGATATTATCCTGGTCTTATCAGTTGAGAGTGGGTTATAAGGGGGTTATAAGGGGGTTATAAGGGAGTTATAAGGCGAAATAAGGGACTTTCAAGTAATAAGGTCATTATCAGGTTGAACCGCCGTCTATAAGGTGATCATAAGGTGGTTATAAGGCCTTATAAGGCCCTATAAGGAAAGGTCGAGCAAAGTGAAATAAGGCAATTTTGATTTTTCCGACACGGGGACGACGGAAAAAAATGTGTGGGAATTACTCACGAGGGAGGAATAACGACGGTATTAGACGGGTCGGCCGCTGCTGGGGTGCTCCAGTGGTGCTCGGGTCCGTACAGCATTGCCGCGCCGATGTCCATGTAGGGATTGACACCACGGACGAAGAACTTGGCAGCAGACAGCAATCTCCCCATCGTCGATTGTGACGCACTGTCCAATATCATGAGGTGATGTAGGAACGGGGCACCGACATACTTTCGTGACCATTTTGGACGTTTGGTCGGAGGCTCGGTCGTGCTGACGACTTTGAGAACGGAACTTGTAATGTCATCGCATTTTCGTTTCAGGGCTGGCGGAAGGGCGAGAGTAATGACTGGAGCAAGGAAGACGTGGGGGTGGAGGGGGCAATAGAGTTCATGACGGTGGTGGTGGGAGGGAGAAAGACGGGTGATGCGCACTTGGCCCGACTCTGAATTTAAAGGGCGAGGTCACGACTCACGTGCCGTGTGACAAGCGCGCCGAATTCTTTGTTTCTTTCTCTTGACGCTGATAAGGCAGGAATGAGATCGGACGTGAAAAGATCCAAAAGATGGCTCTACCAGGAATTTAACCTGGGACCTCCCCATTTGTACTGGGGCAAGCTCTAACCACTGAGCTATACTAATAGTGCCAACGATAGTGATGTCCTACGGCCCGGGATCCTGTCGATCCACCCCGATTCAGACTCACTAGGTTCCAACAACGACCTTAGTAACCACTCGCTTGATCAGCAGCTGTATTCCAATTGGGTGTTGCCCGCCAACCCATCAACGCGTCCCAAGCTTTCAAAAAATATGGAAGAAGGAAAACAAATGAATGTACTCAAAGCGCGTCATATCCCAAGGATTCAGAGATGTCTTCATCATTCTGGCCCGCTCCCGCGTTCGGATCGTCCCTGTCCGCCTCTTCATTCTGCACCTGCGCACCTTCCCCGTCTTCATCACCCTGGTCTAAATCCTCCCAGTCAGACTTTTCACCATCCTCCTCTCCAACGGCTGGGCCATCCGGCCCCGGTGTTTGGTTTTCGTCTTCGGGCTCAAAGCCTGATGTCGAGTTCCAACCTCCCGAATATTTTACACGAGGATGACTGTCGTCGATGGCGATCGTCTTTCCAGCAGTGGAAGTGCTCTTGTACGAGAAATAGTCAAGCCAGATTCCTTGGGAACCCGCGGATTCCTGGGTAATTGAAAGGGTATTAAACGGGTGATGTCAGTAGGCGTATAGGGGACCGACTGAGTTTATCAAGTACCTGGAAGTAACTACGCCAGGTACAAATCAGTGAGGGCTAACTAAAGCAAGCGATAGGACGCACATCGTAGTAGGCGTATGAAACGCTATAGCTGAAGATTATCCGGTACTCCGTTCTATACTCCTTTCTCTCGCCACAGGAGACTGGTTTTATTTTTGTTGGCTGTGAAGCTTTTTCGGGAGTTGAACACTCCGGCCCGTGGCTTCCGCATGCACCCTGCAAAGGGACGCCATTCGACAGCTTCTGGATACTGGTGGACAACGGGGAATTTTACCTGGGAGGAGAGAACTGCTCCCGCACACCAGCTCAGCTGGTGGCACGGACAAAGAACCAGACGTCCGATGCGGAAGCCGCCGAAGATGTGCTTTTATCGGGAAGAGACCCGAGGTTGACGCCAGGTATGTTGACGAGGGATGGATGGAAAACCGACTCCGAGGCAGTAGCAGCGGCAGCAGCGGCCGCACCGGAAAGCGACAGAGCGAGATATGGTAATCCAGAGAGAGATTTTGTCGTCCAGAGATTCCGTGAAGGAAACAAATGTGACGCCACAGGAAGGTTGAATTATTTGGTAGTCGCCTGCGATTCAGAGAGCCCCGGGAATTGAACGTGTTGAAATCTTGGAATTCTTCCGTTGATTTTCGAGCGACCGGTGTGGGACATCCATCGAGTCCTGTATAGACGTGATGGTCCCGCTTTCCTAGGAACGTTCCAGTCCATTCAATACACTTTGCTCCCTCAAATATCCAACCCTTCCTGCCGGAACGTTCCAACAGTTTACCAACTCCCTCGAACAGATGGTTAATAACTGGAGAGACGTAGGCCTGCCAAAAGATGTCGTCATTCGGATCGTCGAGGAAAACTACCAGCGAAGCGTCGGCCCACGTTGTTGAACCTCTGCACTGTTGCGGTGATATTGCATTTGCTTGTCGGGGCACAATCAGAGAAAACTCTATTGCCTATCTTGGACACGGAATACCCACCGTACCAACGAGAATCAAGGGATGGGAGTCAAGGACAATGCACCCTGTGTGATACAAGGTCAAACTTGTGAAAGAAAGGCGGAATTGCACGATTACCTCTGCTTGCGGGATTGCCTCATTCCCTTTGTTGTCCAGAGGGCTGTCGGGGAAGGGGAGAAAGCGCTGCGCATCGCGCGGATCCAAATCGTACCAGTCACCGTGCGCACCCTGCGAAAGATAGGTAAAGTTAACAAAAATCTATGCGGTGTAAATGAACTAAATTCATTGCCTCCCAAGGCTAGCAGGGCTCGTCGTGATGCCAAACACGCTGAGAGAAGAACAAGCAGGACCGCGATGGCCTTTTCCCAAGGTAACGTGAGGCGGAAACATAAGGTCGCAAGATCTGGAGCGCCTGCCAGTGTATCGTGGCCCCGTTGGATGGACACCGGATCCGTGACAGATCCCCTCATTATTTGGTTTTCCACAGCGCAGTCAATGCTTTGGTATTATGGGCAGCTTGCGCGCGGACGTGGAGCGTTGGATTGGGAGCCGTTCAGTTTATAAAAGCAAAGGACTCCAAAGCTTCTTTAAGTGGGCCGGCCCCGCTCAAACCATCGCGGCGCAATGCAAGGCATGTCCTTCACTTAATGCACGCCTACTTATTAACACTCATTGTTAGGTATTATGGATGCTCCCATTCTGGGCCTCCCGCATGAAATGCTAGCAGAAATCTTTTACAATTTCTTGCCAATATACCCCATGTGCTCAGGCCTCGTTGGCTTACAATCGCCCACACTGCTTAGCCACGTATGTCGACGATGGCGGAACATCGCGCTCTCCTTACCACGACTCTGGAGGGCAATTAAGCTTCACATTGTACGGGAGCCTCATCCCCAACAGCTCGACTTGTTGCGAACCTGGCTGGGACGCTCTGGTGATCACCTCCTCTCCATTGAAATCTCATATAGAAGCACTCCATCGATCTTGATGGACCACCACGTCGATAGAGTACTCCAGGAGCTCATACATCACAGCAGCCGGTGGGAGTACGTAGAGATCGAAGTTCCCTTTAACGTTCTCCCCTTGATCCAGGGAGAATTGCCCTGCCTCCAAGTTTTGACAATAAGTAGGACTCAAAAGTCTCTGCACGTACTGTAGCAATTGGAGCCGGATTTTACAATTTCGCCAAATATTGACATATGATGCCTGAGAGCAAAGTACGATCAGTTCAGAATCAATGTGCCTCGAATCAAATGTAATGTGTGCACGTCATCTTGTCTATTCTGAAGAACTAGGAATTTCTCCTTCTGGGGTCTATAACAATGTGAATGGTGAAATCATATGACTTGGGATGGGCCTCTTCGAGGCGGGCGCTGAACCTTTATGCTCAATTGGAAGTCAGTTAATTCAAGACATCAAACTGCGTCTGTACTCGGTTTTTGAGATCATTTATATCGATGGGCAAAATGAAAGTATCAGTGTTGAGGGCCCATCTGAGTGCTTTCGAGCGGGCGTACGCGCCAAAATCATCAGTGATAGCCAGAGATGTCAAGGACGTCAAAGCAGACTTTTTGACCTTGGCTTCCCTCAACTACGCCCACAGTTCGTCAGATGCGGCCACTGAGCAGATGATTGAAACAAACCCGCGCTTTAGCTGCGGCCTTTTTCTTGTCGTCCAATTCGCCGACTGCCGTCTTGGTCCGACGATCTCTTGATAGCTTTGATGGGGACTTTGCAATTGCCGATTTTACCGCGGGTGCAAGGAGAGGAGCTTCCATTTTTGACTGGGAGTTTTCCTCTTCCATCAACTAAAATCCACTCCTTTCTGGTCCCGCGGCTGGTATATGAGTATTACTGGGACGGGTGGTGCATCCTTCCCGGGCTCGGTCCTCATCCGTTCATAGAAAAACAACGTACGGGGTCATCCTGATAGGACAAAAGGATGGCCCCCAATTCCATACGTGCAATCATATCAGAGTTACCGAATGACACACCGCAAGCAAACGCATTGCTGTTATGTACGGGTGCTTGTGTAGCTCGCGGGCGAAAAAAAAAAAAGTTGTTTGAACGATGATAAGATAGAAACCGTCTGGCGTTCGAGTTCCAAGTTTTTCATAGACGGGCTTCGCAATACGCGAGTCGCGCCAACTGCCAGGTGCATTAATGTGTGGGGGTAACTAGGGTGCCAAAAACATTGGTTGCACTACAACGTAACGTGCACAGAAACTTACCTTCAGGCGCAAACACAAGCAGAACTGATGTAATGCTCTGGGAGCCAACCATTGTAGGTAGCATTGAGCTCACAATTCACGTTGCAAGTTGGCCATTTTGACCAAATTTGACAAAAAAATACTCAAAGAAATGGCGAAAAACAGCAAAAATGGCCAACTTGCAACGTGAATTGTGAACCCAAATCTCAACCAATTCATATGATTAAAAATGTGAGCATACTCTATTTCACAAGCACTTTCATGCTATATACTCAGTTTTTCCCACGGTCATCCCCTAAAAAGGCAATTTTCAGAGGCTCCGAAATGCCCTGATTGTGGGTGAATTGCTATATTTGGAAAAATGGAAAAGTGTCAGGAAGTCCTATATTTGGCCATATTTTGTGTCTACAAGTTGTCTGTGTGTATTACATAATGTAAAATACATATTTTGCCCTGTAATTTCCATTGACCAATTTTAGCCAGCACTAACTGGCGTACCAACCTCGTAAGTGAGGCTTGGTAGGAGACTGTATCCGACCTTCCAAGGGATAATCATACCTCCTGACCAAGTGCTTCTAACCACACGTGACTGCCCTTTTCACGGTTGCGAAGCGGCTGGTTTCTCCGGTTGCCGTTTTGAGTGGACCCGCCAAATCAATGGCCGGACTTGAAAAAAATTATTAGGTCCTTTACCTTGAAAAAAAAAAAGTGTCAAAAGTCCCTCAGTGAATATTGAATAACTTTCAATTCCAAGCCGAATGAGACCAACTTCTTTTTTGAGTTCTCGGAAAGGTGCTGATCGTCGTCTGCGCACAAACCCCGTGACAATGAGCACGGCCTCCACTATATGCTGAAAAACAAGTTGAGCTCATTGGACTTGAAATAAATAAATAAATCATCTTTCTCTATATCAAATCTGACTCTTTTTTTGTCAAGGTTCAGAGGTCAACAATTCCAAGTCCCGACACTGGTTTAGCGGGCCCTGCCAAAATGCTTACCAGATGTTCCAGTGGGTTTAGGAAGCTTTTTGATCCCTCTGCTCGTCTCGTGATCAAAAAGTCCCTTACCGAAAATGTATGTACCGGTAGCGAGTCTACGATAATCCGGGTTCCTACCAGGGGCAATACAGTCACATGTTTGGCAATGTAAAGCACTTTGTGGCCAGTATCGTGTCCGAGGGGAATCTGAATAGACCAAAATGACCGCAATGATCAGGGCTATCAGGTACGCGGGCCTCAGACCTCAGAAGATGGCTTTGCGACTGCGCTGGAATTGAACTTGTTTGGAAATCCAATGGCGTGCAGTGAGGGTAATACAGTCACGCATTTGAAAATGTAATGGATTGCGGTGCGGGCAAGAGAGTCACGCGGTTAGAAATGTAATGGACTGCATCGCGGGCAATAGGGTCACGCGGTTGAAAATGTAATGGATTGCATTGCGGGCAATGCAGTCACATGTTTGGCAATGTAAAGCACTTCTTGGCCTCTGGAAAGGTCAATATCGCGTCCGAGGGGAATCTGAATAGACCAAAATGACCGGAATGATCAGGGCTATCGATTGCTGGTACAATGTCTTGCAGTGAGGGCAATACAGTCACGCGTTTGTAAATGTAATGGATTGTGGTGCGGGCAATGGGGTCACGCGGTTGAAAATGTAGCTGCAGAAAAATCAAATCTCAACAATTTTCGGTACACCAGTTAGTCTCTCTCTTTATAAAATAACGCCTGTCTGTCTGAAGCCTTTTACGTCCCGTTTATGGGCTTTCCAGCCCGAAACTGTGGGTCCTCGCACGCCACCGGAAATGCATGGCACCCAAACTCTGGATGCTCCCGCGGCAAGCGCTCATGCCCTCTTGCCACCTTCGGCATCTTCGGCATCACTGACACCACAGGCGCTAATCTTCTGCCGCTCGTCCTTTATGCGGCCATCTCTCAGATAAACTCCAACCCCAAGATCCGTTCTCACGGCAGGCGCTAATGTTCCCGTGGAGCTCCGATGGCGAGCCTCCTGCTTGCTTGATCCGTTTCAGGGGCGTCATAGGTCGATATTGTCAACTGAACTCTGCAACTCAAGGAATCAATCACTAAAGATCAATGGTGTTCAGCTTGCTTGGTCCGTTGCAGCAGATCTAGATGTCGCGGGTTGTGTTTTCGTGACATTAGAATGAATAGGTGTCAACTGAACTCTGCTCGACTCAAGCAATCTTTCAGTGAAGATCAATTCAAACAGTTCAACTCATCAAAAGAATGCATCATACTTCGATATATGTTGTCAATTGAACTCTGCTCAGCTCACAAAATCTTTCACTGAATATCAACTCAACTCTCAAGCCTTTCACTAACAATTTCAACTCACCTCACCACTTCCAGGCACCTGTAACTACCTAGGGTAGAAATTCTGTTGAAAATCAACATCAGTCCAGAAGGGGATCCTGGGTCACGATGTGGCCCAGGAACCGCTTTTTTAACTGAGAATTGGGCTCACACCGGGGCCTACAAGTTGGCCATTTTGGGCATTTTTGAGCCATTTACACTTAAAATGGCAACATTGCCCCGCACATTATGAGCCCATTACCCTATTATCAGCGACTGGGTACTGGGCCACCTTAGCGGTTTTGACCTCGTGCGAACGGATAAAATGGTGTGGACACAAATATATCGGCACTTGAACCTCATTGAATTGTGAGAGGTTCACCTCAGAATTTTATTTGAAGTGATTTGGTCAACAAATGAGTCCGAACAGCATGGGACATCTTTTTTTTTGCTGCAACTGTAAACTGACATTTGGTAGAGAGGCAGTGTAACCTTGTGGTTTTAGGCCCAAATTGAACCCAGAAAAATCGGAGGCAAATCAGAATCGGAACGCTGGACCCAAAACGGGGGCGATCAGACTGTTTCGAGACCCTGCCGAGCAATATTCAGGCCGTTAAACGGGTGGGTACGCCGGAATTGAGTCACGTTTTGCTTCAGTTTTTCTCCTTTTGTGGGGAGAGGCTGATGTTATGATCGGGATGATCGCTCGCCTCTTGAGTGGGCTCATAAAAAAGTGGTTGTTGAGATTCACTTCCACAGAAGCGGATGCGTACAAGGAAGAACATCATATCAAAAATCTAAAGGAATCCGACCACTCCAGCTACTGTGCGGGGCGTTCTAGCCAAAAATAGCCCAATTTGACCCAGAAAATAATAGACAGGTTGCGCCACAGCCATTCGAGCCATTCAATGGCTGATTTGGTGTGCGCAAACCACGATGGTCCTCAGCGCTTACTTCTCCTCTGCTGTCAACCCATCTGCTGGTTGTCGAAATATTGCGCTGGGGAGAGATCATGAGCTACCACGAGAGGACGATCGTTCCAAACGGGTCTGCAGGTTCTGCAAAGCTGAAGTCGAAACGCCTGAACATTCTGAACAATTCCAGCTCTTAAAATTCCTCTCGGAGGCATTATTGATGATTCGTTGCCCTTCGGATTGATTTCGATTGCAACCGATTTTTTGATGCAAATAAAACTTTGTTTGTCGTGGCACCCAAGTTTTTCAGGGTTAAATTCCCTGAAACTCGGTGACAGGCTCAATTGTATCTTCCTTATTGATTTCAGAACCTAACAAAATTCGTGGAATTTGGCCGACAGTCGGAATGCTCGAGGTGGTGTTTCAACCAAAAAACATTGCTTGTCCTGGTGCCCGAGTTCTTCTGGGTTAATTTCCCTGATGCTTGGTGACAGGCTCAGTTGCATGCTCCTTATTGATAGCAGAACCCAACAAAATCTGTGGAATGTGTCCGACAGCCGCAATGCTCCGAGCGGTGTTTCAACCGATTTTTTTGATACAAACAAAACTTTATTTATCGTGCCGCCCGTGTTCTTCTGGGTTAATTTCCCTGAAACTTCGTGACAGCGTCAGTTGGATCCTCCTTATTTATTTCAGACCCTAACAAAATTTGTGACATTTGTCCGACAGTCGGAATGCTCGAGGTGAGTGTACATAAGAGCTTAGCGACCCACACAGGGCGAAATCCAAAGCAGGAGCCCGAGTCGATTAAGATGGACGATGCCATTCCTGAGGGTACACACGGCTTAGAAAATGGCCCTGGTACTTCATTGGAATTGAAATGGTTTGCAGGACGTTGAGTCATGCGTTTCGAAATGTGGACCATTGAAAAGGCAATAGGGTCACGCGGTTCAAAATGTAAACAACGCGCAATAACGCCTCCGAGCGCGATCGGAATAGCTGGAAATGTTCGCAGTGATCAGGGCTATCAATTTCTGGGACGAGTGGCTTAGAAAATGGCCCTTTGAAATGGTTTACAGCATGTCAAGTCACGCAGTTCAAAATGTGGACCATCACAAAGATAGAACGGGTTGACATAGTAGCCGGCCCGTATGCAGCTGACTGCACCCCGAGTGCAGATTCAGAGTTGGGTGTGAACAGAAACAAAGTAAAAACAGTGCACACATCTCCGCACGTTCGACTGTGTTCGACTCGGGGTGATTTCGCGCGAGTTGCACGCAATTTAGCGTGAATTCGGGGCTTCCGGCGAGGATTCGAGCAGCTCCGGGGGCGGCTTGATTGACCATGAAGGTTTTTATAACAGAAAGGTAGATAGTGTTTGAAAGTGGAGAAGGAAGATTGTTTTGATCTTTTTCAGCAGCCGTCACTCCTGGCCACCCAAGGTGGCTCTCCCTGGATCCGACCTCCCATTCTCGGGACTCATCTAACTCGTGTTGAATGAGGGGCACAAAAATCCAATAAAACAACGGCCTAACTCATAGATAAGTTAGAACAAGGTTCGTGGATGAGATGAAATTCCTTACACATGAAAGGCGACATTTGAGTCGAAAATCCGGTCTTCTTTACCGTGCGCCTTCAAATTCAGCCCATCTTGGTCTTGAGCCACCGCCAGAAACCCTCGATTAACCCCCGTTGCTCAACCCCTCCCCGGGCAGTCACCTGACATACAGCCTCGCGTGAGTTCGAATATCAAAGGTGGAGTTCTTTTTTTCAGAGCTAAAACAAGGGCCGGAGTGTATGATACCTGGAGGCCACTGGCCTACCCGAAACAGGTGTGGTCGTCTTTGGCAGTACTGTCCGTACGTACGTACACATCACGGCTTGGGAGCGGTCTGGCCGGATGCGTACAAATTCGGCGTGGTTGAGAATCCACCAAGCGAGGTAAGGTAGACGACATCCGCATCCATCGAGTCACGTGAACGTGACTGATGTGTGACAGTAACGTGGGAAAGCGCGAAATTTCGATTTTGGAAAAACAAAACCTTATTTTTTTGAGTGCTGGAGGACAAAGAAAATTTTCAATACACCTGAAAGCAAGTTTTGGAGCACCAGACCACTTATAGTCTATGTCAGAACTGCCCTGGAGCACAATGATCTCATCTTAAGTGCTGCACTGGCAGTGCCAAAGTTCAGGATTTTGAAAGAAGGGCCAGAAGGATCAGGAAGGAAGGTTAAGACTTCAGGGGAGTTATATGGAAACACTCAGTGATCCAAAAAACTGATGATATATGGACTCTTGCCAGAAACACCATGCAATTAGTGGATTGGTATCACTTTACTACCTTCTTCAACTACAAACACTGACAGGAGGTTCAAATTTCCGGTCCCAGCATCTTTGCAGCTCTTTAAAACATGTTATTCATGGAACTGGCCATTGAACTTCAGAGATATCACAAAAGCAGCAACCTCGTGATGTATGCACGTGACCGTGTAATTTCCTTATTAGGAAACGCGAAATTTTGGAAGAAAAAATACAAAGCCATCTCCCTGGAACGGAAACATCTGTTCCTACACTTTTCTGAAAAAAGGCATAAAACTTTTTTTGAGACCAGATATTGGAAATCTGAAACCACAGGATTGTTCCCCTGGCTAAAAGAAAGCTTTCTGTGGTTTTACTTTTTGTCAGCATCCCAACTGTGCCGACTAGTATTGTCGGGAAGGCGGCGTCACGCTGTGACGCACGTGACTCGATGGATGCGGATGTCGTCTACCTTACGGGATTGGTTTTGTTGGAGCGTCTGGACGAGACACTAGATTGAGCATGACACCCGGGGAGAGATCGAGAGTTTTATGATCGTTTCCAGCGGGTTATTTCTCTGCGCACTGCGTTTCAGCCCGAATTTTCGGCTGGCCGTCAAGTGGCCGATTTGAGCTTTGACGGCCATTGCTGCCACATTGCCGGCCAAATTGGCGGCCAGCCGCCAAATGGCAATTTTGACGGTTTTCGGCCATTGCCGCCACTTTGACGGCCAACTTATCGGCCACTTCGACGACCATTCCCGGCCTCGACAAAATAATATGAAATGAATTATATTCCTTGCTCCCGCAATTTACAAGGTACCGCCTGAACATTTAGGTACCGTATAACGAACATTATGCATGTATGGTAGGAGAACAAAGGGCAGGCCCTGCAATGGATAGAGCACATTGACAGCCCGAATTAAGGTCCTTATCTGGCGCTCTCCTCCCCCCAGTCTCGTCCCATGCTACCTCAATGTTATTCCGGCACTGTTCTATGCGCTTCATACGCGTTGAAAAGCCTTCTGTGGATCGAGGAAATCAAGTAAGTATCTATCGCTATACTGCCTATCTTGCTTACCGCGTAGCTGATATTCCCTCACATTTGGCTCACAATCAAAGCATATACCATCTGCTCCACTCCCCCGCGCGGCAGGTTCTCTCAAATGAATACAAAAACGGAATTTCCTTCAGGTGCGTAGAATTACTTCCTCGCCTCCATATGATCCACGTACATTATCCCAAGAGCGGTGTCCTTGGCCACATCCCCTTCACCCTCTAAGTGGGTCATGTAAAGCGGTTCTGGGGACTTGAGATGAACGTTGATCGCGAAGCCGGTGGTCCGTTCGTAGCCGGTGTCAAGATCATATTGAATGATGCGATGTGACCAGTGACACTAGACTATTACAGCTCTTTGCGGAACATAGGGCGCGGCCCTTTTTTTTTTTTTTTTTGAACTTTTCAGGAGAATCCTTCCTGTGAACTCAAATCTTGACCGTTTCCCCTGAAAATAGGCTCATTCGAATCGGAAGGAAAATACGCGGGTCCTCTCGTCGCCGCATTTTTGATATTCACCTCCAGAAATTTTAATGGGTTTGGTTTGGGTGTTTTTAGACCTTTGAACGCAGAATGAGCACCAGAGGACCATTTGTGATCCGACTGCTCTATATTTTTTATATGATGTACTCTAGTGTATTCTGGAGGGACTCAGATACCGGCATTTTCAATTTGAGCCGTACTTCACATCCACAGCTCACATTCTTCGTCATGGGAAATTGGGCCAGCTGTAAGTCACCATATATTTGAAGTAAATGTCACACTAAAAATCCCGGTATTTCCAGCCCTCCAAAATCCACTAAAATACATCATATAAAAAATCTAGCCCGATTGGAGCACTACTGGTTCTCTGGTACACATTCTGCTCTCGCACACTCAAAAAAACCCAAAACAGACCCATTAAAAATTCTGGAAGTCAATATCAAAAATCTGGCGCAGAGAGGACCCGCGTATTCTCCATCCGATTCGAATGAGCCCATTTTCAGGGAAAACGGTCAAGATTTGAGTTCACAGGAAGGATTCTCGTGAAAAGTTCAGAAACAAAAAAAAAAAGGGCCGCGCCCTATGTTCCGCAAAGAGCTGTAAGGAAAGTGTGACGGGTATCGAGCCTGATTTGAGGTATACCTGAGACGGCGATAAAGAAGTTGCCGACCCGCGATGGCGGAGTTTGAAAAGGACGGAGAGCGGAATATTGCAGAATGTCGGTGCGGGGGTCCAAAATGGCGAGGACAGCCACACATTCAAATTGATGGCCAGGGTTCGGCAGAAAGCTTAAATCTGTCAAGTGCTCCGTTATCCCTGCCGCATCCAGCAAAAATGCGTTGAAATGAATGCATTGAGCTGTTTAATTCCGAGGCAGGGGGTTCGAAATGGCGAGGACAATACCACAAGGACTGTCAACTGAATCTCCTTAGCTGCAAAATTCAGGTCCAAATCATTTTCCGCCCAGCCTTCAATTTTTCTGTACACTTAAATCTTTTTACACAGGGCTTAGAAATGATCTTATGGCTCCAAATTTCTTTCCGCATACACTAGGACACCTAGTGAATTTTTTGAGACATTGAGGGCCTGAGGAATACATGCGAAACCAGCGCTGGGAGCCAAATCCATCTATTTTCGGAATTTGCCGATAAACCGTGGATTGTGGGGGAATCCCGAGATCTAAATGGCTAGAAAGGACGGAAATTGATTCTTGACTTACAGCAGTCCATAATACCACCATTCGACTTGAATCTTGGCCTGCACGGGCGAGATTTCGCAAAAATTCCAGTTACTTTACGGCATAGTGAGTACTAAGGCCGCACAGCCACATCCCGATGCCGAGTTTGAATTACGACTGTTTGGATAGCAATGAAACCTTTGTAGGTGCCCCGCTTCTGTGAATGGGAAGGAACCCTGCTTCTGTGAATGCATGAGAAGGCACCCTGTAAGGAGCTCGATGAGCATTAAGAGCCGGCAAGGACGTCGCGTGCCAAGCCAACCTGCGATCATGATCAGCAGAGGTCGGGCCAAGTCGGGTAACGCCCCGAGACTTCCGGTCGCGAAGGCAAATACCAGCGAAGAGACCAGCGAGGCGCTGGTCGAGGTGGGGCAGCGGCCCAGGGATGCGCCCACGGAATGGGGCCATCGTCAACAGTCTCGCAGGCACTGGCGGGCGCGGACGTAAACGCGACGGAACGACGACCGGCGTCGGGGGGGCAAGACGGCCGCTGCAAAAGGATCCCCGTCGTCCGGGGGCTGCAAGCTGGCATCGTCCAATTGACCCACAGACGCAATAGTGGCTCAAATTACCTAGTCTTTTGATATACTGTACTTGAGAGTATTCCGGAGGGCTAGAAATACCAGGATTTTCAATGTGAACTTTACTGCAATTGTATTGCTTGCTAACATCTGGACCGGTGCTCTAAGTTTGTTGCAATGAACACTCCATCAAAGATAGATATTAACAATCCCGGTATTTCTATATAGCCCTTTGGAACACTCTCAAATACAACATATCGAAAATCTAGCCCATTCGGAGCATTATACCTAGCATGTGAACCATCCTGTAAACACTGAAAACCAGTCGAATCTGAGCTATTAGGCCATCTCAAGGGACTAATATAAAATCATAAGATGTCGTGCCCTGCGATTTGCAATGCGAACAAACTGAGTCTATTTTCAAGGGAATTGGTTGGGAATTGAGCCCAGGAGAGCTGATCTCGTCAAAACGAGCAGAAAACTTTGAAAAAAACGCGCCGCGCCTTACAGAAGGCAATCTTATTCATGCCTGGGACCTGGTGTCGGCTTATCACACTTCGCCCGGCTCTGTGCGCGAGACGACTTTCATCAAGGTACCCCACTTTTTTATTAATCTGATATCTTGATCACTGATCATTCTAGTACACGCTCGAGGTCGACAAAAACACTCACTTCCGAAACCTACCAGTACACTCGAAAAATGGCTTTGGAACTGCACTGGAATTGAAATGGTCTGCAGCATGTCAAGTCATGCAGTTCAAAATGTGGACCATCACAGAGGCAATAGGATCACGTGTTTCAAAATGTAACCCGGTGGTAATTGCACTCTGGATACGGTAGGCGGGATGGTCGAGGATGAAATTTGGCATTTTGACATTTGACATTTGTGTTTCGGTGATGCCCGAAATGATATCTGATCCAACACCAGCGCAATAATATAGACATAATCTCAATTTGGTTCAATAACAGGAGCGACAACCTTAGTCTACATAGGTCTAATTGATAACAGTTCACCGAGGCCGATCCGGTCCCTCCATCGAAGCAGGATGATTGACTTTGGCAGATGGCATGGATTCACAGACTCGACAAAACAAGGTTCTCGACCCAGAGTAGACCTTAGAAAGCCTCAGAAAATGTAACCTGGGAATGGAAGTACTCCGAATGGAATATCGGGCATTCAATTTCCACTACCGCTGGCTGATCAACCCAAAACCAAGTCAGGGTTCACCATAGGTTGAATGGGAGATGCAGCGGCAACTGTAGGCTTTAAAAAGATGTGGGACCCGCCCCAAATCGGGTGAAGTTGAAGAGGTTTCGCATACAGTGTAATTCGTCCGAGATGCCCGAGATGCCAGTTGAGAGCATGAGCAGAATGCGATTTGGAGTCAAAATGTCTCTAGAATGATAATTCCAGTTAATATGGGTCCTATGCGATACATATGTGCATGCCGCATGCCTGAGATGCATTCAAATGGCTGCCATTTTGAAAAGCGTGACCTGAGGTGCATTCAAATGGCGGGCATTTTGAAGAGCATGACCTGACACAATAGAGCTGCATTCAAATTGCAGGCATTTTGAAAAGCATGACTTGGCGCAATGGAGCTGCATTCAAGTGGCTGGCATTTTGAAAAGCATGGCCTGACACAATAGAGGTGCATTCAAATGGCGGGCATTTTGAAAAGCATGACCTGACACAATAGAGGTGCATTCAAATGGCTAGAATTTTGAAAAGCATGACCTGAGATGCATTCAAATGGCGGGCATTTTGAAAAGCATGACCTGACACAATAGAGCTGCATTCAAATGGCTGGAATTTTGAAAAGCATGACCTGGCTCAATAGAGGTGCATTCAAAGAGCTGGCATTTTGAAAAGCATGACCTGACACAATAGAGGTGCATTCAAATTGCTGGAATTTTGAAAAGTGTGACCTGAGATGCATTCAAATGGCTGCCATTTTGAAAAGCGTGACCTGGTGCAATAGAGGTGCATTCAAATGGCAGGTTGCAGCCTATTTAGGTCAGCAAAACTTGTTCGGTGTTTCCACCGAGTTTTCCTGGGTTAAATCTTCTTGATTTTGGCCCTGAGCGCTTAAAACCGGGAATAAGTGTTTCCTTTCCCACCCGCCAATAATACTGTATAATCGGCCCCGGGATTTGAATGAGGTCATAATGCAAAATTTCACGTTCTAACGCATGGACCTGCGTGAGCGGTCTTGTTGTAACTCCGTCAGAGGGAAAGAAAGTACACAAAAATCAAAGTCAATTGATGCTAACGGGCGCTCTGAAGTCCTCCAAATCATACGTCTCTCACGTCCCGTCTATCTTCCTCCAAGCACGCGAATCTAGAGATTATCATCTCAGCGACAGCCAACTGGGGAATAATAATGAAGGTGGCCTCACACCAGTAGCATGCTTCTAACATGGACAAACGTCCCCAAACCTACGCTGGCAATTTTTTAAAATGTTGACTGCTTGTCCTTCGAACCTTTCAAGCCCTCCAATGTGCGCTACTTGTACCATGATGGATTTTACAGCCGATCCTGAAAGTAATGAGAATGTCGATTTTTTTTTGCTCGAGTTCTCAATTTGGCAATGCCAAAGCGGGCGGTCGCAAGTTCGATTCCTGGCGCCTGCAATTTCACTAACAAATCCAATCAGGGTCGGGAAGGCTTACCGAAGGTATCGGCGACATTAAATCTATCACAATGCCCTCATGCGAATTTTCAGTGCCTCATATTAGATAGGATGTGCAAAAGCCGCACGAGCTGCATGCGGCATTTTGTGCATTGTGCAAAGCCGCACGGCAAATTTGAAATCTGAGTGGTGTCAATTAACTATTGTCATAGAAGCTTACCTGAGACGAAGGAGAGGTGCTGTGGGGAGAGGGAAGATTCTTGGCATTTTTTCTGCTGCGTGGCAAACGTGAAAGTATGGAAAAAGTGAGTGATGCCTTTGTGATGCTTGAAAAATGCGGCCTCCATGGGTGCACATCCAAAACATAACACTCTTGAGTGTGGAATATGAGATTTAGGAGGCATTGAATGGTACTTTGAAAGACAAGAACCAAGAACAGCAAAGCAAAAGCCGCAGCATTGCACAATGCACAAAATGCCGCATGCGGCTCGTGCAGCTTTTGCACATCCTATCTATTGTCCCAAATGCGCTATGCCTGATGATTCTTTCCAAGATTGGTCCAAATTTGATGCCGCCGCTCAACCGCCACCTGGGGACCGTTCTGATGACTTGGCAGCCCCCAAATCTACCTACCACCTATCACTAGTTCAAGACAATCGAGCACCCGCAGGAGCAAGCTCCTCATACTTCCATCCTCTCTTCCTCGACCACAATGTCGTCTCCATCGGCGGGCCACCCCAGCAAGGGGCATGTGCAGGCCCTCCGCATCCATCACAGTTGATTAATGTTGCCGCGACTCCTGACTCCTCCCCCCTAAGACGACTTGGTGAAGTTGACTTGAGTCGAGTCGAGTCGAGTCACCTACACGACTCTACCCGACTCCTGAGTCAACTGAAGTCCACTCGCCACGACTTGGAGTCACTTGAGTCGGCTTTAGTAGAATGCATATTTCCTCAATTAGCTAGCCTCGTGGGCCACCTTTATGATGTTAGAACACACACATAGTTTAATCTTGGGTTTTATCCACAATTTCTTTATCACTGCATTCAAGGCCCTCCTAGACTTACCCTCTGGCAAGGTCCCTATGCATAGCTAGGCAGACCACATCTGTCTGGTGACCTACACAATCTCTGTGTAGATCCGTATGGTTCTGTGTAGCTGTGTGTAGCTGTGTGTAGGCCTGCCAAGGTACGTATATGTCAGGCTAGGTCTGCATAACTTCCTAGACAGATGTCACCTTCTCGAAATACAGCCATCTGCTGCGCTTTGGACTCGCTCCAATGTGTTCCATTCCTAATAACACTACATCCGGATCATGTTTTGGAAGGTGATGGCGGACGGCGGAAAAAGTCGAAAGTGTTGAAAATTTAATGTTTGGTTAAATAAACACGAAATTAACCCCAGCGTAGTTAAGTAGAGAAGAGTTTAGGTACCTACATTGATATAGACAGACCTACACCGACCTACACAGGGTCAGCTTGGGTGACCTACACACATCTGGTCGGGGACTACACGCACCTTACCACAATTGTGATCAGGTCGGTCTAGGAGCCCTACACAGGGCCTGTTTAGCCACCTACGCATAGCAGGACAGACCTACACGCACCTTTACAAACTGAGGCTAGGAGGGCCTTGAACGCAGTGTATGCCCACACTGAACCTCGCGCATGTTTAGCATCAGGTGAGCAATGAGCACAGTGGAGGCTGCGCGGACGAGAGGCATAGATCGAGATGAGGATCAGCCTGGGGTTTCACTGAGTATAGGATGGACGCGGGACTCACGCGCTTGCCAACCACGCAGAACTGCCGGCTAAGATGGGCTTCCCACATGTTAGCCAGTTAACCAATGACTGACCATGGTACGTACAGTACGTCACCCCACTGTTGCAAAAAGTTTGGTATTAGACCGACCGAATGATATGGGGTAATGCGTGGACGCACATAATACATCAGAATATTGGCCACATCCACCAGTCTCCTACCCAGCCTCGGTTACGATGTAAATTCTGTATAGTTATCGCAGGTGTGTGGGAGGTCGGGTGGGTGTACAGCAAGATGCGACATCTATGTGCTCAAACAATGCAGACTCTTCCGTGACGTACTTATTTTTTCTCTCACACTTTGCGTGGTATCTTGCATCGGCGCCGTGCAAACTATCACTCCCGATTTGCAAACTGTTTTGTCCGAGGTGGTGTGTGCGTCTTTCCTGGAGGATACTATGTCTGATTAAATCATTAATCGACGGCCAGGATTTGTTTATTTCTGGTCAGGTTTTTTCAAGTCATAGGAAATCCCGCACAATGTCCGTCCCAATGTGGCCATTTTTAGTAAAAATGGCACAAAATGGCAGAGAAATGCTAAAAATGGCCATCTTGCGAGCCCTATTCTGAGCTCGAATCCTGATGAATCCAGGAAAACTAAAGTGTGAATATGGTCATTTTTTCAAGTACTTTGAGGCTATGTTCACCATTTTGATGTACCATGTAAATTGACAGAGTGGATTTCTTAAAAAACCCTGAATCATTTTATTTTAGGCCATCTACCTTGGATTTCCCGGAATGGTTTGTGGGAAACAAATACAAGAAAAACCGATATCACGTACACTTTTTTTGTCTGGCGGCACCCCAGGCCCCTATATATATATATATATATCTCCCTCTCACAGCCACATGATGCCATCAAATTCACTTTTTGGGACGAACGGCTTCTCGGAAGATCTCGCTGCGGTCGGCACACTGGGAGAGACATCACAAAAACGAGGTTCTATGGGCACCTTATATGGATTTGCAGAAGAATTTGGGTTGGGGAAGTAAGCAGAGTCTCACTTGTTATTCATATTGCTTCCAATGTACTGTGAGTCACCGGGTACTTGGCCACCTTGATCGTTTTGGCCGTTCCTCAAGGTACCTAGTCGGCTGGAAAGCGCGGATGGGGTTCGAAAAGTTTAACATCCTACTAACCAGTCGAAAACAGTTGGACCAATTTATGTCCAGTATTGATGCTTGCGTGAATTTTCTTCGGACGGCGTATCATACCCAAAACGGGCAAAAACGGAGTAGTTGGCCACCTGCCCAAACATGCCGTCCCGTCTCAGATCAGGGACCCCAGCGCATTTTGATATGAAACATGAGCTCTCGGCGTTGTTGTGGGTCCCCGAAATCCAAGATCTTGCCCAATATCAGGTATTTGCTTCGCTTTTCTGCCCCTTCCTTTCCTCACACACAACCACGGTAGAAAGATCTCAAAACTGCAGTTGCAAACGTGCTGGCGATGGTACTCCCGAAACGCTCCCATTTCTGATGGAGGACCCGGACAGATGAACCCTTGGACGTGCCCACCACTGTGACTCCAATTCACCGGAAGGACGAACAACAAGGTGCATGGCGCTAGGGGTCTTCACGAGGGAAAAAGCAGCTGGACGACAGGTTCTCTGTGTGGTTTAACTGCTCTGAACTCTTTCACCCCGAGATAATCCTTCGAAGCCATACCCAGAAGTATCTTCGCCTCCTTTTCTGTCGGCTGGGAACTCGGGCAGACTCGGAACTTGAGAAAAGGCAAGTGTGATGTCAGATGAAAAAATGACGCCGGCTTGGCATATGACCTGGGCCCGAATGGAACGGGTTATCTGTGCCACTCATTGCATTGTGATCGCGGCGGATGCGCCCAGCACCACGGGTCTTGCTGCTCCAGGCTGTTATGATTGAATCTGTGAATTGATGCCGATTTCATGCCTTTTCAGGGATCGGCGACTACTGATCTAGGAAAATACGGAATTGACCGACTTTTGCGGAGGGAATTGTTCGTTGCAACTTTGAGAACTCACCCAAATATTTCTGGGACTTAGGAATAGGTCGAACACGCTCGACAGATCTGGGTGTCACGTACTGTCGCACTTGTTGTTCTCACCTTCGACGCGTCTTATACTCGTCCACAATCCATTTCCACCTCTTCCAAGGTGTATTTTAACCTTCAGTGATTGTAAACCATCTACAAACGCGGAAAATCGATGCTTTTACGCGACCCCATAAGTTGACTTTCTTGACTCACTTCAACACACCATATGGCTTCTAGGATAGGAATATGGCGGACGAGGACTGAGAGGTGAGTACTTGGACCTCCCACAATTGATATACCGACCTACTGTCCTCGCTTCAAGCCGTTATTTGCATTATGGACCAGAATGAATCATTAAAATCATAGTCTACTTCATCTATCCGTACCAGGTAGGGCCTCACCTGTCCCCGTTGGTGCCAGTACCAAGAATCTGTGACTTTCTCCTCGATCTTCAAAGAATTTGATGAGAGCTTTGATGACTTGTGACTTGCCGGTGCCACCTCCACCACCGAGATACATTCTGAGTTGTTCAGGTTCATCAGATATGGCATGGGTAGCAACTATTCTAAATGCCCGGTCCTGCTCCTCATTGAGCTTGAAATCAGTCGAGATGGTCCGAACCACCTTCTGTGTTTTCTTGTTCTTTGCAATGAAGTACTTCGTGAAGTAATAGGAATCGAGCAGAGTAAGATCATTAGATATTTCTGACTGTTGTGCGGTTCTAATCTTCCTGAGTTTGGCTGGTGCATTCCGGAATTTGGCAGCAAGCTTTGCCTTTTTTCCAAATCAATTCTGATTTTCCACTGTTTACCAGACAGACCAAATTGCGGTACAAATCTGGGCTGTACAGGCTCATTCAGTTTATGTCTGAACGTCCATCTGCAAGTGGTCACAATGTCTTCTGCCTGATTCATCAATCTTTCCCTAGCAAGTTGTTTGGGCCCTTTCTCCAATGGTACACTTGAATCCAGACCAGCTTCATCCTCCCCATACTCTCCAAAATGAGAATTCTCATCCTCGCTGTCATCGATTGATTGTCCCTTGGAGAACAGTGGAAATGCACGCCGCTTTCGCCTATCTATAGCTGAAAAATCGTCTCTAGCATCATTGCATTCATAGCGGACATTGAAGTTGGCCATCAACCTCAGTGCTTTGGCGGTGAATTTATGTTCTCTGAAAGTCTCATCCCAGTTATCAATCTCATTCTTCAGATCTTTCCCAGACCTCCATGGTTTGAACAGTGTTAACATGGTACAGCAGTAATATTCCCTGTCTCCCTCATCCATCCGAGGAAGTGAGCCACCCACAAAATTAGGCACACATTTCTCCAAATCACGGCGATCACATCACAAGTAATGTGTTCGGTACAGAGGATGACCAGGTGCAAACGGATGCATTGTCGCCGGATCTGATTTATCGCCAACGACTTGTTCCTGGTCGTCATCAATATCTTTTTCAATGAAGTCGTCATCATCAGGCTCTGCAGAATTGACAGGTGCTGCACTAAGTTCCTCTCGTTCGGCCAAACTATCCAGAAATTCTTTCATTTGTTTCTTGGTTCTCTTCTTGCGTGAAGTCATTTGCAGGAAATCATAGAGTGAGGTATCTGAAAATGTTATAGGTCTGTACACATAATCATCCGTTGACTCGGACCCAATGTAATTATCCTCACTCTTCAATAATACTACTCGGTCGACCTCATCACCATCTTCTCTGTCATTGTCGTCTGCACAAGTTGAAATTTCAGTTGGTTTGGCAGATGGTTCTCCAGAGGGTTTCCAGTATTTGTTGACCTCAGCTACATATTCTTTCCACCATACAACTTTGAATGTCAAGTTTGTGTAGTGATCTGGATTTCCTAATAAATATAAAGAGGTCATTGGACTTCCGATCTGCAACTTGGATGTCAGAGAGTTAACCATCTGCATGATCATAATCCGGGTATTCTGTTGCTCAGTTTTTGAGCTACCAATGTTTTCAGTGTTGCGTTCCAAAATGGCTTTCACAGTTTGAAACATGTGGTATATTTTCAGACTTGACTTGGTGACGTAGTCCGAAATGTAAGCCACCACAGCCTTGATAGAAGTACCAGATAACAAACTTGTAACATCACTGTTACACTGCAGACAGTAGGTTACATCTGGGGTAACACAATTGATCATTGGTTCCAATTTCTTGACATGTATGGATCCATCGCTTGGGTCAACTTCGGTCTTCATATACCAATCGCGAGGAAATCAAACAGCCTCTAACCTCTGTTCTCATGCAAGCTCCAGAAGTGCATTCAAAGGGCTTGAATTTTGAAAAGCATGACCTGGTGCATTCAAATGGCTGGAATTTTAAAAAGCATGACCTGGTGCATTCAAATGGCTGGCATTTTGAAAAGCATGATCTGACACAATAGAGGTGCATTCAAAAGGCTGGTATTTTGAAAAGAATGACCTGGCGCAATAGAGGTGCATTCAAATGGCTGCCATTTTGAAAAGCATGACCTGACACAATAGAGCTGCATTCAAATGGCTGGCATTTTGAAAAGCGTGACCTGGCACAATAGAAGTGCATTCAAAGGGCTGGCATTTTGAAAAGCATGACCTGACGCAATAGAGGTGCGTTCAAATGGCCGGCATTTTGAAAAGCATGACCTGGCGCAATGGAGGTGCATTCATATGGCTGGAATTTTGAGCAGCATGACCCGACCGAGGAAATCCCTACAGATGCATTAAAATTGAATGCAGATCAACGGCGGCATCAAGGAAGATCACTTACGTGACGGCCCCGCTCTGCCCGAGTCATATTCTCCTTTTACTATATATATATATCCAGGCCTTCAAGCTGTTCCCCTCAGTTGTTTCCACCTTTGCGTGTCCGACTGAGGTTGGCTTTCCTTTTTCTTATTTACGGTGCTCATGGCTTACATCTAGCTCTTACACATTTGTCATTAATTTAGGTAGTGTACTACTCAACTTGCTCTGTTGTCTCTAGCTGTATACTTCAAAACCACAGATTATCAATTCGCAGATTATTACCGCTGAGCCACACATCCCCTCATTCCAGCTGTTGTAAATAAATAACCGCTGCCTTAGTCTGCATTGTCTCCTTCTGCTCCATTGTCTCCAGCTGTATACTTTAAAACCACAGATTATCAACTCGCAGATTTAGCCATTTCTCTCGCACGCTGCAAGATCGATCGGAGTTTGAATTTTACTGATTTTCATTTTATTTTAAAGCGATCTGACCAGGTCGACCTAAGAATTGAGCACCCCTTATCTCACACTTTCCATGAGACTTCATTGACAGGAATAATCATTTGGGAGAATGGCCCTCAATTATATAGCCGAAGGCTCCTAAGAAGGTGATACTCAATTTTATCACTTCAGTGCTCGTGCAGACCGCTACACAAATTCCACAAATTTTGTCAAGTCCTGGAATGCTACGTGAGCGTCCAAAGTAACTTCTGGCCAAAATCCAGGAGATTCAACCCAGAAAAACTCGGGGCACGCACCGGGTTCCGCAGGAGGCAAACCCTTACATAGCGTATTTAAACTTTTTGACCCCCAGAATGTTAATTATCGCTCTGTGCTCCCCACGAGCAAGGGTTTCAGTACAACTGACACCCAGAATGCCAATTATCGCTCTGTGCTTCATGTGAGAAAGGTTCCAATCAACACTCATTGACTGAACGGCGCGGCAACTCCCGGCATCAGGAAAACATTCCAAGAGCACAACTTTCCAAAACATTCCTTTGAATAGTCCGGTGCAATGATTATAAAGTAGTTCCACCGGGTTCAGCAGGAGGAGGGGGACCCTCAGCATAATTACGCTTTTTTGACGCCCAGAATGTCCCGCCCGTCCGCCCCTTCGTCAGTTGCTCCCTTCTGTTCCCGCAAGCCGTACATGCTCTCAATATGCTCTAGAGGAATATGGTCTCTTCCTTATTTACAGCTCTTTGCGGAACTTAGGGCGGACGAAAATTTCCCATTTTGACCACTTTAGGCTATGTACGTACTTCAATGGGCAGACTGTAAACATACTCCCTGTGTACAAACATATAATCTATGTGGGATAGATAGGATGTGGTGGTGATGTGGTTGTGTGGTGGTACATGCCTGGGGGCCGCCGTCATGGTGGCCCTCTACCGCGGCGTACCCCCACTTTCCCGTTGCGTTGGGCACCGTTAGGTTGGTCATATCGCATGGATGAACGAAGTCCGTCGCGTCGCACGTGGGGGCCCGGCGTCGGGCTCCATGAGGTCAATTGGCATCGTCATGTCGACAATCAGCGAGGCATCTGTCTCGGGGAGATCGATGCTGTTGTACGAGTTGTTCTGCTGTGCGTCGTGACGCCCCGGATAGAACGAGTCTGGGTCAGACTTGTTCGCGGCATCGCCTTCCGAGTCGCCGTGTTCCCGGGTGAAATCCTGCTGCCCCTCACGGCCAAAGTCAACCTCACAGCGGCTGTCAATTGTGACGGGCTTGAGCCGCTCACACCGGGCGCAAAAGCGTATGTCGAGCATGCGCTTGGAGATTGGGATGCGCGAAGGTGTAGAGAGTACTTCATCGCCGTTCACAACGCCCGCCCTGGCGTTGCGGGACGGCCCGTCCCAAGCCCATGTTGCGCAGGGACGGCGGGGTATGGCTGTGGCCGAAGGACAGGAATGAGGTTCGTCGCAGTGGCGTGTGGAGATCCGACGGTGAGGCTTGTGAGGTTGAGGGGCATCGACATGTCGGCAATGAGCGAAGCGTCGGAGAGATCGATACTGTGGTAAGAGTGGTGTTGTGCGTTCTGACGGTCGTAACGGCCGGGAGAAAACGAGCTGGAATTGTGGTTGTTCTCGCCATCTCTCCCCAGGTCCTCTTCCCCGCTGTTGTCCTCGGCGAGATGCTCCTCTTCGCTGTCGAATACGTCACAGCGCCCGTCAAATATGAGGCCATTTGGGCGTTCAGGGCAGTAGTCGCGAAGGCGTGGACTGAGCATGACGCAGCGCTTGGAGGCGTCGATGGGCGACGCCGCAGTAGTAGCTCCCAGAAGCTTAAATGTTATATAGTCGACGAGTGCAGAGAAAAGATTTTGGAAGAGAGGACACCGACCTGCCTAATTGGGACATCGCGTGACCAATTCGGCCCTCTGAGGGATCGTCGATTCAGATTTTTTTCTGCTGCCCTCCTCGTTAAGTGGAAGCGCTTCATTCTTAGGGGCCGTAGGTGTCCGGTCGCTTCTCTCCCACCCAAGGGGCAATCACCGGAAGAACCCGGGACACAGGGTCGTAGGGTAGGGTGGGTCTGGGACCCCTTATTTCACTTTTTGGAATTTGTTCGGAAGGCCTTGAAAATGTGTTTAGAAGGGTTGAAAAAAATCCGATTTTTTTTGAGTACATTTGGGGGTGGAATTTGGGTTGAATGGTGAGCAATATTCATTGGGCGGCACGGAAATCCACCCGGAGCACCACAGATTCGCGCAAAAGGGCCTACATCAACTGCTGATTTCAGTGTAAAAATTCCCATTTCGGCAACTTTCCTGGAACAAATTACCCGATTTGGGTGTGGCTGTGCTCGGCTAATAGGGTAGGATGGGTCTGAGGCCTCTTACTGCACTTTTCCGACCCTGTGTGGCAAATTTTAAGGACGGGTGCCCCTTGCTCCCACCCCAAGCCCCGCAAGGCTGTTGTAGCGTTTGTTTGTGAGAGACTAGATCGGAGGGCCTGGGTAACGCTAACAACAGGACTAGCAATTTCATGAGGTAGGTCACGTCTGAGATATTGGCTTCTTCTGAAAATATTTTTTGCGGCAGACATCGAGTTTGTTACTTTGTCATTACTGAATCTCCATTCTTAGAAGTCCAAGTTCAATGGCAAAAGACTAGGTTAAAAACTGTTGCTTCATTTGATGTTCTTCGCCGCCGGAGCCAAGCGACGTCTCATCTTGTACAGACTAAGTAGTCGAATGAGCGGCACCAGAAGATCTTGTAAAAGAAGGAAACCCATTTCCTGAAAGGAATCAATGCCAAGAGCGGAGAGACGATAAATGCCCGATAATCAACAGGAAGGGTGATGAGACGCGATAATCAGTCGGAGCTTGAAAAGGCTTCAGACAGAAATCCACACGACGACTTGCATTTCTCCTATTGTGATCCCTCTTCCTGGCTAACACTACTATCCACTTGGCTCACTATGTCGAACGGGATGATCGTTATTACAACAGTCATCTAGCAAGAAGCCCTGACGCGAACCAGAGTACTAGTGGTTTTTTTTTAAAAAAAAAGACGGAACAGGGTGTCCTGCCTATGCCTTGAGCGGTTCCAATCCCACATTTTCCAGGTCTGTTTTTCTGCATAGTATTTTAACACTCAATTTGTTAGACACAATGTATAGTTCGCCCTCAGTCCAGCCAGTTTTTACTTTGTTTCTTGCAGCCTCTTAATCCTTACTTTGACATTGATGTAGGATTTGTGAGTTTCGAGAATTTACCGTGGCTGACGGAATCGCTCTATTAAAAGAGACTTACTGAAATGTATTCCAGCACCACGACGTGATGTCTGTCCACTACACGGACATGAAGACGCCGTCATTATATCATCCGCGTGTTCGATTTGGTTGATAGGTATGCCATTCAGCTGAATAGCCTCGGGATGATGAGCCAGGATGAAGTCCGACATAAACAGATTCCAAAGGTGACCCAGTTACTATACTAAGCAGTGACCTAAATTCCGGTGCGTATTGGCCGTCCAGTCGGAAACCTGTCGTAAAGGCACTTCAATCATTCTATCATGGGACCCGAGATACCGAGTTTCGCCAGTTTGAACCAAAGCGTCGATCTTTCCGTCCACGGGAATGCATTTTTCAATTTCAGATATGCAACATACAAACGCCTGGGCCTTGTCGAGAGACACAGCAGCACGAAAGCTCTGTCATTTCTGCGGAGATGCTCTTGGAATCCGTTCTGAGATTTGGGGATTGCACCGATGTCCTCAGCCCCCTCTTCCATTGAATTTCAATTCAATTCCAAGCCTCTATGACTATATTGGGAAAACTGCTGTGAGCTTTGCACCGAACATAGGTTAACGACTCCTTATTTTTCCCCAAGAAAATGGCCGTTGTAAATCCTCCGGCTAAACCAACTCTTCAGCGCGCGGCACACCGGGAGATGGGCAAAGACAGATAGGGAGACACGCTGGCCCCTCAGCGTCGACGCAGGTTGCACAGACCAGGTCGAAAATCGATCCCCAGCCCATTCCGAGTGTGCCGCCGCGTCCAAGATGGCTGTCGCGTTGGAATTGCTACCAAATAAGTAAAATCGTCCGCGGGTATCGAGTGAGGGGTGTGATCGGCGAAGTTTGAAATGAAATCAGGTGAGAAAAGTGCATCTAAATGGAGTCAAGTAATATAAATGCGCCCAGACCGTGGTGCAAACCGGTCATTTTGGGCAAAAATGAACTGCAATTGATGGGATTATGATGTCAAGTCACGCCTTGCAAAATGTAAAGCTTTGCAATAGGGTTACGCGTTTCAAAATGTCAACCCCGCCCTCTGGAAAGCGCAATATCAAACAGCGAACCAAAGCCCGACTTGCTGAACTATAAAGCACCGCCTCCCCAGAGAATGAAGAGCCTCTGAGCCTCTGGTTTAACAACCAGGGCAGCAGGAACAAAACCAAAGAGACAGTTTTGCTCAGAATCGCGCTTGCTATCTCCCAGCATTCAAACCTAAGAAAATGGATCTCCATACGATGTCACGTTTTGAGACTTCGCGTCATATGAAATGACATGGGATGGGGCCTCTGTGAGGCGGGAGCTGAACCTTTAGGAAAGGAGGCATTTTACAACAGAAAATTCACCCCCATGTTTTATAGAGTACGGCTAGTAAGCTAGCCGAGGTAACCCCAGCGAGGTAACCACCCTAGTATTCAATATACCTCGAGCTTGGTGACCACCGCGGTGCCCTCCCGGTTACCCTGCACGTGACGATTTCTGCGCCGGAAAAAGGAGGCCCCGAACATGTTGCGGTTACCTTGCTGGGAATATTTACCTCTTAAGAAGAATCCCCTTATTAGTCTCCATCAATTGAACACATTGAACACATTTCTCATGTTCAATTGAAGGGTCCTCAATTGAACACACCCAATTCTTCATCAACATCCACTACAAAATGTGTTTGATTCAGTAACACCTGCAGTGTGCAATCTATGTGTACGATTGACGACAGATTGAACACATTTTTGGTCCAATGAATGATTGAACATCGAACATATCCTACGGCAAACAGAATGTTCTTTGATTGTGCATGTTCAATCATTCACAGCTGATTTGAAACCAGTCCAAGAGTCAGTTTTCCATTATAACATATTGAACACTCTGAAACCATCTAGGCTACACCTCACGAGCCACAGCAGTTCAATTGCCAGAGATTATAGAATGAGAGCACTGGCAAGTTGAGCATTAATCAGAAGTACATATCCTTCAAATTTTCTCTGGAAGAGAGAGAACGATGGAGGCCCAGCCCATCAGAATATATCAAAGTCTAGGGTAGTCACTCCCAACACATCAGGAAAAATTCGCTTGCCGGGGTAGCACTGAGTAGGGTCAGTAGACGTAGTAGCCCAGTCGACAAGTTCCCCAGGACGTAGCTTCGGGTAGCCACGGGCCAGCTCTTGATAACGCCCAGTAGCAGTCACGTGGGGCTCATGAGCTTCGGGTAGCTCGCCGGTAGCGCCAAGCTACCAGGCTACTCGCTCTACCGCGAGACTGATAGACAAGTTCTTATGCTACAGCATGTATGGGGAGGAAACAATAGTATATTGGCATGCTACAGCTACTTAAGGATCCTCCTCAACATCAGGCCCAGGCTCATCATGATCGTCAGGCTCGATCTCGCTGTCCGTCTCTACGGTTCTTCCCGCCAGCTCATCGCGCAGAGTGTCTTCCTGCTCCTGGTCAATGTTGGTGGACGCGGTCAATCTGATGGGAGAGGTAAGAGTTTGGCTAAATCACAGTAGGTAAATTGTAATGCTGTGGTGATTGAAGGAGGACTCACGATGCTCGCCGATACCATGTGCGCCGAAGGTTTTCGACGACCATTGTGTTGTACTCATTCCACCTCTCGGCGTCGGCGACGCGAGTAGTCGACTGTGTGCGGGAAGAACTCGGATGAACAGCCGAGAGTGGTGTAATGAGTGGTTTGAATTGGAACGATGGAGCATTGGAGGGTGTGGTGATCACAAGATCTGAGTTTCTGTGGATAGAATGCGCTGGAACGTGATCCAGACTCTCGTCCGCTGAAAAGCGTCCAGTCCCAGGCAAAGTTACTCGCTGATTGACCTTTCGGCGGGGTTTGGGGGGCCGGTTTGAGCTAGCAGAAGGACAAGATGGACCAGGAGTCGATTCCATAGCTTTGGAGGGGGCTAAAACGCGTTCGAGAGTGCGTTTTCGTGAAGGAAGAGAAGAGAAGCGTGTTGTTTACACACTGGTTGCACGGGCGGATCGAACGGTCCGGAATAGCCTTATATGGTAACCCGCTTAACACGTCAATTTTTTCCAAGATCGACCGGTCTGTCTATCGACAGAATTCTTCATAGACAGACCGGCTCCGGTCTACATTCCGCCGTACAAAACTCAAGCTGATGTCATGAAAGTTAGCAGTGAAATGAAATCGAGAAAATACGAGCACGTACCGCGGTTATTTCAAGGGCAATGAGCGCCAGAGGGATGGGATTGAAATAGGAGGGGAGAACAGCGCCAACGGAGTCCCTCTGACGGAATATCGTAAGTTGTCGAACAGACGAGATTATCTTGTTCTCGGCATATCCGCTGCACTTTGTGGTGTCCTGAAGGCCTTCAGTAAGAACGGGGTCATGATTGAGACAAGTGAGTACCTTGTAATGGACAGACACTTGAAAAGGAGGTTCTCCGCTTTGACCTTGTTGGCCGCAATACTTTTTGCGAATACACTACGCTCAAAGCCATAATGGCTGGCAAATAGGGAGCGGAAGGCTTCAATGGTATTGCCACGGATCTGTGAGCCTCGTGCCATAATCTAGTAGGCGAGCGTGAGTGCGTAAAAAGTAACTGATGGAAAGTAACTTTAACTTTACTTGCGCCTTCGGCTTACGTGCCGTACGTTAACTTAAGTTTTCCCACGCGTGGTGAATCTAACTTATTTCAAACTCCGCTTACACGGCTCTTGCGCCTCGCAAACGTATGACTTTCCCGTCACTGAACTAAAGCCCCTACAGATGTGTCGCAGTAGTGGAGGTCCTGGAAGTCCACATCTGACCTGTAAACCACAAAATCTGAATCATGTAGGTGTGCTTCTCAATTTTCTCGCTCTAAGTGCTGCCGGCCAGTACAAATCTGGCAATGCATCGGGAGTGCCATTGAAAGTGCATCAAGTTGTCCTGGAGAAGACTCATCACTCTCCCCTCCACTGCACCACACATTTCCGTCTCATTTGGCCTCGGCATATGCTTCCGTGCATGAATTGAGTTTGATTCACACGACTCTCCAAATGTTGGTTGAAAAGTTTCAAAGATTCTCATGGGAGAGCAAGCGCACATTAGCAGCTAGTTCTAAGTTCAAATCTCTGAGCTCTGTTCGACATTCCCTTGACTGGACCCCGGTTGGTCTTCAACCCAAGTTCCGCGACAAGCCGGCGAGAATGCACATCCACATTGCTTACATTCCAGATATACTGGACTGAATATCCCGAAATGAATAGAATAATCTGTGTGCCAATAAGTAGCTCAGCCCGTTGATGGATGAGCTGTCTGGTGTGGTACCAGTGCCAGCCGGGTCCGCCAGTACTTACAGCACTTGTAATTTACAAATGAGGACGACTCCTGAGCCTTCGATCGCTCCAGATTGACAGAAGACTTCTGAACCTCAAGTTACTTTGGCCAAACTTGGCGTGGCTTAAGTTCGCGTACGTTCACTTGGCCCGCCAAGTTAGATCAATCCATCAGTAAAAGTAACTTATGCCATCAATTGGCATCATTTACTGCCAAGTTCACCCGTACGTTCAACCTGACTCTCAGTGAGTATTGGGGGGCCTGAATTGCACTCTCTTTCCCATGGTAGCAGCTCTCAGCTGCCCCTTTTCATCGTGGATTTCCCGGGAGATGTATGAACATAATTCCGACATGAGTTTTGACTCTCCGAATACTCCAGGGTTCTTCTCGGAGCCTCACAACACGCCAGATATGATCCTTACAAGTTATAATGACCTAATAGGCATCATAGAGGCCACCCAAAATCACCCTGCTGGCCGAAATTGTTCCAAGCGCAAGTGTTCAAAACACGCAGCATTTATGCCCAGCCTGGGCCATATTTATCGTGTAGATCGTTCACAAGACTGTGAGACATACATACAGTCTAATGGGATCTCATTGCGACCGTCTAATATGAATTCTCTGGCCCAAGTTTAAGACGCACTACAGTCGAAGTCATGATAACCCATAGCCGAGATAACCCATAATTCCTTCTAACCCATAGATTTTTGGGCCTCACCTTCAATGTTAGTAGTGTACTGAGTAAGAAAAACCCATAGCTCTTAAACCCCATACCTGATACCCATGGCAGGGGTCAAAACCCATACCTAAAGCCGTTTTCAACCCGTAAATAACGTAAAATGACGCCCAAAAATAGCCCTTTGTTCTCTGCCCATGGCAAAGCTGAAGCTCGACGCTATAAAACGTGGCCTGACGTCGTTTCAGGGGACCCTCAAATCGAAGAAGGATGCGCTCTTGGCACGGCTCGCGCGAAAAGAGAAGATATCCGACGAAGAAGAGCACTGGCTCGATAATGATGCAAACGATGTGGACGAATGCGCGCTCATCCAGGAGCTGGAAACGGCCTCAGATTTTGAGCGCGGCGTGGCACACCTTGATTCCGCGAAGCAGAAACTGCTCACTAAGCTGAAGCGGCACTCGAGGTGAAGTCCTCCAAGCCTCCGCGATCCTTCGGCGCTACGTCAGGGAGAGCAGTGATATGTTTGCGCGGCAAATGGAAACCATCCTCGGTCGATTCTCACGTCAAACCCGTTTAGAACAAGTGAATTCTCTTGTAGAGACGTCTATTACTGATTTCTTCTCTTCTGCAACTGTGTAGGTACTAGAAATACACGAAACAATCAAAATCTTGCTTTTTTGACGATTTTTTCTGAAGTCCTGGGAACCCATACCACCCTAAAACCCATAGCCCCAGGCCGTGACCGACAGCTATGGGTTATCATGACTTCGACTGTAATCAAGTTGTCCATTTTCGGAAATTCGGATAGGCTGTGGCCGATACATGTCTTTCAATGGTTACCAGACGTTGTAGGGGTTCAAGAATCCGTTTGCGCGAATCCCTCGGTCAGATAACACTCAGAAAAGACTCCAAACGGCTCAAGTTAGATCTAAGTTAATCTAAGTAAACGGCACGAAAGTAACTTGTAAGTTACTTTTTCTAACTTATGTAACTTGTACTTTCACTTTACTTTACTTGCTGAAGTAACTTATCCTGCCATAAGTAAAGTAAAGTTAGTTTTGGCAGGCCAAGTTAGTTTTCATAAGTTACTTTTGGTGGCACCGGCGAGCGTCAGAGCCAAAGAATCGATAAACATCTACAACACCACTCGACAGCGATGGGTACAGCGCTACATCCATCCGCTCTCTTTCACATCAGTGGGTTAGTGTCTTTACCATTGATAGATATTGCCTCAGATACACAGTTTTTTGTGCGGCGGGTTTGTCTTTTTTGTGGTTCACGACGTCCGCAGTCCTGGGCTGCACCTTAATCACATGGGCTTTGGGCCCGCAATGCTCAGAGCCAGTTGGTCAGTTTTTGTATTTTTGGCCTATTTCTGGCCAAAAATGCTAAAAGTGGCCAACTTGCAAGCCACCTGGGCGGTGCAGTGAAAACGAGGGTGCGCTTCGCACGGGCCAAGCAAAGAGAACATGGAAGAGGCCGATTGGCTTGGATACAGTCCAAGGTGGACGTCTCGGGCGGAGTAGAGTTCTTTATTTTCAGAGTGGATGACCGTTGTTTCCTTGGGGTCTAGAAGCTGGGTATCTCTCCTGTACCTGCTTGAAATTTCGCTGGCTTTCACCCCAGCTAGTCAGATTCAAAACGGCCTTTGAAATGCGGCCACAGGGTTGAATTCTTTAATTGAGCGGAAAGATACAATCAATTGAACGGTACGCCCCGCATCAGGAAAAACCTCCCGAGCTACCGAAATTTACTTAGAATTATATTACCAGAAGATAATGTCGCCGAATCATGCCAAGTTACACCAAGTTTCGCCAAGTTTCGCTAAGTTCGGTGAAACTTGATGTGCCGGCAAATAATTACGAGAAATTTTCGTCAAGTTTTGCCTAGTTTCGCATGTATCTTTTGTAGTCCCGGAACCGCACGCCATTTGCTATGAAGCCTTTCTTTTCGCAGTGGAGTGAGCCTGAGTATTTCTTTTGTGTTCCTTCCACATTTGCCTTACGGTGACACTCAAGGGGCTACCAATACCCGAAAAATGTACCGGATGTCGATATTTTTTTCTCAGAGGGTTAGGTGCATCTATGTACTGGAGAGTCATTCCGCCCTGAGTATCTCCCTCTGTGGACTGTCCGGGACCTGGGGATCCTTTGCCATTCCGTGACAGACAGTGCTGCTTTAGAGGCACGAGGACATCAAAAACCTGCCCAATCAGTCTCGACACAGACTGATAAAGATAGTAACACTTGCGTTCCAGCCAGAAGATCACCAGTTTGGGGCTCCCGAAATGCGGAGAAGAGCATCATCTCTACAGCTATTCAGATCACGCTCAGAGGCATTATTGCGCTTTCCAGAGGGCAATTACTGGCTTACATCTTGAACCGCGTGACCCTATTGCCTTTTCAATGATCCACATTTTGAAATGCGTGACTTGATATCCTTCAAACCATGTCAATTCCAATGAAGACCCAGGGCCATTTTCCAAGCCGCGCCTCTCAGAAATTGATAGCCCTGCTCACTGCGAACATTTACAGGCATTCAGAAGCGCAGTCGGAGTTACTTTTGGAAATGCATGGCCTTTGCAATGGTCCACATTTTGAGTCGCGTGACTTGATATCCTTCAAACCATGTCAATTCCAATGAAGTCACAGGGCCATTTTCCAAGCCGTGCGTCTCAGAAATTGATAGCCCTGCTCACTGCGAACATTTACAGGCATTTAGAAGCGCATCGGAGCTACTTTTGGAAAAGCGTGGCCTTTGCAATGGTCCACATTTTGAGTTGCGTGACTTGAGATGCTGCAAACCATTTCAATTCCAATGAAGTCCCAGGGCCATTTTCTAATCCGCACGTGTCAGGAATGGATAGCCCCAATCTCTGGGAACATTTACAGCCATTCAGATTCTGCCCGGAGGTATTATTGCACTTTCCAGAGCGCAATTACTCGGTTACATTTTGAAACACATGACCCTATTGCCTTTTCAATGGTCCACATTGTGACATTGTGAACCGCCTGACCTGTACTTATCGGGGGCGCTTTTTTTCATCTAGAACGGACCATTTGCAGTCGAACGACACCGAATGTTGTTGTCCGAGTACTGGATCTTCCATTTGATATTAAAACTTTCTAGATTGGACGACTGCAGGTTTGTGAGATTGGGTGGTGAAGACCAATGGTTGAATGATCCACACATTTTGTGGCACAAATAAAATCCGGCAATTGCAGGCGTGGTTGAATCATGTGTGGTTGAGTATTCCGGGTGGACCTACCTACCTACCTGATGAAAGGTCGAGCTACTTACTTACTGTGGACCGATTTAAGACTCAACAATCGCTCGGATGAGTTGGACACTGGCGGGTTATTGTTGTGTAGCTTACATTGCGGAACCTCGTTGAATTTTTTCAATGTTTGCAGATTCAGAGTGCCCTCTTCAAGAGTTCTTCATTGCATATTTCTCCGAGAATTTTGGAAGAGATATAGGGGTCCGGCCAAAATTTTCGACCCTTCACTACAAAACTTTGCGGAGAAACGGTTCGTGAAAATTGGTTCATCTAGGTATCGTTTGACTCCCCCAATTGATATCTTTCATCTGGAACACTTTCCCGGTATAAAATAATTCGTCGATTTTTTTGTTGGCTTTGATTGTCCGGAGCTGTAGCTCAGGGGATGGTGGTGGGGTGAAAGAAGATGGGCTTCGTTCAATGTGCCCTTGTCTCAATTTTTTCCCCCCCTTGACGTACGGTCTGTCTTTAACTTTGGTTTCAAGTGAACGCATCACGTGCTGAATCTATTGGCTCTTTTCAGTAGTAGGAGTTCTCCCGGTCTCTCTACGTTCAAGTAAGCCTTCGGCCACGCCGTAATTCTTTTTTTTTTTTTTTTTTTTTGCATTTGGATCCTCTCTGTGTCTTTCTACTTAACATAAGGACAGGTTCCGAGTCTAGAAAGGAATCGGAGCCCACTGCTCGGGTCTTGCAATACAACTCTGGGGTCTATTGCTATTATTTGTGACCACTGGCACTGGTCTCATCGGCTGAACCCGATACAACATAGGAGATAAGATTACTGGTCGTTTGGGCTCCGTAGTCACTCTACAATACTTGTTCAAGCACAATTCTCCCGCTACGATTCTGAATTTAAACACTGGAAGTTGAGCTGGGAAGGGAATGCTCACTTATCTCCAGAACCAAACACAGAACCAAAGTGGATATCGCGACATTTAGTTCAACACCGGATGATGCTTCCTGGTTGCGAAATAGGGCAACCAACAGAAATAGCCCCATTCCGATGCTAAAACAGATATGTGCTGCATTGAGCAACAGCATGACGCACAGCGACTTGATGTCGCGGAAGATTAAAGCGTAAATTCTGCATCGTCTGATAAGTTACCCAGCTGAAACTTGAGTTAGCGACAAACACAAGTGGTGCCGAGACCATTAAAATTGCGAACGAAAGTTCGTTTAAAATCAATGCAATGGTTAATGAAGGAGACAAGAAAACAGCTGTTGATTGAATCTCAAACGGTATTCCTGTCCTTTTAAGCATAACGCACAAAGTTTTGTCCCCATAATTGCGCACACAATGGCCAGCATTGTGCTCAGGCAGCAACACAATCCATATATCCCTACAACGATGTCCGGCAACGTTGGTCGTCTTGGAGTCCATGCCATTTGTCGACCGTTCAGCATTTAGTTATGCTGGTTTTATATGCCTTCACGGCACTGCGTAGCTCCGGCCCGGGTGGGATATCGGAAAAATCAAATTAGCCTTATTTGCCGGAAGTCGCCTTATAACGGCATTATAAGACCCTGTCGCCTTCTCGTGCGTATGTTTCCACTTCACCTCTCTACGCTCGAACTCTCGTTACCCCCATCTTTTCTTTGTTCTGGAGTCAACTGCCAGCCCGGAAGTTCAACTCAAGTTCCTCTTCATCGAACACACGACCTCCGGTTTACTGCAACCTGCGATTTGTGATCGCACCACCCCGAAAGCGCTCCGATGGACATTCTTCCGCCAGGTACCGTAATTTATGTTGAAAATCACGCGCTACCGCGAGCCTGACATATTTTTGGTCTCGGTCGGCCATTTTAGGGGTGCGCGCCGTCCTAGCTTCAGCTTCACCTGTGCTCTCTCCACCCCGTGGTGGTTTCAATTGTGATCCTCATACGAAGAACCCAATGACTCTGTGAGGGGAGTTCCTTGCGCAATTCCTCTTTCTGGTTCATTTCTGCACGTCGTTAACCCTCCTACGAATGCATGGTCTCCAGTCCGTTGATGCTGCCCTTCCACTGGTTTCCGAAATCACCCCCTTCCCTTCCAATCAGAAGACATTTCCCCACTCCCGCTGTTTTCCATGATTTTTCCCCACTACTGTGGACCTGATTCTGAGGGTCTCTCGTGTCGAGCTGCAGACGGATCGTGCGCGCCTTTTTGGCCGTCGGCCCCATTGTGCAGAAAAGTTGGCACAATGGGCTGCCTCCACATACCCTTCGGAGGTGCCCAGCAAAATTTCTCCATGAACCGTCGCTCCCGAACACTTATTTACCGTGTTTTTGTTTCTATGCGTCCAAAGCACGTGACCGACTCGGAGGTTCGATTTGCGTTGTGGCAACAAATAGTTTTTATCATTCCAACAAAAAAGAAACACCATCCGTTACGCTCTGACGATGCCCTGAAAGTCCCTCGTGCAGACTCCCTTGTCCACGGCGGACAATAACCACTCAAGTGTCAGTCGCACGCATTGGCCGGTGCTGTTGGCCTTGCTGCTCTTGTTCACCCACACCTCCGTGTTTGCGCCTCTCTGCGCCACTTCGACGAAGCCGTTGCGGAACTTCAGCACTTCGCCCCTCCGCATGTCCGTCACGGAACCCCCGAGATTCCCATCCCATACGACGACCTTCTTCCCGTGCGCCCCTTGCGGTGCGTGCCAGATCATGAGCACCCACATGTGCCAATCCAACACGCCCCACGCCTCCACCGTCTTTGCCCTCGGGGACTCCGTCCACGTCTTCATCAGCGCAATGGAGCAGCGCAAGCCGTGCCTCGTTTCCCTCGCCCATTTCGCGACCGTGCTCTCGTCGGTGATGAGCTCGGGCTTGTACAGCATCTCGTACTTGCGCTTCTCTTTCCCGTCCTTCCAGCACAGCACCAGCTCATGCAGGTCGTACTCTCCCGGGAATCGGAGCTGGAGCGCTTGGTTGGCCTGCTGGAGGAATGGTCCAAACTCGGAGCATTTGGAATCCTTGTTGAGCTTCCTCGTCAGCGGGCGGAGGTCTTTTCCGCTGAGCACGCGCGGTCTGCTGATGAGCTCTTGGCTTGTCACCGGTTGGCGGGCCTTCCCCGCCGTGCGCGCTGTCACGTCGTGATCAGCCCGTGAATGGTCCAAGGCGGTGGAGACTTACCTCCCTCCTCTTGCTCGCCCTCGTCACCCTCGTTCTTGCTGGCTCTCACTCGTGGTGCTCTAGGCATCTCTGTGCGTAGCGCAGCGCAACGTTCAGCGCAGTCGGACGTTGCACCACCTAGCTGCTATTCACCTTTGGTTCGATCGGCGTAACCTCTACCCTCGTCTGGATATTGCCTGTAAGCACTGGATCAGACAAAACCACGAATGCGAGATGGACAGCGTTAAAAGGAGGAGTTGATTGTGTGTGTTTGGCATCAGCTTCCAGAGCACAGCTTTCTTGCTTCTTCGCTTCCCTTCACGGCTCTTCTTCATCCTCCGTCTACAACACCCATTATATCCCAGTACGGATCTAAAACTTATCATTTCACCGTCGTAAGACTTTTCACACAGATTCTCGCGATGCGCGTTCTCCCCACTATCCGCCTGATACGCCCAAGCGAAGCCCGGCCCTTATTCTTTTCGCCTCGAGACCATGAGAACTTGCGGGAGCCGACGGTCGTGAATGTCACGGTCAATATACTCTCCCAATTCAAGTGCGCCCATTCAATATCCTCTTGACGTCCCCACTAATGACGCCGTGCAGACTCCCTAGGTGCGTTCTGTCCCGAAAAACAGCCATCGTTACACTCATGCTCCAGGTATAACGTTGTTTTTCGAATATTCTGTCGTTCACAGAGTGCATTCTACCCATTGCAATGCACTTTTACCCCCCACAACCTCTCCCATACAACCTTCCCATCCCCGTATTCAAGCCCCTCCAAAGTGGGGTCTTTCACTGCTCTGTAAAACTAAAATTCCGGTTACTTTCCGCCATAGTGAGTACACGGATATGTGCATTCCGCTGTGGAGAGGCCTCTTCGAATGCGACAAGACCGATAACAAGGCAAATTAGGATTGGGTTGTGCTAACGGGCGAAACATGGAAGTTACACCGTCGCGCTGTTACCGATCTTTCCAAATGCATTCCTGGCTCCTTCAACACTCCACCTCGCAATCCCGCCGAGAAAATCCACAGTGGCTACAAGTCATGGGAATTTTTGTTGTACTTTTTCGGGATGGGCCCGCCCATTTCTACGGCATCCTTCCCGACAAATATTACACCCATTATTGCAGGTCGGTTCGCCCCATTCGAGCTTATCTTCCTGTTGTTGTGGTGAGACAGTTCCTGGTCACTTCTCTTTCAAATACAACAGTGTGCTGTGGCCGTTCGAGCCCCGCGCCCCAGCACTTTAGTTGAATCTAAGGAGAAAGCTGTCTTTCGAAGACTTGAATAATGGCTTTCTGAAGCCGAGCGACCAAAAGGACAGACAGCAGTATAAACGGAAAGGTGAATACCAACTCCACATAGGGGATGCGAGGCCGCGAAGCGGCCGAGCAGCCGCTTGTAATAATAATAAAAGTTACGAGCGCTTATGTAATAAGTGATCGTCCATTTGGGAAACGAACATGAGGATTTTTCGACCTCTTGACAAGTCAGTCCCCTCTATCCGTTCTAATAAATTGATGGCATTTTTGTAGTGTTTTTAAGAAGATTCATTAGATTTCTTGTGATAAAATAGTGGCTGTAACCAACTTATGTAATGACACGAACACTTTGTGCGCGTGTTCGATTCCCATTGCGAACATTTATTTCAGAACCAACCAGTGATCAAAGGTCGGCAATGAGCAGCGGATATTTTTCAAAATTCAATCTATGTACAAGTAAATCCAGAATCATTTCCACAAGTGCAGCCAGGACTATTATGTAATAGCTGCCTGTTTTCACTCTTTACTTGTGCTCCCAATTTCCAACACTTCACTGTTAGAAGTGTTGTACATTTCGTTGTAGGTATAGATACCAGACTTGTGATTTTATGATTACAAGTTTACAGTGTCTTTTTTAGATCAGAACAGCTGAACACTGAGTAAACAGAATCTCGGGAAGCCCCACTGTGGCACCCCTGCTTAAATCAACCCAATAATATTCAGGAGAGCTACAGAGATGCTAATTAACGTTAAAAAATTGTGTGGCTGGTTCAGATAATTTTTTGTGGGTACTGACACATGTTCTTTGGAGTATCAATCAGAACTAATGAATCCAAGTCCGATGGGAAAGAGTTTGGAAAGGAGATGGCCTTGTGAGACATCTTTGTTGAAAGCTTTGATACCTTTGATACCCATTGGGCTTTTACCGTACTAGGTAAGGTCTATCGGCCAGAATAGGGGAAAGCGCTGACACTTGGCTAGAATAAGGCTACATTGACTCGCTGAATTCCATCATCCAGGTGCAGTGGATATTCATGTTGTTGGCTTATGTGGTGTCAATTAAATCCACCTGGTCCGCCAGAATTGACCATTTATATATATTTGAGAAGCCTCTATGGAAGGAGTATAAGCTCTAGAAATATAAACCGACGTCACAGCCTACAACAGGAGTAGAAGAAACCAACCTTTCTGCCCTGACATCTCTGACCAAACAACAGACAAACCAGATGTTGTGATGTCCCAGCTTGGAGCCGGCCAGTGAATTATTCTAAAAATATTTGAGAAGGCTCTATGGAGGTAGAAGATACTCAAGAAATACATGCCCCGACATTGCAGCTTATAACAGGAGTAGAAGAGGCCAACTTTTCTGCCCTGATATCTCTGACCAAACAATGGACAAACAATATGGTGGGATGTCCTAGCTTGGAACCAGTCAGTTAATTATTTGAGAAGACTCCATGGAGGGAGAAGATACTCTAGAAATATACGGCCTGACATTGCAGCCTATAAGAGCTCGATTCAAACAGCATCTTCCACTGACCTTGATAGTCTAAGATGCAGTCGATGCAGATGGCACTGGCCTCCTGCCATCAAGTTTTTCAGACTCTGCTGTGAAACTGGTTACAGTCGGATTACAGCATTTTGCGGAACATAGGGTGCGGGCCCTTCCGCCCCCCCCCCTTTTTTGGTCACTTTTTTATCCTCGCGATCATTGCCCCTCTAGCAGGCTCAATTCTCATCCGTTTCATTTGTAAGTACAAGACATACCTCCGCTCTGCTCCGGAGCATCACTTGGGGTCGGGTACATGGGAAGGGGTGGCCACAACATACATAACTGAATCTGCTTGCACCACTTGCAGGGGGGAAAGAATACCATGGCTAACTGGATTGAATGAGAAATCAATGAAAAAAAATAGCTCTCGAAGAGGGACTAGGACATGATGTAGGTGGGATAATGATTGAACAGGGATAGATCAGGACATCAGTGACTGAAGTATGCCCATGAATAGCACGTGCGCAACATGTGTAATGGGCTTGATGTAATATAATTGGCATTTGTCCACTAGCAGCAGGGATTTGAGGGTTTTATAGGCTAAATATTTCTTCCTGAGAGAGAATTGAGCATAGCCATCCCATACAGTGACGTTAGCAACGTCAATTTGATACAGTGAATCCACGGGAATGGAAGTAAAGGTCGTTTGGAATCTTGATACGGTAACACACAGCAGTGGTTACGTTTGTTGAGAAAAAGAAATGACAGGCAAATTGAGAGTTGAAGAAACAATTGCCACCCAGAAGGTCCCGTCTGTTGAGAAAACCCAGAAAAAAACAGAGACAGTAGGGAGGGTAAATGGTAGCCAACAGGTCAGGTGGGATCCTGGGATGCTGCAGAAAATGCAGTTGCAGTTGTTCTTTTATACTTAGGCAGAAGTAACGTGGCTACTACGTGGCCATAGTTCAATGCGTGTCACTCTGCGGCACAGTGGGTAAATTGGGTGTTTTTTAGAACTGCGGCACAGCTTCGGAAAAACTGCTGTTGAGGTATCCGGTGTAATGGGCCGTGTTGAACCAAGGAAAGAAAATTGTATTGCCCATATATTGACCACCGCAGACTCGATGAGGGTTGAAACGTACCCACTGCGTACTTTGTGGGGATGGTGTGAATATGTACCAGCAAAAAGATGAGCTGTGGAGTAGTTGTAATAGGCTGTGCATTTACAAGCAGAATCAGACACAGCATGTTAGTCCCTCCAAGTCGAGGGAGGGAACGGAAGGAGAGCAGAAAGAAAGGAGATTTGCTGGAAGGGGATATGATCACAGACCAAACAAAAGCCGTAGATTTCGTTAAGAGAACGAGTAATGCTCAATCGATTTTTGGAGTCCATTCGCAGTGCTTGATGTCTTTGGACTCTCGAAAATTCACATAGAAATGATGGTAATGACTTTCAGTGTATTGTCGCATATTGCTCCTATAGCGGGCTCAAATCTCATTCATTTTACCTGTAACTATGCTCAAGCAAATTATTAAGTACATTTCCGGTAGCAATAGGGCATGTGAGACTATTTTAGACTTTGGTGTTATGTCCTGGCAGGTTTTTGAAAAAAAAAACTTTTTTCAAAAACTCCTCTAGCGGGACCAGGGATGCTTATAGCCACCTGTCTCATATTGACTGTGTGGTGTAGTTGTAAGGTGCGGAGGACGGCGTCCATATATGTTGTCTGCGTACGTGGGTTCAAACCTTAATGGTGGTTTTATTTTGTTCAAACTCTTTTTTCTTTCCGGATTCCGAACTCTTACCGCTTCTCGGCATTTTGCTCCTTCCTCCCCAGGCACCTCACTGATCATTCTTGTTCACAGTCAGTAAACAAGATATTTAAATAAAAACAGCGCTACAAGAGCCCAACAAGAGCCTCAAAAATCAGAAAAGCCCGTCACAACCGAGCCACCAGCGATCATCGAAAAATTGGTCAGCGGGCACAAGAACCATAATAAACGGGTTGATTCCCATGTCAAAAGCCTCACAATTATATCTCGCAGAGAATGTGCACTTGCGAGAACAGCCGTAAATCCCCCAAACCTGCCGAGCTCCACTCCTCTATTACCCCCGGGATCCGTTCTCATCTGCCTTGTTGGTAGTTTTCGGCCGGAGTAAGCATATTGGATTGGTGTTAGAGCGGACCGTTGCTGGTGACCGGCCCTTCATCATCAAGGTCAACGGCCTTCCCTCTAAAATAGAACCAATGTTTACCTACATCTGGTCTTCTAGAGTGCGGACGGGACTTTCCACAGAGAGGGAGAAACTGTTGCACAAGATTAATTGGTTTTCCTCATAGTGGGTCCATGCGTACCTGGGGCAGACCGCGCGGGTGGCCGTGCTCTTCGCATTTTGCAGTGGCGGGACTCTGTGTCTCTGCGATGCTCTTTAGCAATGGTGGGAAAGTGTCCGAGTGTGGGGAGCAGGATGTGATGTGCGTACATGTACGTGGCCTGCAAATGGAAAGTTTGCCAGCTGCGGAGTTGTGTTCTAACTGCGTTATGACGGGAAGTAAGCAAAAATCTCAGTGGCGTGTTGACCATACACCTGTTGCACACATTTGATCCTCTCCCAAGTCGTAGCCTATGCACGCTCACGGACTCTGGAAACGTGTATGCACCTGCCCGCTACGCACTTCCTTCCCCGACACGCCACACCTCCACCCCTCCAACTCCGTCGCGCCACATCAGTGACGCCACCACAGCGCAGGCACCAGACCACATGAGTCGCGCACGACCAAAGTGTGGAGCAATGTGCTCGAAAGGGGCGCGCTGGACGTCCTCATCTGCGACGCACGCTCTGCTGCCCCATTTGCAGACTCTATGCCAAGTGGAGTGCCGCCACTGAATCATGAGTACCAGTCTGGCAGTGGCGACGACACGAGTCGCCCCGTCAAAATGCGACACAGTGGCCAAGATGCAACGTCGCACTGGCCCGTTTTACGCGCTCTGCGACTAAGTGTAATGCCTCCGCTGCAGGCCCGGACTCCAGTACATGTGCTTCCTCACAGTCTTCCGAGAAGAGCTAGAGCGTCATTTGCACGTGCACACGTCACCGCGCCGCCCTGCGCCATCACAGCACTCATCCGGCGCGCACGCCACCGCTTCGGAGGGTGTACGGAGGAAAATGGGCTTGGCACTACCCACAGACAGTACGAGCGTAGACAGGACATCTGATAAAAATGAAGGACAAGACATAACTGGACATGACCAGTCGGGTGCACAAGACTTGTTCAAGCAGAGGCCATTACAACCAGCAATTCAGAGTTGAGATAAGACACAAATTACAGGAGCCTCGGCCGAGAAGCTGACGTGCATATCAAAAGGTTAATACTATCGCTGCTTTGAATCTTCAATTGAGCCGATGTGACGAGTTCAAACGGTCCACAGATATGAGATACATTGAAAAGTGGTGCCCAGAAGTGTTGAAGGCGCCAGGTGGGAAGGCAGTGGCAGTGGAGAGCAAAAGAGAACGAGCCGCAGCGAAGAGAGGTGGCGTGGGAACAACTGCCTGTACTTGGGCATAGAGTCATGCCCAAATTAGGGCATAACGGCTGCCAGGGCACTGCACCAGAGTCCTATTTTAGGGGAGATATAACGTGACCAAACACTCATAAGCGCGAGTTCTTGCCGGGCTCTGCCACGGCCCCCACCCAAGTTGTATTGAGGCTGATCGAAGTTACATTGGTTGAGCCGTACCTGAAGAAACGTAACCAACCCGTGACTACACATGGTGGCGGTGCCCACTCGATTTACTGCAAAAGCGCTTCCACAACCCTGACCAATGGCATATGAGAGGGGGATTGAGCCATATTATAGTCGATGAGTGTAATATATCTTCCTCAAAATTTCTCGCATGTTATCATGAGGTCTGGCGGTCCTTTATCTCGGTTGAGCTGGATAATTCCACCTCACAGTTGTTTTGTTCCGAAATGCGCCCATTTTTTCTGTGAAACATGTCAAAATCATCCTATACATGCTTAGTATATTTGGAGAAGAGAGGTACACCTCAGTTCTCCACTCCTACCTCACATTTGTCAAAATCCACGACCTCCCTGTCGATCCAACAGAAGAAACTCTCAGTTTCTTCATCCTATACATGTCTGCCCATATCAACCCCAAATCAGTCGGCTGGTACCTCTCGGGCATCTGCAACCAACTGGAGACTTTCTTCCCCGACGTCCGTGCCCTCCGCAATGGCGCTTTGGTGTCGCACACGCTTGCCGGCTGCATGCGTCGTTACGGTGTGCCGGTGAAGCGCAAGCGACCCCGCGGTGAAGACGACATCTTGCAGGTGGCCGATGACCTCGGGCAGTCTCGCATCTACGGCAACATGCTTTTCCTAAGCATGTTCACCACGGGCCGCGACGGGCTGTTGCGACTCGGGGAATTGACCATCCCTGACAGTGTCGCGTTGTGCAACTCGCGCAAAAATCGCGCTCAGACACACGGTCAAACTCGCTGCTGATCAATTCTCATTTTTTCTCCCTTATCACAAAGCTGATCGCTTTTACGAGGGAAACACCATCATAATCCAGCGAGCGACTCGAGCCTCCGACCGCTATTCTATCTTCCTCACCTATCTCGCCTCCCGGGACCGCCTATTTCCCTTGAACCGCGAGCTCTGGCTGCGCTCCAACGGGACGGTGCCAACTCGTGAGTGGTTTATCTCCCGACTCAAATCGTATTTTCCCACCGACGTCGCGGGTCAATCTCTTTGCGCTGACGGCGCTACGTCGCTGGCGGAAGCTGGGGTTCCGCCAAACGTCATTCAGGCCATCGGCCGATGGGCGTCTGAGATCTACATCCGAAAAAATCCTGTCCTCCAGGCCATGCTCTTTGGCCGCCCCGTACACCAGCCCCCGGCTATCGGATTGCCTTAGATGCGTATCACAGTCATTTTTCATCGCGTTGCTCAATTTTCCTTTTCATCTCTTTAATTCCTTCTCATAACTCCCATCACCTATCCCTCTCCTCCCTTTCCCTTTTTTCCCATCCCTCTCATCCCATCTTCCTAATAGCCTGATAGTCATACCGTTCCTTCATACACGTCTTTCTTGGGGCTCCCGGCACCCACATATCAGGCTCTCCACTGTTGTATACATCAGGGAAATGTAAATCCTATGTATCGAATGCAAGGCATATGCGGTGCCTCGTAGCCTCTGTAGCCAGTTGAGGGTATCCGTAGCGAGATTTAGGCCCCTGTGGTCAGTGCATAGCCGATGTTGTATCATATAGCCAATATTGTAATACTGATCCGACATAGCACCGGTATACTCTAAAGGCTGATTCGGAGAAAAAACTGTAGACACCCTACCGGGGACTGGCTGTGGTGTGAAGAAAATAATGTGTGTTCTGGGATGAAAACTGACGCGAAACGAACACGAGGGATCAATATACTAGGTGGTGCACTACCTGTGGCTTGTCAAAACGGAGCTGTGGGTGGTTTGACGAAGGACTGATTATACAGTACGTGAATCTCTTCTCAGACGTTGTCTTCATAACAAGCTGCTCTGGGGTCGTGACTCTGACGACGAGTTTCAACGGCGCTTTGTGACCCGATATGCAATGGGGACACCTCGATACCCTGGGAGACACAGTCCTGGGCACCAAGGCGCAATACAGAGCGCTTTGTTGGGAAACGGGCAGCGAGTGTGTTTCCTCTGCTGTCTCTCTTTATAAAATTGTGTGCACCTGTCCAAAGCCTTTTAAACCCCGTTTATGGACCTTTGAACCCGAAACTTCGGAAGTGTCCGTCAATTAGCGCTCTCGGTCCCCTGCCCAGTATCTTAGCGCTCAAAACATTCCGAAGCCTTTTAGCTCCACCATCTGAGGCCATGGGGCAGGATTATTTTCATCGCCGGTTAGGCGGCAAGTCAAGTCAATTCTCAACATGGACCTTCCAAGTTGAATTGGGAACCTAGTATTTTGGGAGGGACAACATGAATACCTTAGTAAACATGTGACAGAGCCGGAATGTCATGAAAGCCCTGAATAAATGTAATCCTTACAATATCTCTGACTGTCAAAACCACCAAATGTATCCAATGGTGCTGGAGGGACTGCAACTTATCCTTATTTCTGGCTCTGTCACATGCTTCGTCAGGTATACGTGCTGTCCCTCCCAAAATACTAGGTCACTGGGACATGTAGTGCGCATGCTAGACAGCATTCGGCCTGAAAACGGCCTGAAAACACAAATAACCTAATACATAATATTTTCACAAATCCCTCTTTGTCACTAATTGCGGACGAATTAGCCTGGCAGATCTAGCCATATTTCATCCAAATCGGCGCCGAACTGGTTGACGTATTCACAATTCTCTGAAAACATCCCAAAACAAAAGAATTTCGTTCGCGCCTTCGGTTCCGACATTAGCTGTAAAAGTTCGGTATTTTCTGGTTTTGGGCTGTTTTCGCACCGAAAGCCGTCTAGCATGTCGAGAACATGTGCCAGCGACCTAATATCATTTCATGCGGTTTTGGCTCTGTCACATCTTTTCCTAGGCACATATGTTGTTCCCCACAAAATATTGTGCCCCTGGGACATGTTCTAGGCATGTAAAATGGTATTTTGTGTGGAAATGCCCCGAAAACACAGGCTACCTAATACATAATATTTTCGAAAATTCCTCTCTGTCACTAATTGCGCATGAATTGGCTGAGTATATCTATCCAGTTTTGACGCAAATCGGTGCAGAACTGACTGAGATATTTACAATTTTTTAAAAACATTCGAAAACAGGAAATTTTCGTTCGCACCTTCGGTTCCGACACTAGCTGTAAATTCTTCAAGTGTTTCCTTATCCCTGCCAAATACAGCCTAGCTTGTTTGTTTTCCCACGCATTTCGCAAAGCGTGACTTGGTATGGAGAGCCAATTGCATGCGGTAAATTGCCAGATGATACCAAGCACTATTCTGAGCAGCCCCATCTGTTTGAAATTGTAATGGCTGCTTTGGTTGTTAAACCAGAGGTCACGGAACTCTCCATATCGGATGTGGCAGTGCTGGAACCTCGGCCCGAATCAAAAGAACTCGTGGGGATTCCACAAATGAAGAGCTTCAAAGCCCCAGGTTCAATGACGAGGGCAGCGACGGGAAATCCGTAGAGACAGTTTTGTCCAGAATCGCGCTGGCTATCACCTCAGAATCACGGAGGTTCCAGGGATGATCGATGCGAGCACTAGAACTCGTTCTTCTCAGATTCGCAAAAGGATGGGTGAATAATTTTCTATTTCTGTACCATGTTAAAGATTTGCCCAGTTGTGTAGTAACTTTTAATAGCCTCAAGCGGTGCGGTGGCGCTCGCGTCGAGCCCGTCTACATCTCCGAAGATATTCAAGTGGATTTTCAGTGCCCCCAGAGCCCTAACTCCAGTCGGGACATCCACAAGAGTGCTGATGCCTTGCAGAATATTCTGGCCCGCTAACATATCGCAGAGGGTCTGGGCAGCAACTTTGAGCCTCTTTGGGATTTATGGCTCGCGTGAGATTCGGTCATACCGCATTCAGTTCTTTGTCTAATAAAATTCGGACCCATGCCGCTCCATACCTCATCCTCTCCCGAGTTTCGAGCTCTCAAGCAATACTTTCCTCTAAAAACAGCAACGAAAATACCGTTGTGGCGGAATTGGTCGCAGCATGGCCCGATTGTAGCGTCCCAGATCCTCCGCGTACCCGTCGCACCTGCCTTTTTCGAGCGCGCAATGGCCAAGGAGGACTTGAAAGCCGAAGACTTCTCCTTCTTCTTGGGTGGGGGGGAGGTCTCCTCGTCGGTCACACAGACAGGCGGGCAAAGGAGCGGGTCAAGCCATTTGGATCCACAGTGTGGGTGTGCTGAAAGGTGTTTCGATACTTGTGCTGAAGCTCATCGACTTTGTCTGCGAGGCCGACAGTTGAGGGGGCGGTCAGATCTACTTCGAGTAACATCTCAGCAGCGTCCAAATCATCCATCGCCTATCAACAAAGTGCAGATCGATCCCCAAGTCCACTCAGAAAACTTACCGCTTGGAGAGCCTCGGCGATGGCGACGATGGCGGGCAGGATTTTCAGCTCCGCGCATGTATGCTAGTGATGATGGTGGTGGTCCGGGGGGCCATTTCATCACGCCCCGCGCTCATCGATTTCTATAACTGAACACAAGTGAGTTATAAAGAGCGCGGAAAAGAACTATGTTATCTGAATGCCCCCTTCAGACGCAGCACGGCGGACAGCAGGCATAGCGGCGATGTGAAGCAGGGAAAGGGAAGGCAGAAACCCAGGGGGAGCTCTATGAAAGACAGGTTCGCTCGACGAAGAGGCGGGGAGAGACATTTTGATGAAGAACAAGCGGTCGCGCTTCGCGCCGGCTCCCACTTGCTTCTGTCAGCTGACCGCAGAATGACCGCATAAAGCTTGCCAATCCTGGTGATCGGAAAGTACATATGGAGATACGGCTTCGGACGGACAGAGGGACTTAATTTTATAAAGAGAGTGATAAGCCGCTTTTATACCTTGCAAGCCGCTACAGACTTACGTGGGGGTTGGGGCCAGGTAAAATTTGAAAAGTTCCCAAGGTTGTCGGCTCGCACCGATTGCTGTAAAAATCCTCCGTGGACGCACGGAGTTGCCCATGAGGTGCGCCAACGATGAGCAGATTTGGATTCGTAAGTTGTTAGTCACAGTGCCAAATGCGAGTGGAATGAGTATGGATTTTTCGCTCGAGTCACAGCATTAAGCCTCGCCAACTGGAAAGATCGGTGCGGAGCCCTCGTTTATGGAACATCGTTAACCACATGTCTTTGATTTCGTCCGGAAAGCGAGAGTTCATGACAATGTAATTGTGCAGCTTGAGAACGATGTCGAGTGCTCGCTCCGGCAGACTTTTGATTAACCATTTCTCCCATTTATCTGGACCTGGCGCCGGCCGTGGTGTACCTTTGCGAAGGAGAGCACGGAAGTCGGAGACTTAGTCACTACCAATTTGTGACAATGATTCCTAGTCCCTCGAAGAAAACCGTCTTTTCCAATCCTCTTGCCAAAACGGTGCAACTTGAAATGCTTGGAACTGAATCCAAAAACATGAAATTGAGCGTCTCATGAATGTCTTCCAGCTTGTGCTCGCGCCGACACCATGAACTGCCGTGTTGGCTTGCGCGGCACGGCTTTAAGGTGTGGGCTCGTGATATCCAGGTGATATCCAGGTGGTGCGGACCTTTGATGCAGAGTAGAGTGGATATGGAATAGAGGAAGGTATGTTCAGCCCCAGAGCAACGCCAGAGCCTCTAAAGAGGTACACACACAAAAAATGGTGATTGAGAACATACCTGAATCAGGGAATCAACCCAAAAACATGATAATTTTCATGCTATCGTGAGCGTACCGCAATATCACGTTCCCGATGTTGCAAAATTCAATTGAGATGTTTTTTGTCCTGTTGGTAAACTTGTTTTTTATGTAAAACCCAGAATTCCTCTTTCCTGGATCTTTGAAGGCTAATTAGGGGGCTTTACGGTGCTCCGCCATGCTGCGCGATGGATTTGTGGCTAAACTTTCGTTGCATGAGGTGGATTTGATGGTTGACGGGATATCCCGCGACGGGCAGGCGTCCGAACGACTTCCGGCCGTGCGCAGTATAAATGACCCACTGGTTGTCTATTAAGCTCACACTACGCTCACTCTCCTTCTTACCAGATCCAGAAAATGTCGGTACATATATAATACATTTTCTGTGAGTGCATCCAACTGACAATGTTCTCATATAGGCTCCCTGCGAAGAACCAACCAACTGAAATACCTAGTATGGATCCGAGCGGCGCTGCGTCGTCCTACAAACCGTCACGGCAATGGATGCCACGTTGCCGCAAGTGCTGCACTGGATGTAAAATTGACGAATCGCCGACTGGTTGCCGCTGTGATGGTTGCGCGCCACACGTTGAGAGCTTTCTCAGGGAGCTGGTGCGGTCGTGCTACGGAGGTTGATCTACGTTATTAGACAGGTTGTGCAAAGCCGCATGCGGCTTTTTTTGGCGCACGTCTTTCGATGCGGCTTTTTCACCTTTTGTTCCAGTGGTCTGGGATGCATCAATCAGCCATTCTCATGATGCACAAGACAAAAAGACGACACTTCCGCACACGGCTTTGTGTAGCCGCGTGCGGCTTTGCACAACCTCTCTATTGTTTGGTTACTAAGTAGAAAATATTTACGACATTTCAAAATCGCTTCATATGAGCATCCCGCGAACTCTTACAGCTGTTTGCATAACTAATGACACTCGCATCATTTTATAAATAAGAGAGCAAACAAATACGTCCGGTCTTGCAACGCTCATTCTGAGCGCATCTCTTGCCCAAATTGCTTGAAACTAGGCGCGTTCGAAAGCGTTTTGAACGCGCTTTCATTCCATTGTGGTCTCTCCGCCTAACTGTGCAACCAAACCTTCGACCTTTTTCGGCTCCAGCGCGCTGCGCACCAGGTCAATAGAAGATAACGCCGCTCCTGAATGACTGGGGAAGTCCCGTTGGGGAGGTTTGAGGCCGCGGTAATTTATAAAAACACAGTGAATACCCCTTGTGTGCATCCTAGGCCGGATATCGCTGCGGAAGGCCCAATTTTGATGCATCCGCAAGGAAATTGCATCTGTACCACGGGAGAGAGAACATACAGTCAAACCTGTCATAACCCATACCCCTCGGTGGACACCAAAAGGTATGGGTTATGACAGTGTATGGGTGCCAGCAGTCGTGGGAAAGCTGTCGGCAAATCCCGGGCTGTGCCGAACCCCTGCTGCTAGGCATAATAATCCATGAAATGCCATGTACAGCTGCAAAATTAGTGGTATATCCATTCTACAAAGACCTTCAGTGTCTTCCCCTCCATTCTACATCTCTCTCAACATCCCGACCAACTCATTACTGACGGGTAAGAGCAACTGATGAACAGAATTTGGTCCAAATCATGTCGAAATACCAATCCAATAGCTCATTTGACTGATGGCGTTGATTTATCCATAACCAGTCACCCAGAAGCCATGTAATTTGCGCAGAAACGGACAGAAAACATATCAAAAGTATGGGTTTTGGCCGTCAAAAAGGTATGGGTTATGGAGTATAAGAGATTTATGGGGTTTCAGGTCATTTTTAGTGGGAACCATGTCGGTGGACATAAAAAAGTATGGGGTTTTACAAGTTATGGGTTATGCCTGCCATGGGTTATGACAGGTTTGACTGTAGTCCCCGAATATGGAGGAACTCAGATACGGATTGACGAAAAATGCGCGCCCTCCGATTGCATGGCGGTCGGGAGAGAGTGCGGTACGTGCAAGAAGAGCCGACACGACTTTGGAAAAGCGCTCAGTCCGTGAACGGGGTGAATATGCGCCTAATATTCGGCGAATGCAGGATGTTTTGCCCGAACATTGAGCGGCCAATATTTCGACTAATATCCGGCCAATATTGAGCAAACATCAGACTTTTGACAATTTGCTTGTGACCTTGTACAAGGCTGAAAAAGGCCAAAAAGGGTCCGAAAAGGCCACAAGCTCGCAAGGTCACAAACCTATGTCCAAAATTCAACAAGGTCAGAAAAACTTCAATGGGGTGTTTTTTTTCGACTTTTTCACTTTTTAAGCTTGTGAGCTTGCGACAAGCTTGCAAGGTCAAAAAAGGCGCAAGCAAAATGTCAAATGGCTGATGCATACTGTATTTTTTTATTCAATTCGGCAGGGGGTGTGACGCGTGACCGAAAAACCATCCGGCAGTTCGGCAGCCGGCAAAATTTCGACATTCAACAGGAAAATTTTGGAGATTTCTGTCTTTTTTACTATACACACAAGCGGTTGACGACCCGCTCCGCGGGTCGTCGTCCCCTTTTCCAAATGTGCCGAAGTCTGAAATTTGGGACTGATCAAGCAGTTGCAGGATGGTTTATTGAGTAATATTGAGACAAATTTATTTTTTCGAACCTAAAAAAAGTGAAACATCGTGGGGAAAATGAGACGCCAATCACTTTCTTTTGACCGATTTCCTTCCCCAGAAAATCGGAAAAAAATTTGGCGCGCTCGCTTGACTGCCCAATAAGCTTCTTGCTCCGGCATCCAAGTGTTGACTAAGTAATTCAAGTATATCGAAAGATTGGACGATTATGGTCCCAGAGTCCCGAGCTCGGCAATTCGCATGCGTTCAGCGCAGCCTTCAAGCGGCGCCAAGTCCTGCTAGCTCCAGTTTTGCCAGTTTATTACCTGTTGAGATCGCGCAGAGGTTTTACAAAGTCCGCGCTTCATTACCGGCTGAGTGTAGAACGGTTGACTATAGGAACTGTTATATAGCCGTCTATGTTGCCCTTTGTTAGCTCCCGGTGAACGGGGTCGCCGTTGGATGGGTATGAAATGCAGAGAATGAAGGAGAGCGGGGACAGGGAAAATAGGGGAAAGGTTCGGCCGCGCCGTGGCGGCGCAGGTGGTTTTTTTTTTTCGCGGATTCCGCCTAAAATACTGCCCCGAAGAGGAGGCCGCATCACTGTCATGCCTTTGATTCTTTCGTGCGCAATTCCCACCTGCATCGTGGCCAGAAGCAAGAGACTAGAATTGATTTGGCCTTGATTGGCTGCATCGTCCGTTGATTGACAGTGATTGACACTTCGTTCCGGGCTCGTGTATTCGTCGCTTGCCGTCGAGTCGAGAAGTACATAAGGCTCCACAATAATAATAATATAATACAGGCAACATCGGCTATACAGGTTTCATCATGATGCATGCCCCCCCCTACCGGTTGGGGGTGCCGGTGGTAGGGTGGCAAGCGTGCACATGTGAAAGTTTCAACTTGCCCAAAGGGGAAGGATGAGAGTTTAATGGCCATGACGCTAGCCGTGGACGGCTGGTGTCGTGGTGTTACGGTGCAATTTCCCTGGCTACTATCGATGGCCCCCCTTTGCAAAAATGTATAGCTTTGCAAAAATTTGATCTGGTGGCCTCAATTTGGGCTCGGGTACCTTGATATAAAAGCCAGTCATAACTTCAGTATTCAAAAATATGCTACCGAGTTTATAAAGCCCACGGGTGGCATTTGAGTCGAGAAGAAAATCAAAGGTGAGATTTGGGTCGTTTTTGATCCCGCTGCCGGGAGTGATCGCTCCGCCAATTTTTTTGCACAGGTATATAAAAACGTCATCGAAACAGACCTCTCACCGGCATCTTCAAAGCTCCCTCTATATACTACAAAAAAATCTGGTAATATTCAGACGAGTTAATCATACCTATGGCTTGCTATAGTTCAAATTTTAGAGCGATTCAAGACCCAACACTCAAACAGCACTCCCATCAAAAGCTTTTTGCAAAGGGGGGCCATCGATAGTACTGTCATGCCATGAGTCTAGTGATTAGTGACACAGGTGATTCCGGGCATGACGTCAGCTGGGCGAAGGTCCTCGTCGCTGATCCACCGAAGGGGACCATCACCATACAGCTGCCTGGTGAGCTTTGTGCGTACCGTGGGGAATTGTGCGTAGTTGGGGGAAGAAGAGGATGTAGCGGGTGACCACGGAAGAGTCGTGGACTGCGGGATCTGCGAATTTGCTATTATCGTGCAAAATATGTAGGGAATGGTCAACTTCACAAAGGTACTTTGCTGTATTTTCAATTTTGGTCTGCGGTGCAAAAAGATTGCTGAAATCAGGCTGAAATACTGCTGTATTTCATATATTGGATCAAAATCAGAAATTCAGCAAAGTAGTTCTATTGTAATGCTTGTGTTGAAGTCGATGGTAATTGGCCTGGATTTCACTTGTACTTTACTTTGCTTACTTTACTTTGACTTCCCGGGTATTGAACTGGAGCAAGCGTCAGTCGAGCCAAACTATTGAGCAGTGTTGAAATCCCATTCCGTATAAGCGGCATATGCGTCATTCATTGGTAACAGAAAAGGGCCATGTTTGTCCGCAATTGGCTTGCAGAGAAATTTGTTCCACCTTGAGACAGCCAGGCAATGGCATGACTGGGAAATTGTACCTTGATCACTCACGAGCAACGAACATCTTCCTGATGTCCTGTCTTGCAGCGTACCTGCAGCCGTACGCACTGTCATGTCCCTCTCCCAGTGATCTACCGGTACCGGTGGAAACAATGTCCTAGTTGCCGTGAACGCTCGCGTGATTACCAGCGCAGGCGCCTGTTGGACTCAGGCTCCGAGCCTACTTCGTTAAAACATAAGGTCCGCATGAGCTCTTTCCATTCCCCATTTTTTTTTTTTTTTTTTTTTTTTTGTTCATTGTTATTTGCCCCTCGCCCCGTGGGGCATGGTGGGCATACTTCTACACAAGGTGCATACTGTGCTACTGTGTAATAGGAGGAGCGACCGGTGTTTAAATTTACTGCGAAATCATATCCGACCGCCAACATTAGGCTGCGACGGACGGGAGCGCATAGTGCGCATTATGTGGGATGCTAAGGGACCTGTGAAATAATGTAAGCGGTCCCCAGCATAAGATCCTGGGGGTGTAGGCTCCCGGTAAAGGTGGGCACTGGTGAATAAGGTAGATATAGAATCAAAGGGAAGCATGGGGTGTCAGGGTTCCGGTGTGTGTGTACGACTGCGTGGTCTGGGAACGTAGCGCGACACTCTGCACGCGACACCGAACAGATGGCCACCATTCTTGACGAGACGTTCCGCATCTGCCTCCGATGAGAAGGACAGTCGTAGAGCCAAAGTCGCCTTCTTTTCGAGATCACTGGGACGACATAGAACAGAATATTCCCGCAGCTCGCCCTGCGAGGAGGGAGATGTCACCCATCCATTGATCATTTCACGGGCTTGGGCGAAGAACTCTAAGGCCTCAGTTCGGCGGGCAGGCATAGGGACTCCATGGAAAACCACCGAGTGCCATTTGTCATCGGTGTCGAATACCGGGCACTCGCGGTCATCTGCAAGGCGGAGAAGCGGGCGAATGGCCTCCCATATAGTGTCACTATGGGCGGCCAGGAGTTTTGCGGTGCATCCCTCCGCAGCAGGATGGAGGGCAATGTTACCACTCTTTGTCCACCCAACGCCCGCCAGGAAAAGCTTCACATGTGTCATGTTCTCGAAGAGGGGGCGGAGAGCGGTTGTGATTGCGGCATAGAGTGCAGCCGGACTAAGCCGTGCTTTCACCCGAGGGAGATGAGCAGGCTCCTTGTCGAAACGAATGATGACACGGGTGGGTCTTTGTGCGGATGGCTGAGCAGCGTCCCGGACAGGAGGGGAATCGGCAATCGGATGTTTTGCTGTGTGTGTTTCGGACGTCGTCGGGGATTGGGTGACAGCTGCATATGTGGCAGGCGCAATGGGTAGGTCGGGTCGTGTGGTCGCCGGGTCGGGCAACGAGACCGGAGTATCAGTGGTGGCAATTGTCTGAGGGGATATCCGGCAGCTGAGGAGGTGGAAAACCCCGAGCAGGTGCGGCGAGTAGGGAAGTGGACTGCCTGCGGTGGACTCGGATTCGTGTATGAGTGTCAGGGTGGCCAGAGCTGAGTCTAGCAGGGTTTCTAGGTGTCGGTGGTGAGTCAAGAGGTTGTCCCGAGCTTCCAAGGAGCTGAAAAGTTGGGTGGGCTGCAGTGGGGCGGTCGGACAAGCCGCCGTCCCATTTTGATGGTGGTGGTTAGGTCGTGAGAACATCGATCCCATTCCCCATTTATACGCTCATTTTCTTTCTCCTTCTTTATTTCTTTCTGTGATACTCATTTTCTTGCATGAACTGATTCGCAGTACTATTTCATTCATTTTGCATTCACATTTGGTCTTAGGCATTTTGAGGTTTCAAATTTTCACTTACAGCTATTGTCGGAACGGAAGGCGCGGCGAAATTTCGCCTGTTTTGAGACATTTTCGAAGAATTACCGATAACTTGCCCAGTTCCTGACCGATTCCCATAAAAACTAGATGAATCTACTCAGCTAATTCATACGCATTTCACCGAGTCACGCTCAAAACCCTTACCAACACAATCCACTTCCACCTCCCGAATTCGGAAAAAAAAAAGAGTCTAGTGCGACCCGCTCCCAGCTCCCCCCCATTCCTGCATTCGCCTTTACCTCCCACATTGCCCAAGGCCGCTCATTAGATGTCTGCTGTATCGATCTGGCCAGCTGCCCGACGATCCAAAGTGCATATGTCATGCTCTCGCGGGTGCGACCATTGAAAGGACTCTGTATTCTTTGTCCTTTCAGGCGAAAGGAAATCAGATCAAAATTGAGTCCGTGGCGCCGATTCTGCTGGAAACCGTTGAAAAAAAGAAAAAGAAACCGACCGCGCATCCCTGGGACTGCTGTGGATTTGAAACAGTCGCGTTTTAACTGCAAGTTCATTGAAGCACGCGTTTCAAAATGGATGGAAAACACAATAAAGGCTTAAATACAAGGCCATTGAAGCACGTGTTTCAAAATGAATGGAAAACAGATTTGAATGGACACCCTGTATTCCGGATAGCAAGGGCAATTTTGAACCCCATGCCTCATAATGTATTCCGGCTGTGTTCCGCAGAACCATTTTGAACCCCATGCCTCGCAATGGAACCCACCATCCAGTACATTATTATGTATTTCGGCTGGGTTCAGCAGGGATAATGGAGTACCTGACATATTTTAAGGTTTGAATAGACGCCCTCCATTCCGGATTGCAAGGGCAATGGACACAATTAATTTTGAACCCCGTGCCTCACTATGGAACCCACCAATTATAATAGAGAGTTTGTGGCAGCCACCGGAAGCCACCTCTGGCTGATCCGGTGGCTGCCACGCTGCTGCCGCATATACCTTCTTGCAGCAATTCACCATGCAGAGAGCCATTTTGGAGTCCAGAATGCACTTGACTGCACTCCTCAAACCCATTGTGGAGGAATGGGAGGATATCTTCTAGTTTCAAACAGCATTGTCTTGTTTCACTGTTCTTGCACACACGTAGTGCAGAGGGATGTTAGTTACTGTGCTACAGAAACAAAGGTGGAGTTGTGTGACGTCATACATTCAGCCACCACAACAGCCACAGCCACTGGTTACCGCATGCCCCAGCAGCCACCGGGTGGCTTCCGGTGGCTGCCGCAAACTCTCTAATGTCGAATTGAGTTAATATATATGTGGATTCAATTATGTCCCTGATTTCTTGGTTCCTCGGCCGATGAACAACATTTCAGCCCCACAATAACTAGGACTCCCAAAGGGAATTTGAGTAGAATATAAATTATGAATGGCCTAGGCGACTAGATATTATAGAGATGTATCCAGGGGAGATGGTGGGGCGTAACAAAGAAAGAAGCAAAACAGACCCTTGCCTTTTGAGCGGATGTTGAACGGCTGATCGGGGAGGTCGAAAATAACAATCCTTGATCTGTCGGGTGGCCCCGGAGAGCAAAAGGAAATTAGACTGCTAACATGCGCGAGGCTTGGAGCGGGTGAGAAAAAAAGAGAGAATAAGGAAGCGGGCAAACAGGTACAATGTGATACGAGGGATCTGCTTAATACATGAGGTATGTTGAGATGACAATCTTTCTACACCACCAATTTGGCGGGAGCTCCCACGGACGTCCGAGCTGCCATATTGGGTCTCGTAAGCGGGGAGATCCGACAAAAGCTCCTCGGGATATCAAAAAACACAATCCCACGATGATTCTGGGATCCTATGTCCCTCGGAGCTCCCGACCGCAGCTTTTCGAGACCTGCTTTACCTGAGGATCCCACGAATTGTAACAAAATCACAATATAAAAAGGGAATTTTTCCATGAAACAAGTATATTCAGAACAAGACATGCCTGCGCTTCGCTCCGGCAAAAAAGTATACAATCTTTTTTTTTTACACACCGGGTCGAGCATATTTATGTAACTATCTAACTCATTCCCGCAACATCTCCATCAATACTCGGGCTTCCGTCGCTCGCGAGATTTTGAAAATTAAACAAAAATTGAGAGGTTGATGTAAACACGCTGTCTTACGAAGCTGGAATGCGTCGGTTAGCACCCATCTGGGAGAGTAAAATATATGTGGTAACACACCGAAGGCACATCCTGCCGCCCTCGCAAAGGCCACAACTTCAGTCGAAATGTCCGCGTAGGGTTCGGCCTGAGTAAAATGCCAGCGGTGGTGCGTAGACAGTGAACTCATGCGCAACAATGGTGAAGAGCACCCCGGAACGCGTCGTTGGTGCGACGGAGGGAGCTGAGAGCCGTCCCGGGTCATGCCGACGCATTAAGGCTCGCGGGGCTGAGTTAGTGGTGTCGGGAAAAAAAGAAAGAAATACGCTATCACTTGGTGCCTCGTTTGCCGGACATCGGAAATTTGAAAAAGAATCCCCCTGGCTACGGGGTGCGTTAAGAGCAGACTTGTATACGTAACAGGTGGCCTCACCGGAACCCGAAAATGGTAATGTGAACGTTTACAACTCCCCAGCCGAAGAGAAAGAAGACAGAGGAAGGAAAGATGGGCGAAAGCTCATACCTGCATGCCAAAAACGGGGGTAGCTCGCGTGAAGGTGAAATCGAAAAATTAGTGTGTGACCCTACTTATACGCCGTCGACGCACGTGTACTCGAATGTTGGTGTCGGAAACAGCACTGCTCAAGTTACGCGCCAGGTGATAGCTCGACTAAATTAAACGAGTGAGAAATATAAAAGGGACAGAGGTGGGTAAGTGCATACGGGGAATATGGGACTAACCATACCCGGAGAAATATGTACGCTCAAAAAGCTGGACATCAAAGAATCAAAATCGACAGCATCGAAGAAAGCGATGACTCGCCCGAAGCGCCAGAATCTGAGAAGAAACATCTGAATCCCGCGGGGAAGTCGGTGAAATATCAGCGTAGGATCGCGAGAGCATGGAAGGGAAAGAGCTAACGGAGTAAACACTAACCTGGTGTCAATGCTCCCATTAAATATCAGAGGCTGCGTGTTTCACATCGATGTACTATGCCCCAGATGGAATACCGCTCCAAGGAAGCCCGAAGTCAGGGGAACCCGATGAATCTTGAACAGCTTGAGCTATCTTGCAATTTTTGGAGAGACTCAGAGAGTCACCGATTCAGCCTGAGGTCTGGCAGCGTTTCAAAGGGGGACGATTTGCTCCGAAGCCCGAGAGTTCTCGCGGATTGAGTAGGACTTGCAGCGCCGGCAGCGTGACAGCAGATGCGTCTTGAAGATTGAAGCAAGTCTTGAGAAATCTTCTGGGTCTGAGGTCGAGTCAGATTGAAGATCTTGTATGTAGTCCGCCATCATGCTTGCCCGACCTTGCTGGACTTCGTGCAGGGGCCCAACGGGAATTGTACTGAAGGCTGAAGTGGACAGGGATTTTAAACTCGCGCCTAAAACTTTGTGGCTGTGCTGGGCACACATCTCCCAAGACACTAGGTACAGCCAAAAGATATCGTTTATGCGCAGGCTCTTAAACTGTTTCTGTTTCAGGGCGACCTAGTGGTTTGTTACGTTTTGCCAAGGTCATGGGTTCGAACACCGTGGATTGCATTCTTTTTTTCTTTTTCAAATTTTTGGTGACGCCGGGCCTCCGCGGCGAGCGGTGAGCCCCGCGCAGCGGTCGGGGTCTGGGGTGGAAAACCCCAGCCGTCCGGGCCGGCGCCCGAAAGAGTTCCGTCATTCAAGTACATATCAGCACAAAAAGAGAAAAAAATTATATTCAACACTACTATGTCTCGGAATTTTGAGGGACAGCAGGATTCAAACCACAGTGCAATTGTCATCCCAGCAGAAATGGCGGAGTCCCACGCAGTGTCCTGAAAAATGGAGCCTGAAGATAAAGAAAATCGGGAAAAAGAGCTCCGCGCCAGCGGAAATGTCAGCGCCAGCGAAAGGCACCGCGCCAGCGGAGAGTGCAGCGCTAGCGAAGATGAGGGGGGCAGGGGGAAGCATTCCCCCAGCGCACAGCCACACGTGACGTCACGCGTGACAAAAGTTTCAGGCGCGAGTTTAATGTCCAGTGGACAGCGGGATGGCAGTATGATCGTGAAAGAGGAAAAAGGGCAGCAAGCCCAGACTCGACAGGTCTACCTTTTTCAGTTGGCCTTGAGCGGACGATCATGAGGCGCTGGACGGATTATTGACGAAAACAGGCGATCAAGATCCAAACCTGGCCAGTCGGCAAAGGGAGCCGAAAAGTCGATGCCCAAAGGCCGGGAATTCAGAGGGGAGATGATGAGAGTAGCGGAGGAAGATAACGGGGGAGCGCCTGCCTTATGAGAGGGTTTTGAGCGGCTGATCGGCGACGTTGAAGTTAAACTGGGCCCCGGTTCTTAAAGCGCTAATCTGCTACAAAACCGGGATCAGCCGGCGAAATCAAAAATAAAGGGAAACGGGAAGCCCAAAGAGCAGTCGATGAGAAAAACGTTGCAAATATGGAAGGATACAAACAGGTGCAATCTGATTCGAGGCATCTGCTTAATACACGAGGTATATACTTACACTGTAATACGACAAAACTACCTAAGATAATAGATATAGAACGTGCAAAAGAGTGAAGAAGTAGGAGGGGGGGGGGGGGGGGGGGGGGATGCAGCTTGGGGCTTTAATGACTTGAGAACTTGACTGGCAGGAAATGCAGCTTGAGGCTTTAGTGACTTGAAGACTTGACTGGTAGGCCAACGGGAAACTTGTCAAGTCAAACTGGCGAGGCTTTGAGTCATTTGTAACCTGGCTGCCGTTCTTGAAGTAAGTAGTGTCTTGAGAAAGGGCCAAGTTCCATGGCTTGGAAAGAAGTATTTCTTGAAAGCAAAAAGCTTGCCAGCACAATGGGGAGCTTGGTGAAGCAGAATCTGTTTTCAGAACAAGGAGAGTATCTTGAAGACGCCTCGGGCCTTGATGCATCCATTGAACAAGAAGCTCGAGATGTAAGAGCAGGGGCCAGGTGCCCAAGCCCGACCAGCGAAGGTGCACGGAGGGTCCAAGAACGAGAATGGGGGCCGGGGGAGATGGAAGAAGAAAGGAAAGTGCAGGCAAAATTATAATGTGTTTGGTCGGGTTGATCAACTTCACGTGCCCTGCACAGACCACATCGCTGGACACAAATTTGAGAAAGGTGAAATAACCTCTGCGAGGTGTAATCTTCACACTAACGCCTTATAAAATTTATCTCAGGGCCTGTGTATTCTCAAATTCAAGTTTTGTCGGAAAGAAGGTGGTATCCAAGAGCCATCATGGATGGAAGATCCCCAAACCATTCCAGAGATGTCCGATCAATATTTCGGGGGATGTCCCCCGACATCCGACATCCGACCTCCCGGTTACATCCGATCAAATTGGGGGTGTAGAGGAAGAGAGTCTAAGGTAGAGTACATGGCCACGCCCTGCTCCCATCTTGTCTTTGCCTCTTCCGCCCGAGCTGACTTCTCCGATGCTGTCTTGAAGCTGTTTCGAATCCAGCAGAACAGGCTGCCGGCCGTGTACTGGGTGAAGGAAGCGCAGAACTCGTTGGCAGCAATAGGAACATTGGAGTGGTAGATGATGGCAGATGGGATGAGGATTATGGAGGAAAAAAAGAGAAACAAAAAAGAGGCAGAAAAAGTGAGTGGCATGTTTACCCATGGCCAAATTGACCTGTCTGACCCTCCAGCTGCTGTGAGCGACACAAGGGCACTGGTAAGGCTTCCAGAGGCAGAAGAGGCTCCAGAGAGTGCCCCAAGAGAGAGTGGCACACCCAGAACCAGAGATGTTGCAAGGGACTAGGGGGGAGACAACTGCTGGTAGTGGTGGTGGAAGACAAAGGAAAGACAAAAAGGTGTATAGACGAAATTTTGCCCCAGAAACGGAGGTACGCATCAAGTACAGTTGAATTGCTCATAATGCATAAGGCCGGTGGACCCCCAAACCCTATGCATTATGAGCAATATGCATTGTGAGATTCTTCCCACAGTGTGACATGCGTGACATTTGTCACAGTTTCATTCATTTGTGTTGGAATTTCAGGATGTAGGCTCCTGGAGCTAGAATAATACACTCCTGGAGTCAAGAATAGCTGATATTGGCCACCCAATTGCTCTTTGGAATGAATGCATCGACTGTGCCAGAGGCAAGTCAGCATTATGTGATTGACCTAAATAATAAATTATGGTTGAATAGGGGTTGATTCGGTCAAATTCTCACATGTAAACCATTGATTTGGTTGGTTTCAGCCAGAAATGTCAATCAGACCATGGTTTCAGCTCAGAAATGCACAAAAACCCAGAGAAAATGCCGGAACAGTTCACTCAAAATGCATAAATCTTCCCAAAACCTTATGCAATATGCATTATGAGAAAAATGCATAAAATGCCAGCCTACCAAGTTGGTGGATGCCAAAACCCTATGCATTACATCGCGATTTTGGCACTTTGCTTGTGGATGCTTGTACAGGCTTGTACAAGCTTGTACAAGACCGAAAAGGGCCGCAGGACACCAGACCACAAGACATGTCCTAAAAACCCACAAGACCTCAAAAAAAGAAAAATTCTGACCCATCCTATTGTGCTCTGGGGACCATTTCTGTGAACTTTTTTTTTCCACACCAGACAAAAAGACGAAAAGGTCACAAGACTTTTGCCATTTTGCTGATGTATGAGCATTATGCATTATGACCTAATGCATTATGAGCAATTCAACTGTATGTCTATTGGAGAACCAAACACAAGGCACTTCATTTCAAAATCAAACACAGCTATTCCAAAGCCAAAAACAGCCATTCTATTCCAAAACCAAACACATCTATTGGAAAACCAAACACGGCACTCTATTTCAAAACCAAACACAGCTATTGGAAAACCAAACATGGGGCACTCTACTTCAAAACCAAACACATCTGTTGGAAAGCCAAACACTGCCATTCTATTTCAAAACCAAATACAGGTCACAGTCACGTGGTCGTGTCACTTTCTTCTCTTCCTACTCCCATGCCGCCCCGACAAAAGCCGCCAACACTCGAGGAGCAGCTGGCAATCAATCAGGAACAACTCAAAACTGCCACCACACAGTTGGGCATGTCTCCAACCCCTTCATTGTAGTGGAACTCGGTCTCATTCTTTGCAGCTGCTTTGACTGCTGCCGCCGCAAGACAGTCCAGACCCGCTCAGAAGCTCATACCTCGCCCTAAGGGTCAAGCTGGTAAAGGAAGTGGTTACAATTTGCAAACGGAAATGCGGCTGGGTCGAAAAAAATCACGTTATAATCGCCTGATGGTGCGAGAGACTATTTAATTCACGAAGCTCGATACTCATCCTCGTTAGCATGTGGTCCGCTACAACACAAATCGCTTCCTCAACACAAACAAAACAATAAGAGATCAGGATAAGTCTCGACTAGAGAAGACTATTAAGAATGTGCGTATTTTTCTCTATCTTTCTGCATTGCTAGCCAATTTCTTCTGGGAAGATCCAAAAAGATTTTAAATATTTCCAACGGTTTTCTGGGGGCTGGCCGATTCGAGCATTCATTAAACAACACCTTGCGAATACCCATGACAAGTACAAGCGTGCAGTGAGGCAGGAACGCGCTGCTGAGCAAGACGACAGTGACGATTGGAGTGCTGCGGCACAAGGAAATGGCGAGGAGGTGGACGACCTTGGCTCGGATGCGGGGTGTGAAGAGGATGGGGTTGCCAGCGACATCGAGATGGACACTGTTGATGCCGAGGATGAGCACCAAGACGGCTTCGATGATGGTGCCGGCGATACTGACGGCGCCGGCGCGGTTGACCTCGAGTTGGAAGATTTTCAGGACGATTTTGAAAGTAACAAGAAAGGTGACAAGGTAAATTTTATCGCATTTCGTAGACGACGGCTGACCGATCCATAGGAAAATATATCTCCTACCTCCCCCGAAACCGACAAGGTATATCTATCATCCAATTTTAGCTGATCCTATCCCAGAAACCTCGCCCGGCACCCAAACCGAAGGCAAAATCCGTTGGGGTAATTCCTCTTAGCCCGGTGAGACTTTATTTCCTCACTTTGTTAGTTGCGCTGATGGTCTAGCAGAAGAAAAGAAAGAATTTAGATAGCAAGCCGGAGGAGTCATTGCGTCCACACAAACAGGTGCATGCTCATCCCACCCCTATCTTTGGACTGATACAATCTCTGTTTAGCTCAAGACCGACTCTCCTCAACCTTCGCCGCCTCCGAAGATCAAAGCCTTTTCCTTGAAAGACGTTCCTCGCGAATGTCCCGATACCTACTGCCAAGATCTTGTTCCTGTTCCGCTACCCTCTCATCTGCTCTCCCTCTTTGAACGCAAACACAAGCTCATACAACAAGAAGGCCCAAAAGCTGATGGATGCCGCCAATTGTCTAAACAAATCTGCAGCGCAATTGATAAAGAACTCGAACCCGTTCGCTATTGTACCATGGCTCAAGAGCAAGGTTGGCCTGCCATTATAGATTTTGACCGTCTTCCAGCTCGTATTACTGCAATGTTTCGTGAACTGCGGGATATTTTGTCAATTAGCAACGTCCTGGCAAAGTCTGAGATCTGGAAAGCATTTCTCCAACAGATCGACTACAAGGTCTTCGCATTCTGTCGCTCTTCAGCCTCGTTTGAGGGAGCGTTCCTGGGCACTGGATAGTCATTGATCTGTCTTGTGAATAACATTATCTAACCATATCAATGTAGCTTCGGTCCGAAAGGACAAGATGTCATCATGAATACCGTACAAGATTTATTGAAAATAAAATATCCTGACGTAGAAAATGATCTCTATGAAGCCATGGCTCCCCTCGTCGACACTCCCGATAATTGGGATACTTTCAATGACTCTTCTAATCTGCTTTCAGTGAAGAAATTCACCAAATTTGTCCTTGTCCCGCACATCGCCACGACTCTCATTTCCGAGGATTTAGAATGCACATTCACGCATGCCATGAACACCCTTGAAGATAGTCGGCGTTGTGGCGAGATACTATACCCAAATCAGCCGGAAGAAAAGGTCGACGTAATCGCGACACCCAAGAACGATGAACCATCTGAACCGCTGCGCTTTCGCAAGAAGGTAACTCTAAAGGTGAGTCTTTCCCAACTATCATTCGTTTCGACGCAATTTACATTTTGCTAGGTATCAGAACCCAGAAAAATCACACTCGATGATTTTGCACCTGTAACTAACTTGTTACATCATTGTCTGTTAGGATGACAGCGCCGTCGAATCCCTCTCGAACGCGCCTACTCACGAGGGATTTGACCAAGAAATGCGCTCAGGATGAGCGCAGGAAGAGAGCAAGTATTTTAATTTGTTCTTATTTACAAAATGATGGCTAGTGCCATTAGCTCTGCATATATATAAGAGGCTCTCTTTGAGATCATTTCTATCTTTCCCCCATCAAACCCCCATCCAATTCTCTTTCGACACATGTCAGACCCTGGCAGACCTCCCTTGCCTCCTAAACCTGAATACCCCCAAGGGAATGAAGCAATTCTGGCTACTGGCTAGGAGCCTTTTCCCACTACACTCAAACCTGATGACATAGTCTTCCTCACTGGGAAGAAACCTGATCTTGCCAGGTTTTCTGGGATTGTCAATGAACATGTCCTGTTGGTGAATGGTGACATTGATCCCCATGTTTGATAAAATCACAACAAAATGCATCGAAATGTAATTTCCTGATTTGGATGAGAGCGGTGGACCACATTCCACATCCCATTCGATGACCTCCAGACCTTCGGTACTGAAGACTGCCTGGAGGAATTTTCGAAATTGACCCTTTTCACGGCCCTGTTTGGGGCGCAAGAGCTCAGGACTTTTGATCTGATTGGTCAGCAACCCGAAAGAAAAATCGTCGACGGCCATGGGTGATGTCCATGTCCAGGCAACCACTCTTAAGTGGTTTCCTCATGGATAAAGATAGGTTTATTCTTGGCGAACATTTTTGGAGTGATTTGGGATGATGTGATACACCGCGGTAAGTAACAGACTTCAACAAACGAGGCACGAGTTTCGATGTTGAAGTGTCTGTCTAGGAGAGACTATGTCGCCATGAACATCGTCAAATTCGAAGTTGCTTAGGTCGGGTTACAGCCCCCGGACCTTTGCGATCGTTCCCCTGTGAGCTAAATCCAAATTCTGACCACGGGGAAGCGGTACTAGAGCCGGGTCAATGGCGCTATCAGGAACGGGACACGCAGTGGTCATCGGATTTACTGATCTCAGCCGCAACCTCGGGACTATATAGCTCTCGGGTACGTGTGCGGAAGACGTCCCTGCATTATGCCCTCACTAGGCTCCCAGACGACTGAGTGCGGAGTCCTCCAACCAAATGGGGTGCAAACCCCAGCCGGCAACTGGGTCTCCATTGATGCCAACTCCCTAACTCTATTTTGTCTCAAATTCCGGTGTATTGCCAACTGCCAACTCCTTGCGCCAATCCGGAATTAAATTTCCCCATTCAGTAATACATGACTGTCTCATATACAAGGTACCCGCTGAAACCCATCTATAAGGGTCTCACCATCTGGTCCCGCCTTGACACTAGGAGGACATTTGACCGTGCGAATCAGGAATTCGCGAGTATTTTTCATGCATTGCTTCTGGTCGAGGGTTTCGGAATTGTAGTTCGATCGCCACAGCTCCGCGAATGGTGTTTTCTGCTGCCGCCAAATATCCAGCTGAAGTGGAGTCCGAAGAGCATCTCGGGCACGACACTGCTGGAAGTCAACATCTGGCCCCTCAGAATCATAAATGAGAAGCTTCTTCCCCTGAGCCGGCGCTTCTGGACTGATTATGATCGCCGCCCATACATGCCATTCACCTGGCTGCCAAAACTTTGTTCCAACAGCTGTCACAAACATTCCTATCCACATGCGCCCCGGTGCCTTCTCACGAAAACATTCCGCAAAATACGAATATTTTGCAAGGGACGAGAAACGTTTAGCCCAATGACGGCGCTCAGTTCCGTTCATGAATCCAATATGATGCGGCCAAATCGATATATGCCCGATGGACCGTTCGCCTTCAATGATTTCAGTGGGGCGTTGCCGCAGATCTGTGAGGAACTGGCATATTCGAGAGGCAGTCAGGGCCAATGCTTCATCTACAAAGGGTCAGCGGGAGTGTACTCCTACAAACGGAATTCCTGACCTTGTTCTTGGACTGCAGATGGTGGGAAAGGTTTATGAACTGCATCACGTGCGTGCATTGCGGAGGGCGATATAGCCTCTTCGGAAGTGGAGTTATTATGTACTTCAATCCCGTCCTGCACCATCAGCAGAGCGTCGTTTGATGGAACATGGGTGAGTCCTTCGCCCTTCTCAGTAGTAGGGTCGGCCGTCCCGCCAAGCACCACATTGTGATTCTCGTCTGAGTCAACGCTCATCATGCCCTAAGTCAAATTTGACATCAGGAAGAAATGAGAATCAGAGTTGAATAGCAACTTGCATTGTTTGGCTCATTTTGGGCAGATGTGGCCTCGCGACTATCAGGCATCCCAAGACGCACCACGGGAGCCACGTTTAATGGATCATACGAATGCAGCGTGCGTTCCGCGCTCTTTTCAATCGTGTCGGGCGCCACAACGGCCTCAGGAACATCATCATTCTTGTCCAGGACGGGTGAATCAACGGCCATAATGTCCTGAATCAAACAACATCAAGAAGAAATGAGAATCGAAGTTAAATAGGACTTGCGTCGTCGGACTCATTTTGGCCAGATGTGGCATCTTGAGACCCGCACCTATTAGGCGCCCCAGTAGCTTCGGGAATATGGTCATTCTCGTCCAGGACGGGTGGATCAACGCTCATAATGTCCTGGATCAACATTAAGAAGAAATAAGAATCGAAGTTAAATAGGACTTGCGTTGTCGGGCTCATTTTGACCAGATATGGCATCTTGGGAGGCGCACCTATTAGGTGCCCCAGTAGCTTCGGGAACATCGTCATTCTCGTCCAGGAAGGGTGGATCAACGCTCATAACGTCCTGGATCAACATCAAGAAGAAATAAGAATCGAAGTTAAATAGGACTTGCGTTGTCGGGCTCATTTTGACCAGATGTGGCATCTTGGGAGGCGCACCTAATAGGTGCCCCAATAGATTCGGGAACATCGTCATTCTCGTCGAGGACGGGTGGAGGACTTGCATTGTTGGGCGCATCCTTGACATAACTTTCGGACAACGAGTTCGGTTTGATCATCACACCCCTGTTGGGATCTTCACCCACGGTATGGACCGATGACGGGTGGGGAGCTTGAAGCGCTTCATGATGGAAAAGGCCAGAGCTGGATCCCCGGGATCGGGGCTTAAACATGGAAGAGGTAGACTCCGAAGGCGATGGGTCGGATGGTGATGGCTGCCATTTTGGAGGAAACCCAACGCTTTCATTGGGAGGAAAGGCTAGCGCCGGAAATTCCAATTCCTGAGAAAGCAAATAAGAGAGTGTCATGTGCATGTCTGAATAGTCAGGTTACTTGGTCCTCTGGAAATTTGGGGAGCTCGTCCAGCCACGATTGAGTCTCGGCGTCCTGGGGAAACATTTTCGCGGCTAATGCAGTGTTCCGTATGGCAGCTGCGACAATGGGGACAAAGGTTGTGGACGGAGCGACTCCACGAACCCTTATGATCCAGTGAAGCTGGACAAAGTTGGTATGTATATGCAAGTAAGCAGCTAAAGATGAATGGCTTGCTCAAAACGCGGAAATCCCTAATCTGAATTGCGCAAGGAGGGCAGGAATATGATCTGGGTCCGTCTCCTTGATGATTTCTGGGCGACGCCAAAACGGGAATATATATTTGAATGCGGGGTCGTTGAAGTGAGACATTGCGAGTCTTTCGTCATCGGAGTATTCGTACGTTTCCAATGGAGTGTTCCTGGGTAGAGATGGAAAAGTCGGTAACTCAAAGTTGACAGGCAGTTGAATATTCTATACGGATGATGAGCTAACTTTGTTCACAGAATATGCAGGGGTTGCGCACAGTTGCGTGTCTGGCGGGCAAAATGAGCTGGTTGAGCTTGACCGCAAGGTCAACGGGAAGCAATTTTACGAGGCCGTATAAGGCCGAGATGAACTGGTCAAGCAGTGGGGACTTGGTTACGCGGGTATAATTCTTGAAATGGGTTTCCTGAATCGCGTAAAATCTTTGGCAAAGGAATAAAGATCGCAGAAGGGAAGCACTCACAAATATGGGAAGCGCCCTGCGAACTATCGCCGCGAGATATTCCGGAGAGACCGTCCTGCGTCGACTAGGGCGTCGAATGTATGGCACGATGTGCGCCACGAGCGGATGGTCGAGATACCGAAAGCTGGACGACACGGTCTTGTTGGGATACTCGAAGACGGTGTCTTCCGTGTAGTGCTTAGTAAGAGTTACGGCCCCAGGGAGAATATCGAAGTCGGAGGCAGCGATATTCGCGTAATACCGGACTTCTTCGGGTGCCAAGGGATTGGGTGGTGAGAGGGATACAGACCTGCCGACTGCATGTCCAGCGGGTCTATCTGCGCCAGATGAAGATACCCGTCTATCAACATGACTAACGCCATCGAGGCGACGTCCTTCTCGAGCGCGGGCCACAGGCGGGTATGCGGATGCGGAGGCGGCGGGTGGTGGTGTGGCTGCTGGTGGTTGCACTGCTCCTCGACGTGCCGCCGTCGCCCACGCGGGCGGTTGAAGAAATGGGCTTGCTCCGATTGAAACACCGTCTTCGCTGTGTCCACCTGCACCTGCTACAGAGCGGACCGTAGCATTCCCTCTTGGTGCCGACGCATCGCGCCGCTCCCGCACACCACCCTGGCGGCTGGGGGTGCCCCCATAGACAGGGACTACGGCGGCGCCGCTATGGAAAGAATGGCGCTTACCCCTGTGCAGTGGGCGGCTGTAGACGACGGGCGCGGCCACTGGTCGCTGCGTTGTGGTCCGGTGTACGATACGTTGCTCGCTGGCCTCGTCGTTGCACAGTTCCATAACGGAAAGACGCCCGTGGTACCTCCTGTCGTCGTTATGCATGTTTCCGTAGCTGACCGCCGGTTGCTCTGGCGGGGGGGACGAGAAGCGCGCGGTGGGCAGCCTTCTGGGGGCGGCCGGGATCCACTCGTCCGAAGGCTGGCGAAATGTCAGGGGATTGGGTAGAAGCGTGCGTTCGGTGGGGACGGGGAGACCATGCGTCGAACGCAAGGGTGCTGCGGAGACGACGGATGATGGGGAAAAGGCGAGGGGGTCGGGAAAGAAGGTTTTTCCGACGGAAACTACAGCATCGTCGTACGCAGATCCCGTCGTCGCCATCCGTCGGCGTAGGCTGGTTTAGAAAAGATGCGGTGCGTCGAGTTTTGCTTCGGCCTCGAGCAAGCACTGGCAACAGTGGCAAGGGAGTGCCACGCGGAATGGTGATGTCACTTGTGTCATCATCACGTGCCAGTCGCTGACTCAGAAGACGTTCCGGTGTGATCCGCGCTGTCAGAAAATGTAGGTATCACCCTAAGGATAATTCTATTGGTTTCCAGCAGAAACCTCCCGCTTTAGGAAATTTTGCGGAAATCTCAGTCATCGACTGATATACATACTTGGGATTAAGCATTGTTGACCCGCTCAGCTGGCGCACATTATTTTCCGCGGCCATGCAAAATCACGGCACTTGATCTTCAGGATTCCATTTTCTGTGCACATAAGATTTCAGGAAGCCCATGAAATCAGCTGCAGAGTGCAGGGGACTTTGTCTTCAATTAATCGACTGTATAGTCGTTCACAATCAATCTGCCTAATTTTTGGTGAACCAGAATTGCAAATCCTCAGATCACCAAGGACTTCACAGCAGTTGAATCAGAGAGATGTGATGGTTAAAGAGACTACCACGAGTAAGATATGTGCTCAACGATCAAGGAATCCGAGAATGGGCTCATTCGGCATTATTCGGCATTCATGCCACCATCACTGAGGGGTTCCTGGAAACCCGGCTTCCCGATAAGGTTTGGAGAAACCGTAGAATTATCCTCACCCTAATTGAGATCGGGGCTGATTCCGGTCAGGCAACAAGAAGAGCGAGAGAATTCTGCTGAATTCACTACATTCCGGCCCGTCCTAAACTTACCATGAGCCTAGGTCACTAGCCACAGCTAGGCAGACCACTGTGGCTAGCCGGCCTAGACAGATTTCTGTAGCTCTGGCTAGGCCACTACACAGAGCTACACAGACCTAGTTTGAGCTACACACAGGCTTTTTAGGCGACTACACTCATCTAACCAGAGAGTGACATTTTCGGCTTGCAAAACGGGCTTGCACCAGCGCAAACGGGCATTTTCGGGCTTGGGCGTGGATTTGGATGTGAGCGCAAGCCCAAGCCCGTTTGATGGCTTGGCAAGCCATTTTGCGGGCTTGGCACCAGCCAAAAAATGAAAGCTGCAGAGCGCAAGCCGTGTCGGCGATGAAGAACCTCCTCCACCCCCGGGCCCGACTTTGCGCGACCGTGTCGAGCGCTGTGAACGCTCGGATGAGGACCCGTTTGTGGGCGTGTCAGAAACCGCACGTCCTTTCGTTCAGCGGCTGTCCATCGGAGGGGGCAGGGAAGCATGCATCCACATGTACCACCCTGAATGCTTGGTGTCTGCACAGCGGGCTGAGGAGGAAGTCATGTGTGCCTTGTGTAGCACATGAGAACGCAGTCACCACAACACTGAAAAGTTAACTCGTCTTTACGAGTATGCGTTGGAAGAAGGACTATCGATGGTTATCTCAAAAAGTAACCGGAAACTCGCCTTGTTTGATCACAACTGCTAGAATATTTTTGGTCTAGCTACATCTAGAGTATTTTGGGCGTGCTGTTTGGCTCAAAAAATCATTCGTGTCGCGGTTCGAACGCGTTCACCAAAGTCCACCGAGGTTGAACCCCAGTCAATATACCCTATGCTGAGGTATGCCCCAGACTGCTCAAATCCGCCCACCCAAAAAAGGTGGCGGAAATGGGCGGATGTGAGCATAAATTTGACCATATGGCATATTGAGATTTTTGTCAATCTGTCTCAATACAGTAAATGCACAACTTTCAGCTTATGTGAAGGTTGATGGCCAAAATTGGGTGGTAGAATCCCGGAGTGTCTAAATTGTTTCTCCGAGGGTGGGGGCAGCAGGGTTCAAACCTGCGAGCTTGCGCAAAATGCTTTATGTTAGCATAGCACATTTGCCTGGGGCTGTGCCTTGAGGATGCCATCCTACCCCAAGCGATGGGTTCGCATTCGAGCGAGCGGTACTATTTGGATGGTACCACATATGAACACGGGGGGAGCCCAGCATGCCCTCGTTGCGATCGTTGGTCGAGGGTATGACAAGTATTCCGCGCGGTGTTCGAATTTGGCCTGGCCTGGCCGCTCATCACCATCTTTTATCCGATTTTTTTGGCCTGGGATGGCGGTCCCACATCGAATTTCTTATCCGGAATCGGCCTGAAATAGGGCAGATTTCGGGCATTTTTCATCCGAACTGAAAACTTGGCCGGACAGGCATTTGAGCTGATTGTCGGGGGTCCTCCTTACCTGTCAATATTCTAGGTGGTGAGAACCTGCCTCGCCAGCTAACGACACTTTTCGCCAGATTCGATCTCACGGATAGATTTAAAAGCTACCCTATCTGCCATCTATGCCACAAAATATATCCCGCTCAATTTTAATTCGAGGCACCCGACCCATGCGCTCTTTAAGATTTCGATGTTTTTTTATCACAGTGTTCATTTTGCAACTACGAAGGAGAGAGGCACAATTTACCCGTGTATTGGCCGTTGGCTAGCTCACAAGTTCAATATCTGGTGGAATGTCTGGTGAAAAATACTGTTCAATTTTAATTTGAAGCGCCTGACCCATGCACTCTTTAAAATTCGATGTTTTTATCAGAGTGTTCATTGTCCATCTATGATGGAGAGAAGCCCAATTTACTCATGTATTGGCCATTGGCTGGCTCAAGTTCAATCTCTGGTGAAATGTCTGGTGAAATATACCGTTCAATTTTAATTTGAAGCGCCTGACCCATGCGCTCCTTAAAATTTCGATGTTTTTTTATCAGAGTGTTCGTTGTCCATCTATGATGGAGAGAAGCACAATTTACTCATGTATTGGCCGTTGGATGGCTCACAAGTTCAATATCTGTTGGAATATCTGGTGAAATTACCTCTTTATAAAATTACGCAACTCCGTCCGAAGCCTTTTAAACTCCGCTTTCGGGGGATCAGGCCCGAGGCTTTGGAAGCGCTGGGTCTAGACCTTTAGAAGCGCTCCATAAACGGCGCTTCCTCGGGGCTTTTGGCCCGATGATCAATTTTAAGCGCGCGCGCCTATAAAAGTGTACACAATGCCAAACTCCGCTTTGCCCGGGTATCAGCATTAAAATTTCTTCAAGGGCCAAACTGGCGCTAATGCTAACTATCAATCTGCCTTGAGTATTGGCAAATTAGAATTTAGCAATGATGAAGTAAAGTACAGGCCAAACTATTGAAAACCTCATGAAATTCATGAAAACTTCAGTGTCTCACAAAAAGAAACCCATTTTTCATGCTTGAAATTTTCTGGGCCCCAGTTTTACCTAGGTTTTCCCCCTAGGCTTTTTTTGTCTGCACAGATCTGCTAGCCAATTTAAAACTGAGTGAACTGAACATAATTTCTGGGGGGATATGGCCACATAAATGAAAAAAGCACTGAGGCCGTGCCCTGGCCAATTTATTTTTCTCTGGCCACTGATTTTTGGAAGTGGCAGCTAGGTGATGTGCGCCATAACAAAATTTCAACCTATTTTCATTACCGACATTTGTGACCCCTAAACCTCATCGATACCACTGTACATCGCAAATTATATCTCGTCGTTCGTCTGCTGATTGTATTATTTGCTTTCTTATGCAAACGGCTGTAAATCCAGAATTTTCACATTTTTTGAATTTGTGTGATCAATAAAGGGGGAGGGGGACCGCTCCGCGGTCCCCCGACCGCTTGTATAGCATTCAATTTTAATCCCAGGCACCCGACCCATGCACTCTTTAAAAGTTCGATTCTTTTTTTATCACAGTGGTCGCTTTCCATCTACAAAGGAATTTACGCGTGTATTGGCTGTTGGCTGGCTCACAAATTCAATATCTGGTGGAATATGTGGTGAAATATACCGTTCAATTTTAATCCGAGGCGCATGAGTCATGCGCTCTTTAAAATTTCGATGTTTTTTTATCAGAGTGTTCGTTTTGCATCTATGATGGAGAGAAGCACAATTTACCTGTGTATTGGCTGTTGGCTGGCTCACAATTTCAATCTCTGGTGAAATGTCTGGTGAAATATACCGTTCAATTTTAATTCGAGGCATGTGAGTCATGCGCTCTTTAAAATTTCGATGTTTCTTGATCAGAATGTTCGTTTTGCATCTACGAAGAAGAGAAGCACAATTTACCCGTGTATTGGCCATTGGCTGGCTCACAAGTTCAATGACTACTTCAATCTGGTGAAATATAGCGTTCAATTTTAATTCAAGGCGCCCGACCCCTTTGCTCGTTAGAAGGTCAATATCTACTTCAATCTGGTTAAATATCCAGCTCGATTTTAATTCGAGGTGCCCGACCCATGCGCTCTTTAAAATTTCGATGTTTTTTGATAAAAGTATTCGTTTTGCATCTACGAAAGAGAGAAGCACAATTTACGCGTGTATTGGCCGTTAGCTAGCTCACAAATTCAAGATCTAGTTCAATATCTACTTGAATGTAGCGTCCAATTTTAATTCGAGGCTAGATTTTTTTCACGATGAGTGTCTGTAAGAGCGCTGAACATTCCTCGGTGGCCTAAACAAAATGCGGCTGCTCCATATGCGAAAGTCAACATGGTGCATTTCCATTTTAAGATTTTAAAGATTCTGCTAGCGGTTGTTTGTACAAGTTTCCTTTCAATGCTACCCGTCAGTAAACTAATAAGTCGCCACCGGGCACTACCTCGCAACACCATAGAGTGTTCGGTTTTATGTTCGCTCCGGCTGTGATTCATGACAAATCTCACTCCCCAAAGAACGGTTAGTGGATGGAGCAGACGTCGTAGTTCTCTCGGCGGATGCCAAGCTAAACTTTCGGAAGTAAAGGCAGTTCGACTCAGGGATGTAAAATCGGGTGGATTTGGCGAGACCAATGTTGCAAGTCCCGGATCACCGCAAAAGCCGCAGGAATTATCGATTAGCTGGGAGATTTTGGTGAATGATGAAGGAATCGAAGGGAATGAATGGACCGAACAAAATTTTTGACATGTGGAAAAAAATTCAAAACTCATAGATTTCGACCAGGTTGTATGGGCGGTATACTTTCTAGAAAATACCATTAAAACGCCTGAAAAAAACACGTTGTAATGGCGACTTGAAAAAAGAAGCAATGGAGGATTCCGCGATTTGATACGATCATCATGTGTTTGTCCATGTGCCAAAAAAAAAAAACACAATGAACCACGGGCCACAAGAAAAAAAGGCTTCGAAAGTCACTGTCCCTAACATTAAATCTGTTCTTCTGAATCCCTCCTACGGTTTTACAACCAATAAACCCCGAGTTACCTCGCCACATCCGCCGAAATCAGGCAGCCGCAGCTCCGTGACACCGCAAACTGTCGCTACCGCTCCCCTTGATGATCCAGGTATTTTATCCTTCACCAGTCCATGAAAATCTCACTCACAAAAAAATATGGTAGTCCAAAAAAGAGGCCAGGAACCCTTTGTCCGCGTCCATCATGGTCAACCCTTCGACGAAATGACGTTTGTCCCCGAGGCTTTTGAGATTCCTGAAGACGGGCGTATCAAGCTCTTTGTAAACAACGTAAATTTTATTTGAAATAAACCGCCTCAATTCTTACCAATAATTTAGCTGGGACCGATCTCTGGCCTTGAAATCGAACCTGGCTCATCGACAATTCCGCAGGATGGACCCTCTGCCTCGACTCACACTGTGTCCGGTGCAGGGACCATTCAGCGGGAGGAGATGCAGACCCCCGCGGTGAAGTGCCTTCGTGAAAAACTTGCAACGAGGGATGGCTATGAAACATTTACAGCACATCGAGGTCATGTCTTGTCTAACCCTGACATTGTCAAGGATTGGCAGTTTGCCGTGAATTTCACGAGAGATTATAACAAAGCGAAGACACCAGTGGTACTTCTCTTGTTCTATGAAATTTTATATCATGCTAATGCATTGCGACAGAAAATTAACAAGGAGGCTATTAGTGCAGCTCTAGGTATTCGCTCCACCTGGCTCGCGAACGCACACACTGCCATTGGCACGTATGGGCAGGTACCAGAGGTAGCTGAAGTGTCGACCCGCATCGATCCTTTGCCGGGTGCTACAGCCTTGTTTGCGTTCCTGACGGGGTGGAAAAAGAATCACCCCATTATGGGGTGGTCATCGAAAGGATGACCCGATAATTTGAGCCTCAAGACAGGTGGAGCTAGCTACAATAGTTAGTTTTCTCTCTCTCACTCTCTCAATCCTATCATTCTCTCTTGTATCCGCTATGAACTTGCATGTTCCTCAAATTGCATGCAAAGAATCCAAAGTATAATGCTGTCGCGGACTCTTTACAGGAACCCTGATATGAGAATGAGCATCTCCGAATATCCTCTAATTTTATTTTGAGTATTTTGAGGCGGAAGGTAAAGGTTGTCATGAAAGGGAACATTATCTCCCCATTGAAGTGCACATTCATTGGCTTATAAGATCTGAGCCGGAGAAGACGCTTTAATTGCATTAACATAACGAAAGATTGCCCGAGAACGTTGTCGGCATGCATTGAGAATCACAAAACACTGCGTGAAACCGCTCACTGTCACTTTTCGGGTTATGAGGACTAATAAATGCGGGAATTTGGTGCATTAATGCGGTTAGATCCGGTTTAGAACATAGAAGGATGCTTAATCAATTCTACGCACCCAGACGGTGGGCTGTGTCAAGCACTACAAATGTTTTCGGCTTCAGGACCACGTGACCTGTTGCGGAAGGACAAGTTGGCGCGTAGCACAAACGTGAACACTCGTGGCATACATTCTGACTCGTTTTTCTGCGGCTTTTAGCTGCTAATAAAGTATTTTCATGTCCAGAGCTTGTTCATTTAACAGCCCACCGTAGCCAGGCACTCCCGAGAAGGGTTTTGGGCATCTGCAGGCGTTCGGGCACTGGGGGGAATCTCCTCTGGGCTAAGGAATCTGAAACCCTCGAGAGATGGGGGAACTCTTTGAGATTCGTCCGACATGGCAGAGAGCTACTTTCAGTGGTGCTATTGGCAATGCTGTAACATTCGAGAGCGGATGCCAATTTCTATGAGTGTCCAAATGCACATTTATTCCCGCGCACAACACATGACCCAAAATTGTATTTCCGCACAATAGACAGGATGTGCAAAGCCGCACAGAGCCGCATGCGGCTTTTGTGCATTGTGCAAAGCCGCATAATAAACCAGAGGATTTATGAGCAAATCCTTGGTTATTCCGATGAAATATGAGTAAATTAGGTGCTATGCAGTTCACTGAACCACTTACTTAACATAAGGTGCACCACTTTCAAGTCATTATTTGGCTTCGCCACAGCTGCTGTGCGGTTATGACCGCAATACTGCCATTTTTCAACCATATTCCACACTTCATCCTTCCACCTGGTGCCGGAATCAATACAGACAGCTTCAAAGCACTCTATTGCAAGGTTTGGATACATAATGGATACGGAATCAAAAGCCGCACGGTGCTGCATACGGCTTTGCACAATGCACAAAAGCCGCATGCGGCTCTGTGCGGCTTTGCACATCCTGTCTAATACAAGCCCGTTTCAGCCAAAACCCGCAAAAATTTGAACCATGTACTTACATTGCGGGAAAGGGGCTGAATTTGTGCACAAGGGAACCAACCAATAATGCCCATCACAATTCTGTTTATTGCACGGGTGGACAGATGCCGAGGTCCCGAAATCAATAGTGGCCATTTCTGTGCTCTACGCGGGCGGGCGGATGCCGAGGACAGCCGGGTGCATCACTAGTCGCCATTGGGCCAGGAGAAAATTTGGGCCCTTTTCCCCTTTCTTCAGTCAGGAAATCTATGTGTCTAGCTGGCCTTCTTGTCTCTTCCCACCAAACTAGAAACCTAACTCAGCCTGCTGTCCTTAATGCTGGTTGGTGGCAAGTAAACATGTTCATACTCACTTTTATAAATTGGTTTTTAGCTGGTCAAGCTAGAACCCCTGGTCTTTCTTTCATGTGCAACAGCTGTGTCTGTTCAGCCCTGTAATCTCCATGTTTGACTGGAAATTGGTTGGCCACTGGACATGATGTTTATATGACCGCTTCTTGTGAAACTGACAAGAAATAGTGTCAAACAGGCCTTTTTACCTGTGTGTGTTTGCCTAGACTGCAGTGGATTTTTTTCCTGAGGTCATTTACCAGTTTTGATTCACAGCTGAGTGGGTGCAAAATTGGCACAGACAAACTGCGGAAACTCCATTTTTAGGCCATGCCCAGTTCAGGTTCTCATTTATACAGGTGTGGGGAATTCCCTATAGGAATTAAATGAAGGACTGTAGTTCTGCACCTGCCTCGAAGCTGTAAGTCGCAACTCTGTGTTAGATGGGGGCTTGTGATACCCAACTTCGATCATCGCGGTCGCCCGGACAGGTATGTAACAATGGTATGATGCTAGTTCCTGAGAATACATACACATGAATATTTCAAGACTTATGTTCAAACCTCAATTTTCTGTGCCCAGCTGCCGGGCCACCAATTAATGTATCAACAGCCATGTACATGTCCCTTGTTGTTCCCGAAAGTGACAGTCATCCCTGGGCCTGAAGATTTTATGAGTAAGCCTCCAAATGTATTCTGAGCAAGGTTTTGGAGCAAAGGAAACAACTGCATAAGCATGCCACCAGTGAGCGGAATTATTTCGGTTCATGCTTGAAATTGCTCGGCATTTCTCGGCCCGAGTTTTACCTCTATTCCTTATCCGTCATGTAAAAGTGTTCCTTTTGACATTCCGCACAGATCTGCAAGACAGATTTCGATTTGGATCAAAATTGAGCAGGGTAAAAAAATCTTATCTTACTTTCAATTTGGCCACTGGCGGGGAAATAACGAAAAAAGTGGGTGACTGTGGCTGTGTATAGGGCCAAAATTTTTTCTCCGACCGATTTGGCCACTAATCTTTGGTAGCGGCAGCTAGGTTACTGGCACCATAGATGGTGGGTGGATTCATCGTCCGACCCCGACGATTCAGCATCCAGATCGGTTAATTCACTGTCTGAATCTGACTCGGCCTGTTTGATGGCTTTCTTTGAACGCTGAGTTCGCCGACGGCTGGTCGGGGCAATGTCAACAGGCAATCTCTGAATCTCTTCCTCGTGAACCATGCGCCTGGGAGATTCGTCCCGGTGGACCATTCTGTGCTGGCCTTCGCAATTAAGGATGGGCTCATGTCCTACCTTGAGTCGCCGTTGAGCCAGACATGGTGTGTCCGTGACGCTCGAGTCCCAATTGTGGCCCCCCAAGGCCATCTACTACGGTTATGTCCGATGCAGAATGCCTCGGTCTCGACGTCGAGATCAGCCGTCTTCGGATCGAACTGTCTGATGAGCCGGCGCAGGTCAAAATGCGAAGCCTCCTGGCCCTCTCAGGTCATCTGTTTTTCTTCCTACTATTATTCAGTTACTAAGAATATTATTCCAGGCTCTTCTTCTCAGGAAACTTCGTCACAGACACTCCTGACAAAAGTTTCTGAATCGGGCGGCTGGAGGTGCTGAATGGTCGCAGGGGAAATTCAGACTCCGATGATTATATCATAAGCAGGCACTTACACGGTGGCGCGGTTAATCACAGACTAGGATGACGACGACCCAGAGCTCGATTTCAACATCATGACCATGCGGAAAGAGGTGTTCACTTATTCGGACGGCCATCTCCAGTCCGGCTCCGTAGATCGATACACTCCAGTCGAGGAGATGAATGTTTTGATCTGCGATAAATTTGAGCCTCCATACAAGCTCACGAAAAGCCGACCAGCAAATCTCGATTAGACGTGTATCCCATTTCCCAGAGCAGTAGCCAAGACCTGGAGAATTGGCAATGGCAAGGACACAGGGCATTGCAGTCTGTTAGCCAGTGAAAATTCGATGCCCTCTCTTGCGAGCGAGGCGCAGCGCAGAAAGAGATTCAATCCATGAAAATCAAGTACGGTAAGCGTTGGAGCGCAGCAGTGATCTGCTGTAGGCTCATAGGTGCAGGACAGTGGCCGCACAAGGGCAGAAAGCGGGAACGACGCGTCAAAGGAAGAACGCGTCGAGGCGAGCCGGCTCGGAATCAATGTATGGCTTTGTCTACTAACAGTGTGGATCTACTCCACATCAATGATTCTACGCGCGCACATCAAAATTCTACCCGCCCGTCAGTTTCCATCAATCAATTCTACGCGCATTGAAGTCTCCAGAGACTTCAATCATGACCTGATGAAAGTGAACAGGCGCGTAGAATCGATCAATTTGATAGTTGGGCGCGTAGAATTGATGTGGAGTCCCTACAAGCTGCTAGTAAATAGCGACATACATCCCTCCCAAAACAGCCTTACCTTATTGACCTCATTACTTCACCTCTGTGCTTCCAAAAAAACCGTGGAGGTGTGGTGGTTCATTGAGTATCTATCTATATAATAAAATGGGGGAGATAACGAACATCAAAGAATGTTCGAAAATCTCACGCCCACGGCATCTGACCGGGACTCATGCCGAGCCTAAGTCGAGAACGCGCCGAGCCGAGAAGAGCCCCGGCAGTTGAAGTATGCCGCAGCGGGGCCGAGCCGGGCCCAAAGAAGCCGCAAATTTAGTGAGCCATATTCTTTGCAATGCTGATGCTTGAAGTCGCAGAGCTCAAGCCAAAATGGTGGGGAGTAATTGGGCAATGGGAGGGTCGGGACCAGAGGCAAGGGTCAATGCCAAGCAAGGTTGAAACTTGAGAGCCGCCGGGTAAAAAGGGCCCAGGCAGTGGGAGCATGCCGAACCAAGCTGGAGGTTGTCTCGCAGATGCCGAGGAGAGTTGGAAGCTTCAGAGGGAGGCAGCACAAATTTTATGGCAAATACTTAGTACAAAAAAGGGTGTGATAGCTCTATGGCAGGCTCAAGGGAAAGAGCTCAAAGAGGAGTTGGAAAGGAGGAAAGGGTCCAGGGTGAATAAAGGGGGGAAAAGTGGTCTGAGAGAATGGAATGACCGAAAACCAACTCAATATATTTCTTTCAACTTACCAACACCCGTGAATTTATTCACGGGGTTGAGCTAGTCGTTTTATAATATTTTCTTGAGATTCCGTGCCCTTAGCGTACGGATATATTTGCAACGTTGGGAAACCATCAACATCACTGTTCAGTCTCGGAGCGTCCATGCTGTGAAACAGAAGGGCCAAAAAAAATTGAAAATATTTCAGCATGTAGACTAAGGGGGAGATTGACCCACATTTCTGCCGAGGTAAATCTGGGAGACATATAAAATGTTGTGGTCTCCGAGCACTTCCAGTACTGCACAATATGACAAGCCGAGCGTCGGCACACAAAAGTGGACAGCCTTCTACGCGAGTCTACGCGAGCTCGGGTCAACCAGCGAGAGCCCAGCCGACATCAGTTTCTACCCGATTCCCCGGAGACGGGCCGGTCCCAGCGGATTTGATCTTTTGGGAGATCGGAGGGTGTTTCGGAGCATTCGAATTATATTCAAGACTCCGCATATTCGTTGCAGATGATGTAAGGAATGAGATCTCGGCAAGACGACAAGGCCGGTTAGACCCGCCTCCAGAGCTTATAACAGCCTTTGTGCATATCAAGGTTTTGCGTGCTGGTCAGTATGACCCTCAAATCTTGGTTAGATTGAGAATTGTTTCAACCGACCTGGAGGAGGATGAAACTATGTGCCTCACATTTGACAATCCAACCATAAAAATGAACTTCAAATCGGGAATCCTGGGTGCTGCCCTCACCTTGTTGCAGAAAATCCCCAAAAATGCTCCCCTACTCCTGTGTTCTTCATCTGACTTTTTGCTCAAAACACTTATTAAGGAGCGAACAAAATCTGAAAATGACATGTTGGACCCAAGCTTCCTATTGTTCAAGGCAGTGTTTGCAGCTCTCAATGAGCGAGTTGCATGGACACAGTTCAAGCAAACAAAAGATATTTTACCTGTTACCTTGGGGGTCAATGAATGCCCTTCACTGGAGGTTGATACCCAAATTGATGTAATGTTCAATAACCCCGGAATTCTAATCTCACAAGGCTCCCAGCGAATCTTTACAAAAATCATCAAGGGTGGCCACCCAGAACCACTGAGAAAGTCAACATTCATCAATCTAGACCGCATCAGGTGCTCGGTACATGAAATTTCTGATTATACCCCAACAGATGAAATGATTTGGAAATCTATATGTTCAATCAATTTAAGACGACTTCACCGTGAATTATTCTGGAAGTCAATTCACAATATTTTCAGAGTTGGTGACTTTTGGACACATATTGATAATCTTGAAATAATGGCAATCTGTGAAACGTGTGGTGTCCCTGAAAATCTAGAGCACATTGCAACGGAATGTGAGACCTCTGGTGCAAAATTGATTTGGAAATTGACCCAGAAACTCTGGCATATGAAATATCCTATGTGGCCTTCCCTCAGCTGGGGGCTTATATTGGGGTGTAATCTTGTTAGATTCAAAGACTCAAAAGGCAAAATTATACCTGAGATGGGAAGATTATTTACCATTCTAGTATCCACTGCATGGCACACAATCTGGAATATTCGCAATGACAAAGTTTTAAAGAATCCAGACCGAAAGATGACAGATGTTGAGGTGCACAATAAATGGCTGAAATCTGTTAATTCCGCACTAGGACGAGATCAAATCCTCACCAATAAATTGAAGTTCGATAATCTTGCGCTGAATAAGGATCTTGTCCTAAGAACATGGAGTGGTCTACTAATGAATGAAGACTCGCTGCCGGATGACTGGACATACACAGTGGGGGTTTTAGTGGGTATACAGCCATTGACATTGAAAGATTCAAAAAATGGGATAGGATAATTTACTGAGGCTGGAGTCCCACACTATGGTAATTGTGCGTAATGGCATTTCCTCCCTGGACAACTTCCCTGGCATTAACTGGAATTTTCTGGTAGACCCAGCGGATGACTTTGGAATGCTTCTGCAGACTGAATGTCATTATCCCAAACGCTCCAAAAAAAAAAAAAAAAAAAAAAAAAAAGAATTATATTCAAGAGGGTCCCACATCTTTCCCCGGAAAAAAATGGCCAAGGAATGCGCCGGCTTTGCAAGCATCCCGAGCGGGGCCACAAGGGCGCATCAATTGATTCGAACGCAATTGAGTCGGGGGAGTGTCGAAGTCCGGTGTCTTTCCACTGGCAAATAGGGTCCCTGTGAGTGTCCCTGATGCGTATGTAGATGGTATGTGTATTTTGCTGGCCCGGCAGAGCCTACTTTTGAGATTACAGCTATTGGCAGTACCGAAGGCGCGGACGGAAATTTTCCGTTTTGGGCTGTTTTCAAAGAACTCCCCATATCTCATTGGGTTTTTCCCGGATTCACATGAAACCTATATAGATCTACTCAGCTAATTCATGCGGAATTAGTGATAGAAAAAAAGTTGTAAAAAAATTGTATATTCAGTGACATTGGTTTAGGGGGGCATTTTGGGGATCAATGCAGTCTATAGACATTTATGCAAGTTCAAATGGCATAGATTTTGGCCAAGAAAGGCGTTTATTCCATTTCAAAAGATGTCACGTTCTTGTCGCGGCTCATTTCGGCATCCGGACGTCGAGACAAAGATTGTTGGGGTGTATTGGGCAGGGATAAGGGAACACTTGACGAGTTTAAGCTTTCTGTGATGGCATGCATACGCGACGTGAGCTTGCAATTGCGACTTGGTAATATAGTCCATAATGTAGTACAAAATTGCTTTACTGATCCAACGGAGAATTTAACGGCGCAACTTGGTACACGGATGGCTCGCTCCTAGAAGGTCGGGCTGGAGGGGCAGCGGTTCGGGTGGAGAACAGAATATTGCAGGAGAGCATATTGGTGCCATTGGGCGATGGACAAGTCGCCGAGGGTGAGGTGGAGGGACCAATCCGAGCAACAGAGCGCGCGCTTACAGCACGTCATTTCCGTGATCGTATGTACACCGCCATTCGAGCATTTCGTTGATCAAACGTCAAAGATTTAAATTTTTAGAATGTGTCGTAGAACATTCGGAATATGTCAAGTTAACGTTTCAAAAACGTGCTAGAGAAAAACATTATTACAACATTCAGACTGCGTTGTACAAACATGGATAAAAGGTCAGAAGTATGCTGTCGGATACATTCGGAGTAATAGAACGCACATTCCTCGTAGAAGCCAACAAGGAAGCCAATTCGGGATGAAGGGTGACTGGTTAATATTGCATCAGTTCTAGAATTGTTGATGACCTGGGCAGGAAAGGCCCGATGTTTGGTATTAATGACCCGTGTAGAAAGACTGAAGAAACGGGATTTCACAGTTCAATTTTATAAAAGACACGACACAAAACGGTGAAATAAAGTAGTTGTAACTCGTATGAATCAAGGAGGTCCCCATAGATGAGCATTCAATGGGTTCCAGATGAAGCTTGCGATGTTTTACCAATTTGTCTCGAGCCATGGCTTGAGCCGGGCCGAGCCAAAGCTGTCTGAAGCCAGCGGCTTAATTCACAGCCGAGTCGCGGCAAAACTAGAGATTCCATAGTCTCCCGTAGTCATACTTCACAAAAATTTTTGATAGTCGATAAAATTTTAATATGGAGTCTGATTCTGTTGGCACGGGCAAAGCCGGACCCATGGCGGTTTCATCGGGGGGCGCCAAAATGTGGACCATTGAAAAGGCAATAGGATCACGCGTTTCAAAATGTAATCCAGTAATTGTGGTCTAGAAAGCGCAATAATGCCTCTGAGCGCGATCTGACTAGGTTTAAATGTTCACAGTAACCAGGGCTATCCATTTCTGAGACGCGCGGCTTAGAAAACTGCCCTGGGGCTTCATTGAAATTGAAATGGTCTGCAGGATGTCAAGTCATGCGTTTCAAAATGTGGACTATTGAAAAGGGAGTAGGGTCACACGGTTCAAAATGTAACCCATTAATTGCGCTCTGGAAAACGCAATAATGCCTCCGAGCGTGATCTGAATAGCTTTAAATGTTCGCAGTGATCATGACCATTTTCATAGCCATGATCACTGCGATAGGACTTCACTTGGTGGATGGGGCCATGGCATGTACTTCAATATTTTACTCATGTCTCTCCATTCTCACCACGATCCATTACCCCAAACCACCTGATTTTGGTGTCCTGGACATTCGGATTTTTTCTGAGAGTTACCAGTGTCTAGGGAACAAAGTGACCATATAGGTAAGTCCTAATACTTCCCATTGGTCCACCCGGAAGTTATTTTGGTCGTCCTGCGAGTATATCCCTCACGCGACACGCGAATAGCTGGGAAAGCTCGTTCCCGCCATCCCGATCCCCTCAGAGCCAGATTTCCATGCCGGTCCTGTAGCATGTATGCAGCTTCCAACTACTCGCTGTGACCAAAAGTAACCGGAAATTTGGTTTTGAGAGTTTCTGTCTCAAAGTTTTCGCATTCCTGTGGTCAATTTATCAATCTATGATTGATTTGGCGTAGATTGACGCATTTGGACCTGAGGTGGAACCTCTCACATCTAATATATTATGAAATTTCTAAATTGATCGAAAATTGATGATGTTTCCCTCCTTCTGATTGTGTTGATGGTATTTCTGGGTACATCAAGAGCCGATAATTAACTGTGGACCTATAAAAATATGCACCCAAAATTTAGGTGCTTTCTAAATGGCTCCATGAATAAATAAAAAGAGGGAAACAATCGCCACCTTGATCAAAAATTGATTTGGATCCCCATTTTCACAACAACAGTGCAGTAGCTGATATTTTTTGGTTGCACATGTTGAGGCATGTTCCCCTTCAAATTGCAGAGAAAGAATCTGCCAAGATTGCCATATTCTGCCGAAAAGCACCTACAGTATTCCAGTTACTTTTGGTCATACAATTTCGAAATTTGATAATATATTAGGTCTGAAAGATTGCACCTGAGGTCCAAGTGTACTAATCCATGCCAAATTAACCATAGATTGAGAATTTGGCCACAAGAATGCAAAAAGTTTGAAACAGAAGCCCTCAAAATCAAATTTCTGGGTACTTTTGGTCATAGCGGGTATATGCCGCCGGCCGCCGTAAAAGGCCGCAGCACAGGTTATACTGTATTTTTTCGTTCAAATCAACAGTCACGCGTCACGCACCCCTGCGTCGATATCTAAATCTGGTCGAGGTCACGCGTCACGCAGGCGATTGTCGAATTGGACAAACGGTAGCCTACCAGTTTTGAGGCATCTCTGGAGTTTCCTCGGCTAATACAAGAGGTAAACGCAATTTCTCTCAGAGAATTCACTGTTATTGATTATTGTGATGACAGAAAAATTGCATCTCACACACTGGGTGCTTACTCCGGGCCCAAGTGCCTTTTCCAAACAGCCCATGAAATCGACCGCGGCATGTGTAGGATGCAAGGAATATTTCAACTGTCGAGGAAGGCGTGGGAGTTTTGGCATATGTGACATGCCGGCACGCGGCGATCAATTTTGACTTGAGACTTAAGACTATGAACTTCGGCGTGCACCACGTGACTTACCAAAAACTTCAGTTTGGAAACTAGTGACTGGGCCAAAACTGCGGCCTACTGACTTGTGACTACCCCGATTCTTGGGAGTAGAGACAAAAAATGAGAATATTCAACGAAAAACGACCTCATATATAACTGTCCAAATCCATATAAATCTACCTTAAGCAACCGACCAACGAGATCAAGCTCATATCTTTCACGTGGCCGTGTCATCACGGCGCCGTCTAGTTGCTACTTTCTTGCTCCCTCCGTGCCTCATTCTAATGGGCTAGATGCGGCCGATTTTGACCTGTATCGACACCGTGTGGACCTCAGTGTTCAAAATGAACTCTCAAAAAAACGGATGGCCTTCCCGTGTCGTTCTCGGTCCATCACCAGCACGGGACATGCCAGGTGAGAATGGCTGTTGCATGGATACGTTGGAAGAAAATGGCTGGAGGATGGAAGGGGCAGCACATACAAGGTCAAGGACTGCATTAGCAGCCAACTCAGGCAAGGTTGTGGGTGTAAAGGCCAGATTGCCGGTTATGAGGTCTTATCAGGCCTTCCAGGGGATTTAGATAGGTTTATTATGTATGCACAGTGAGGACGGGCACCGCCGTTGATCGATCCGGCAGCTTTGTCCCTGTTTGGTTGGCAGAAGGGCTCGGTTCCAATCCCGCAACGCTAATAACATTTTCCCTCCCCCCTGAACAAGAATTCTGAGTAGGCAGATCAACGATAAATTTGTCAAAGAACAGAAGTGCCACGGCGGAATTTTTGATTTCTCAAATTCTATGACATGGGACAGGATTCTTGTACCATTTCGGGTTGTTCCTCAAGGAATATAAAGAAACTCAAAAATCGGGCACGGTACTTCTATGGGATAATACTGTACCCACAAGTTACCCTGATAGTACGCAGGATTTTGTGAAGAATTGAAAAAGTTATTAGCTTTTTCTGCACTTTTCAACATTTCAGACTGTTTCGTCACTATGCTGTCGAAGATAAAAAAGTCTGAGCCCATAGATCTAAGGACATACTATTTGGCTGTCATTCTTACACACAAATCCCAGGAATCCAGTCAGAAATGAGAAAGCTATAGGCTCTTCAGGCCGACAGGTCAAACACGTGACCCATCTAAATGTCTGTCCCGTCGAAGTCGCGTCGTCAATATACAGAGCTCAAAATTTGCTCAGGGGCACTGTTTTTGACTCGGAAGCACTAAATATTGATTCTTTCAGTATCCACCTATGTTCTTTGAATATTCCAGTGAAATCCGACCTTGCCATTTACGTGGCAAGAATGGGAATTGTGTTATATAAACCGCAATTCATCTTGTATTCACGAGGTTGTTGTGGGGATATGACGGTATAAGTTCAAGGAACATTTTTTGTGTGCAAAGAGACTTCATAAAACAGCTGTGGAAAACAGTACACGATGGAACATGGAAAACCGAGCCCTTCTGCCAACCAAACAGGGACAAAGCTGCCGGATCGATCAACGGCGGTGCCCGTCCCCATGCACAGTACCATACAGTCTCCGGGATGTATATCAGAAGGAAAAAAAATTTGACCCCAATAAAAGTGTCGGAAGTTTTGACTTGGTCAATAAAAGCATCGGAGACTTGAGTTCCGTAACAAAAGTGTTGGCAATTTGACTTCAGTCAATAAAGTGTCGGAAGTCAGAATCGGTCAATAAAAGTGTCGTGGAAACTGACCACTTTCCGACACTTTTATTGACCATCACGATGAAACGGTGCAGTGGCGTGCAGCCGTGGAATCTAATACCAAACTGAGTGAAACGAAGTCCCACTAAATCTAATACCAAAATCCAACAACTAACAACTCCAATACAAATGTGTGTGTGTTCGGGGATATAGGTCAGGCGTATCGACCTTCAATCTCAAACTGGCGCCAACTCGATACTTCTTAACTTGAATAGTCAAGACAGGGTCTATTAAGCACCTCAATTAGATTACTCTCGTGTTCTAAACAATGTGTAGGACTGGTTTAAGGTCACAGAGTGTATATAATGTCAACCCCAAGTTGATTAGTTTTTAACGGCTGGTTGGGTTGAAGACAACTAAGACTCTAATACAAGAGCTTATTGAATTCTCAATGGGTGTAAGTACAAGTTGTAAGAGCGGCTAATTAGGCACAGTCTTAACAAAATGAAACTTAGAGCTACTAAGAGCTGGGTGCCAACAACTGGGGGAGTATTTCACTGCCTAATTATTACTTTACATGTTGCTTTTATAGTATTTACTACCTATTAATCTAACCACCGAGGTGAATAACTTCGGATAGCTATCCGGATACCTTTGATCTCCTGGCCGTTCTATTGGCTAACAGTCTCTTGCTGACTGAAGGACTTGAGCTCATTTATGTTGAACCAAGCCCTTTGGGATTTACTTGGCTCCTAGCCTTGTTGAAGGCCTGAGAGAACTCCCGGAAGGCTTTCCGTGCCTAGTCCCTACGCCTATAGGTCTGTCTAGACCGTTGAAGCGTCATCTGTCTGTTGTAGTTAACCTCCTTGAAGCCAACTCGCCTCTCTCTTTAGAACGTGATCAACCGCGATCACATCATACTTCAGGGCCGGGTTTTGATCAACCGCGCTCCCAGTTAAATGCCCTTCTAGTAGCCTGGTCTAGTTTATTTCCTTACTTCTGTAGTGCACATTTTAATAGTCTTATGCTTGTTTGAATCCTTCCAAAGTCCCTTAGTCGCCTGGCGCCCATACTGAATCCGAGCTTGTTACATCTTTGACATATAACTTGCCGGGATATTCCTATGGCTAGCTTGTATTACTCTAGTCCTTATTGAAGGCCCCATTTGTGAAGGTACCGTTAATAATGCCTGAGCTTGGGTAGTTATGCTAGTTTGCAACGTCAATAGCTTAATGCTCAGCCTCGGGATTAGGCTAGCACCCTCTATAGTCTTACTTCTCTGTTGTACAACTGTCCGCTATACTAGTGCAAAAACAAAGATTTCAGGTGTGTATGGATACACGCCTTATCAACGAAACCCATAAAAGTGTCGGAAATGGGAGAATTTGGCAACAAAAGTGTCGGAAAGTCGAAAATTGACCAAAAAAGTGTCGGAATAATAAAAGTGCATTTTGACCGCCATAGAAGTGATCTTTTGGCCCACAAAATTTAACCAGGAATAATTCCCCGAGTTTTCAACTAAACACTCCCAAGCAAGGGCACATGGTGCTACCTCAGATATGGGACTATTTCTATCTAACTCGGTTGGCCAAAAGCGCCTGCAGGAAATACACCAACTAGAGAGACCACCGTGATAGCCAATGACGCGTGTGGACACGACACGCTCTAATTGGCGTATTTCCCGGAGGTATTTTGACCGAAATAATCGAGTAATCCACAAATGACGTCTAGGGTGACGCCTTTCCCTTTTGCTTTAGTAGTTCTGGTTGAAAACTGAAGGAGATCTCTTAATTTGAAACATGTTGATTGAAACATCACTCTCAGCGCAATAACAATTCTCTGAGTGAAAAGTGCATGAATCTGACTCTATCACCGGTTTTATACTCCATGACAGCCTCCCCTCACAAGGTCTCAGCCCCGTAGAACACTTTGAACTCAGACTAGGCCCCCCTGTCAGACAGGCCAAAAATCATATATTTCCGCGATTCTGAGTCTATCACCAATTGCCCTGGAATCATTCCAGAGAATTGGGCTACATAGGAAGGTATTCCAGGAAAAGCTGAGCGAGATATGGGCAAATCGGTCGCAATGATCATAAATCGTCCAAAACAGGAAATCTCTGATCGCGCCTTCGGTTCCGACATTAGCTGTAAACCCCAAGAGAGGCAACTTACAAAGCCATTCTCCCTTCTGGGCATCCCTCGCCATTGACAACATCCAGCGCCGTACATAAGCGCCGTCGAGCGTGGCGTATGCAGACATCATCACCGGCGCGCCGGGTTGGATGTCGTGGTTGGAGCCCACAATGGCGGTGAAAAATGGACACAGTCGTTTGAGCTCTGACCTGCACCAAATTACTTCAAATAAAGTTCTACCAGGAACATTGAGTGATTCGAAGACTTTCTATGCAGCTTAACATATGCCATTCCTAGTTGGATGTCCCACAATAAAAGAATTCGTCGTTTTCTGAGAAGTTGGGTCTGTGAATTTATATGGTATCGAAAAATGGCGAACACAGCTTCAAAGTACTTGAAAAAGTGTCCATATTCACATTTTAGGTCATTCAGATTGAATGTGTTTTCGTCTCGCAATCGCCGGGGCAAGTTGGCCATTTTCCGTATTTTTGAGCCTTGTCACTGCAAACATGTTAAAAATGCAAACATGTTAAAAATGCGAAACTTGCCAGCTACCTCCTGAGGCCAAAACCCATTCAACTTCAATAAACTAAAGGGTGAATATGGACACTTTTTCAAGTAATTTGAAGCTGTGTTCACCATTTCTCGATACCATATGCCATTGTATGTCTATATTTGTATACAATAAAGGTGAACGGTTGCGAAAATGGCCACAAGCGGTAAACGGGACATAAGGGGCCGAAGCCCGCAGCGGGGCCGGGCCTGGGGTTCTACCAAAGATGTATATAAGCTTGACCTTTTCTGGGGAGGGCTCTGTGCATGCCAATTTGGCCTCTGCATCTCCCATCTGTGCATACCGATTTGGCCTCTCCATTCCCCCTCTGTGCACGCCGATTTGGCCTCTGCATTCCCCCTCTGTGCACGCCGATTTGGCCTCTGCATCCCTCTGTGCATGCCGATTTGGCTCTGCATCCCCTCTTCCATGCCTATTTGGCCTTTCCTCCTCCAATGCATACCGATTTGGCCTCTGCATCCCCCCTCTCTGCATGTCAATTTGGCCTCTGCATTCCCCCTCTGTGCACGCCGATTTGGCCTCTCCATCTCCCCTCTGTGCACGCCGATTTGGCCTCTGCATCTCCCCTCTGTGCACGCCGATTTGGGCTCTGCATCCCTCTGTGCATGCCGATTTGGTCTCTGCATCCCCTCTTCCATGCCGATTTGGCCTTTCCTCCTCCAATGCACACCGATTTGGCCTCTGCATCCCCTCTCTCTGCATGTCGATTTGGCCTCTGCATTCACCCTCTCTGCATGCTGATTTGGCCTCTGCATCCCCCTCTCCATGCACACCGATTTGGCCTCTGCATTCCCCCTCTCTGCATGCCGATTTGGCCTCTGCATCCCTCCTCTGTGCACACCAATTTGGCCCTGTATCTCCTATCTGTGCATGTCGATTTGGCCTCCGCATCCCCCCTCTCTGCATGTCGATTTGACCTCTGAATCCTCCCTTTCTGCATGTCGATTTGGCCTCTGCATTCCCCCTCTGCGTTCCCCCTCTCTGCATGCCGATTTGGCCTCTGCATCCCCCTTTCCATGCACACCGATTTGGCCTCTGCATCCCCTCCTCCATGCCGATTTGGCCCTTCCTCCTCCAATGCACGCCGATTTGGCCTCTCCATCCTCCCTACATGCATGCCGATTTGGCCTCTGCATTCCCCCTCTGTGCACGCCGATTTTTCTTCTGCATCCCTCCTCTGTGCATGCTGATTTGGCCTCTGCATCCCCCCTCTCTATATGCTGATTTGGCCTTTCTTCCTCCATGCATGCCAATTTGGCCTCTACATCCCCCCTTCTCTGCATGCCAATTTGGCCTCTGCATCCTCCACTCTGTGCCCTTGTTTTCTTGCCTCTTTTCCTTTCATCGCATTTTTTTTTTTTTTGTTGACCTGCCCCGTGAATTGGCATCAGCAGAGCGTGGTTCTCTTGTCAAAATTCTCCGAGAGCAGTCAAGGCTGGGTACTCATACCATTTTTTTTCTTTCCACCTTAAATTTCGAGTTTATTGGTATTTTATCGAGGTTTTATAGGTCCAGTGTTGACATAGCATCATTGGTGCTTAATTGGTAGTCTCCTCCAAGCTCTCTACCTGGGGCATGAAAGAAGCTTTTACATTCTCTGTATTGCTTGGTGAGTGGGACGTTCGTTCCTCACGGATGAACATTTATACAATCATAGCCGATCATAAGCACTGCTTTGCATGCCACACACATTCTGAAGGGATACACTAGTGGTGACCTCTGTTTGGGTTCTGGGGGATCAAGGTCATCGCAACCTGCCAATTTGCGACTTCTGTTTGGGTTCTGGGGGATCAAAGTCGCAACCTGCCAAGTTGCGACCTCTGTTTGGGTTCTGGGGGATAATAGTCGCAACCTGGCCAGCTGTGACCTCGTTTGGGTTCTGGGGGATCAAAGTCGCAACCTGCCAAGTTGCGACCTCTGTTTGGGTTCTGGGGGATCAAAGTCGTTGCAACCTGCTAAGTTGCGACTTCTGTTTGGGTTCCAGGGGATCAAGGTCGTCGCAACCTGCTAAGTTGCGACTTCTGTTTGGGTTCTGGGGGATAATAGTCGCAACCTGGCCAGCTGTGACCTCGTTTGGGTTCTGGGGGATCAAAGTCACAACCTGCCAAGTTGCGACTTCTGTTTGGGTTCTGGGGGATAAAAGTCATCGCAACCTGACAAGTTGCGGCCTGGGGGTTCAAGGTCGTCGCAACCTGCCAAGTTGCGACTTCTGTTTGGGTTCTGGGGGATAAAAGTCATCGCAACCTGACAAGTTGCGGCCTTTGTTTGGGTTCTGGGGATAAAAGTCGCAACCAGGTTGCAACTTCTGTTTGGGTTCTGGGGGATAAATGTCATCACAACATGACAAGTTGCGGCCTTTGTTTGGATTCTGGGGATAAAAGTCGCAACCAGGTTGCGACTTCTGTTTGGGTTCTGGGGCATCAGATCTAGCCAGTCGGTGCTGCTTGCCTCTGCTGATTGATCTCTGTTCTGGACCAAGAGACGCGAAGGCGGCCCTTCGTGGGTATTGTCAATTTCATTGGCAAACCCTGATTCTCATAATTTTTGCCTCCCCCGTCACCTTCGCTCTGACCTTAGTCATCTGTCCATCTTCTCTAGCTCCTCCCGGCAGTCTGCTACATCGGAATCGAAAGATGTCATCCAAAGGTGCTCTACACGCGCCCATCCCGGGCATTTAGTGACTTGAGAGTGTGGGCAATAAGAGCCGATTAGTATTTACTTTTGATGATGATGAGAGCAATCCAGTATTAGCAGTGAACCCGTTGCAAACGCGCGGGGAATCTTTTGCAGTTTACAGTACATAAATACTAGTCTAGAGTAATTAAGGTACGAATTTAGTCCGCCAGGTACAAGAACATGCACAGGAATGAACGGCGGGGACCCGGTAACAAGGTGCGCCACGGGGGCAGTGCGCGCACATGCAACTCGTACTCCAACACTTTTGAACATCCTCCCACCGCTTAAATTTTTTGTGTGGGTTCCAACAGACCTAAGGCTAATTATCAGATACTCGGATACCCAGAATTACCATCGGGACAATGCTTAAAACGGAAATACCATCAATTCTCGATCATTTCCGAAATTTAATATTGCACTCATGATACCTGGGGTGGATAATATTATACCTGACTGGCATCAGTGCTCCTAGCAACCGACCATTTGTGGCTATAGAAATAACCCATGAGCTCTGACCTACGCTGTTCGCAGAATAATATTATCTCTGGCCCACAAAAATATTATTATAGCCCTAGTACTAGGCCTCAGCTGAGAAATCCGGTGGATTTCGGAGGCCCCTAAATTGCAGGGAAGGCGTCAAAAGACCGATTTTTATTGTGAAAAGTCCGAAATCACTGAAAGGTTTTGCGGCTGGTTAAATGTGCGCTTAAACCGCCACAGACCGCCATGTGACTGCGATAGACGAAAGGAAGCCCTTCCCAGGCGATATCCGGAGTGCTCGTAGACAAATCACCTTCATATTTTAGGATCAAAACATTTTGAGTAAGAGCACATCCCTGCGGCAAGTGCACAAGTTTCCCACACACGCTATCCCCTTAGCTATTCAAGTCTCCACCTAGTGCACTCAACTTAGAAAGAGCTCATGATGCATCACCTATCACCAGTACCCAGTGAGACGGTGTCGGAACCGTTCAGACACACAGATGCAGCAGCGCATTGCCCTTCGAATTTTCTGTTTATTTTTGAGATCACCATGGTCAACGAAAAAAGAAGAGGTGCTGTCGCAGTACTCAGTCAGACGGTGTGGGAACCGTTCCGACACACAAGCAAATTGCCCTTCGAATTTACTGTATATTTTTGAATTCACCATGGTCAACGAAAAAGAAGAGGCTCCTGCTGCACCATAACTGGTTACTGCTACAGCGCCTCTTTTTTTTTCGTTAACCGTGGTGACCTCAAGATTATACAGAAAATTCGAAAGGCAATGTGCGGCTGCACCAGTGTGTCGGAACGGTTCCGACACTGTCTAACTGGGTAGTGCTACAGCACCTGGCTATCACCTCACAATTAGGTTCGTGGAAGTAGCTCTCCATAATATGTCACGTTGGCGGGGGGGGTTATATTATACTCGCGTGGCTTACAATATGAACGATAATGTGTGGGTGATTATCCATACATAAAACTACACGACAGAAATTCCAGTGGGCAATCAAGACAAGACGCTGACTAGCTGTGGACTGGCGATCTTCAAATGACAGGACTTCCGGTTAGAACCTCGTGGGACCTGACCACGAGCGGAGTGTGCAAGTGTACGGGAGGAGTCCCCCCCTCCCCCCCAGGTAAAAATCCGCGGAGGCCACCCGTCACAGCCAGCTGTCGTATGGCTTCCCTTTGCAATCTGCATGCAGGAGCCAACAATCAAATAAAATAAAACAGCACAGAAGGCGAAGAAGCCCGAGAACATTGGTGTGGTCGAGGTGACGGAGAATGGTGTGGCACCTGAGCCAGAGGAGAAGGACGACGACACGATGAATGAAGATTATCTGGTCACAGAAGATGACCTTCAGATCGACGATGAAGAATTGGATTCAGATCCGAGTGCGCTGCTTAGCATTGCAACTGATTTAATTGGAGCTTTGTAATTTATTCATGGTGGGGGTACATTGTGAAGTACGGATAACTCCTGCGGCTTGGTATCTAAAAGTGCCTGAAGGTACTCTGTGTCTTGATAAATAGTGGAGTCGTTGAATTAGCCCCACAGATCTATCTATATTTCATCCAAATTAACGGAGAACTGATTGAGTTACAGACAATTCTCTGAAAACATCCCAAAACAGTAAATAGGGAGTGGCCGGTTTATTTATTTTATTTGTCAAATTTTCTCATTTTTTGTTGTTGCGGGCTCAATATTTGGTTTATATCTCTCTGCAAACTATATGTACAGAATCAGGATGCGAATCCGGAGGGCATCCCGTCGCCAGATTTTTTATATCGTGCCTAAAATGAATATAATCCCAGAATATGTGATTCCCACAGAATTCACTTGCCGTGCGACAAGATATGTCTCGGGCAACTCGCAGTACTGCTAGAATACACTGAGGATCATTCCCCGAGGGCACCTCGAAGTCAGATCTCGTTTATGTATTTTGGTGGCAATATTTTTATTTTTATTTTTATTTTTATTTTTTTATTCCTTGTTTATTCTCCTTTGTGCCCAAGGCATATGGTAGAGATTACACTCGGTATTTTATCTACTTAACAGTTTACCGAATTATTTGTCACTTGGGAATCTTTCTACTCAACGCATGATCTGGATGATGGAACCCAGTCGTGTGGCACAGCCACCTGTCTAACATTCGGGGAACTCCCGAATATCATAATCCTCCCGGCCTTCACACCGGAGAAAGTAAAATTTCAGCCGAGCTGACAACGTCCCTGGATGTAATAGTTTCACCGCCGGGCTGAAAGCTCTCCCGAATTTTTTATAATCAGGCAAGCTGAAAACGATGTTGAGACATTAAGATTCGGTCGTGCTTTCAGCAAGACTGGAAGCACCGATGTCAGCTGTGGTTTCAATAGCACTGAAGGCGTACCCAACAGTGTTAATTTCAGGTGCGGTATCAGCCCATCTGAATGTATACGCTTCAGCGATGCCGAAATGGACTTGGAAAACAAAAGTTTCTGCAACGGTTCCGGCACGTCCGAAACAATAAGTTTCACCCGTACTTTCGGCCGTCTCCGAAACCGCCGTAGAAAGTCCTACTTTCAGCCTTGCTGAAATAATACCGCAGATGAGCTGCAGCTCATCTGCGACTCATCTGCTGCCCTGCTGCACTTCATCCGAGGCTGAGCTGTATCCAAACGATATTTTATCTCAAGAATTACCGACGTACAACCTATCTGATGACGACCAAGATTGAAGGGAGCCTCAAGGGCGTAAGATCTGTAAAATACGAGCCGCACAGCGCTCAATTCCATCGAAATACTGAACACATTTTTTTTCCATCTTCAAATTGTTTTTCCAGTCGTTCTGACTCAAGAGAGAGGCATCTCCTTGAATGATCTGCGCTAGACGTCTCTGATAAAAGTGCTCGCATGCCGGATTCCACCAGCCAGCATTGATTCCCGATCCATAGAATGCCATAGGGCGCGGCCACCACGATATAGCTGTAGTTTGTCGGTTTTTAGCGGAACCAGGATCACGTTGGCCTGAGATGTGCGTCAACTTCGTGTGTTATTAGAACTCAGAAGGAGATTAACCCACCTGTTGCGACATGGTAGACGCCGCAGATAAGATCGATTTCATCTCCGGTCAATTGCTCATCCCAATAAGCACTATGCGTCCCCTTATCTTGTACCCAAACGCCATGCTCCTCAACATCGTCGCTTGGCCCGAGACAAACATCGTCAGAGGAGACAACATCTCGAGCAAGGCGTCCAACTATCCCCCCGACCCTCAGAGCAATCCTGCCTCGACGAGATCGCAGGAACCGTTGCAATATATTGACGTATGCTCGATAATCTAGTTGATCGGGTTTATAGCCTTGTCGGCGATATCCTAGGCCCTAGTATATGCCAGGCGCGCCAAAGTCGAATCCCAGAGATATAGTTCTGGGCGAAGGTTGCTTACGACGGACGGAGAGTCCAAAGCCAATTCCGCGAGCAAGGAGGCGCTGTGCAATGTGGGGGATGCGAGGCCCCCAGTTCTGACGAACTATTTCGAGAACGGTGGTTGCGCTGTACAATATGATGGACAACGGTCCGGGGTCGTCACATTCCTGCAGCAGGTATAATACCTCATGGGGGGACCGAATTGTGCGAACATCAATATTCCAGGGTGAATGAATCCTAGACGAGGTGTTGTGGAAATCGAGAAGGGCATGATGAATTTTTTCAAGGTTCCCGTCCTTGCCAGCTTGGACACATTCCGCAAGAAACCGTTTCAGGCAGTGGAGTTTGTCGGGGGATGGCAGCTGAATATCCTTATCTCCCAACGTCTTTGCGACGACGTTATCCTTCGGGAGAGCTTCGTGGGTCGTAGTTGTAGGGAAAGTCTTTGAGCCAACCATACACCCAAAGCGAAGATACACGATGTCCTGGACAGTTTCTCCAATGCCTGCATAGTGAGAGGCCTTGCCGATGAGAGGGGGGGAGGGATGTACACGGCTCAAGTCGGCTTCGGACGTGTGGGCTCCGGCGCGGGTCGCGTTGGGTTTTTCCGGTAACATCTCTCTCGGAACCTCGACCTCGAGATCGTTATCGGCTGCCCAGCTTGGCGAAGGAGCATCAAAACTATCGCGACCCAATGCTTCGCACACATCCCACTCGTTAGTGAATGCATCATAGATGCGCATAGTTGGTGAGTAGTCTGCCCAGATGGCATTATAGTCAACGGGCTTAGCCAACCGGCGGATGTAGTGGCCGTTGCTTATCTCCCATACATAGACCCGAGCCCCGTGGTCCCATGGTACGTCTTCCTTCTTTGCAAGCTCCTCCCTTTGAATACGGAGGTTTGTGTCGTCTGTATTTTCATGGGCGGCACGGTCCCTGTTGACGCTGTCTCTGCGGGAAAGAAACTGGTCAAGTTCTTCACCGGGGAGCTGGCCACTGTATTGTTCAACCGGGAAAGGTGCTGCAGCGAAACGTTCCGCCGGATGGGCAGTAGATGATGGGAAGTGGGTGAATGGGTGGCTCTCTCGACAAGTAGAGAACTTGGTCACATCTGCGTACCAAGTCCTGGTCCATGGGCTGAAAGCGACCCGACCGGGTATGGTGCGCAAGTAGCGTATTTCGAGATGGTCCGGAATGAACTCCAGTTTCTTTAGGCTGTGGGGCAGCGGAACGGTAGGCCACGAATCAATAGAACCCCAAGAAAAATACATTGGGATAGGGAGGCTATATTTTATTATGGCACCGATGATAGTATCCATTTGGGTTCGTTCAAGGGAAGAGGGGTTTGTGTTGGGCGGGAGACATAAATCAAACAATCCACCGATACGAGGGATGTTGAAGTCTCCGGCAGCCGAGTTCTCGAGATGGGCAAACCACTGGGGGTGAACACCTGACTTCTTGCACACATCCTCCCTCCAGTTCTCCCGGTCGCAGATTCGTAGCAAGAGGAAGAACATGGAAAGGTGTCCGATTAGTGGCAAGAAGCCGGTGATGGACCTCAGCGCGACCTGTCGGGCGGCGTTGGCTGAACGATATGACTCCATATAGCCGAAGCGATCTGGATAGCCGAAGGGACTCATTTCCTTGGGGTATTCAACGACTGTGAGCTCCATCATTGCGGCAACAACTGCCCGCAAATTAAGCTCCAATGCACGCCATTCATCCATGACATCTGCCCGTAACATCCATTTTTTATCGCCGCGTTGAATAATTGGGATGCGCGTTGAGTTGTATCTAAGTCGCCCAAGAAGAGGACCGTACCAGGGCTCGTGAGCCGGAATAAATAAAAGATACGGGGTTTGGGGAGATATAAATGTGGGGGTGAAGAAGTTGCCTGCGATGTCGGTTGTGCGAGGGGCCGGTGCTTCTTGTGCGGCTGGAACATGTAATGTGAACCAAGGGTCCCCACAGTAGACACTGTAGATCTCGTTTCCCGCGCGGACAGCACCAGTAATGATTCCCGAGACCTGAAGGGGACAGATCAGCAGGTACAAGATGTGCAAATCGGCAAACCCACTGGGACCGACGGACAAGTCCGATCCACGAATCGCTGTTGGGGCTCAATCGAGTAGTTCATGGCGATAATTTTGAGAATGGCTGAGCTCTGTGCAGTGTGTAACAGCGCACAGTGCGGTCAAGATGCGTAGAGCGTCGAAAAAAAAAAATGATGTGGCTGTGCAGCGTGATACCGCGCACACGTGCTGTGACTCAGGCTGCAGCAGATGCCGATCCTCGATCATCGATTCTCTGCCATCTCCTACCTACCTACCTACCGAGCCATACATCTCTGCCGAGTGTTTCATCACACGACAGATTTCAACCCGTATCAAGACTTATTTTGGGCCAAAGTCCTTCTGATCTTTGTCCAAGAAATAAATGAATCATTCATACATGATTGCTACTAGTACACCAGCTTCAAGGCACGAGACTACTAGTGGCCGCAACCATGAATTCAAATGCCTCCTTGGAGACCTCCAGCTCCTCCTCGTAGTCTGGGTTCTTCTTGACCCTGTCTGCCAACCACTTTTCATCGTACATTTTTTTGGGGAGACCCGTTGGAGGTCCTGAACGGCCAACTTGAGCATCTTTCTCCCGGATTCGAGGCATTGCTCGGTTCACCCCGGTTTTCATTTTTTTGGCGGTGTCATCAACGATGCGAACATAATCTGTGATGGTCGAGGCTCGCCAGGCACAGAGTCTCACATAGTAGACATTCACCGTGAGTCCATCCTGGTCCCGTACCCCGGAATCTTCTGAAGACATCCCCCCAATATCAAGATACGCAAGAATCTTCTTCAGTAGGAGCCAAAACTGGAGATCGGGGGCCTGCGACAAAGTCTTGATTGCTACGACCTTCTCCACGGTCTTTGTACGCCTGTCTAATTTCTGAAACAATATTAACAACGGAGAGGGATTGGTGGTTGTTTCACCCACAGCTTTTTTGCTAGAACGGGTATTAACTCTCTCCTGCCGATCCCCCTGGTAAGCCTCGACGCGTGCCCTAACCTCCGCCTCTGTCTCCATTCTATTCAAGTTGAAGATATAACGAGGACGCCACTGTGCCCAAGCCTGCTGTGACCTCTTCAGCTGCCCATAGAATTCGCCCTGGACATATTCAGTGGTTACTTGTGGGAGGCCCCAGCCATGGCTGGAAGTAGTATGTGCAGCAAGGAAGCTTTGGGTGAGCTTGTTAATGACCTTCTTGTTCCACAAGGATGTCAGGTATCCTTCGCTGAAGTCGAGGGTGTACTCCCCAGGCTCAGGTCCGCCTTCCCCATTGTTGCACGCCTCGACACGTTCCAACGGTATAGGTTGGTAGCTTTTGAAATCGTTTGCTATTGACAGGGCATGGGTCTTGCGCCAAACTTCACGCAGGCCTCGCTGAAGAAAACAATTAGATGAGAATTTAACATGATAGTCAACCGACTTTATATAAAAGATCGTCCTCCTTCTCCATCAAAGACTGCTGACTTTTGACCTCCAGAGATAGTTTGGTATGTGCGCGTTTCTTCTTCTTCTGTTTGCGGCTCACGGCAGCGCTCTCAATACCCATATCCGACATAATTTTTTTGATCAAGTCCGTGATGAAACTAATATCATCCTCGTGCTGTCCGTCATAATTCATAACCTGGACCGGGATCTCAGTGCTGACACCGGCCGAACCGGAGGGAGATGCGGGCCGAAGGGGAACAACCGGTATGCGGCCATTCGAAGTCTTAATAACCCTCTCTAGGGCACGCGATCTCCGGGTCCCGGGGGAGATGAACTGTGGCAGCATTCGAGGCAGATTTTGGGGAAAATCTCGATCGACGGCGGGAGCAAACGGTTGCGATGGTCGCAACTTGGACATCATGGCCAGAATTTCAGTGGTTTTCTCTGCCTAAAAAAGAACTGAATAATATCTGTTCCTGGTCCACAGATTGGCACATACGTTCTGTTTCTCGTGCTCTGTCTGTTGTGCCGCCAGTTGGGCACCCATCTCAGCCTAGAACATTTGCTACATGTCAAAAGAAAGCTCTGTAACACGAAGATAAAGAACATACAGTCTTCTGCTTCTCATGGTCGAGTGCTGTCGCAGTTTCTTCGACCTGCTTCTCTGTCTCGTCTAACTGTCCCCTAAGTTGCAGCGCTTCCCTTCCGAAGTGCTCGGCACATTTTATTTCGTATTCGGCGACATACTGCACAGTTTCATCTCGCAACGCCTCCACATCTCCGTGTTTAGCCTCAAGTTCACGGCGACGGCGTTTTTCCTGTAAAAGCGAAGCCTGAAGATATGCAATCTGGTCTTGCATCTTTGTAATTGTCAGTAGCCCATCATTCCGCCCAAACCGCTTTACCGACCGCATCATAATTTGCTCGCGTTGGGCCGGGTACAGCTTGTTTTTTGCTATTACTTGAGGCAACTGCGGGTGTGGGCTAAATAAAACCTCAGCAACCCGACACAAGGATAGATGCAGATCTTGCCTCCACCGCGTGGTTAACTGGGGTCATATCGCTATCGTCATCCATGGTGCGAGAAGTGTACGCCGGACGGAGGATAGGAGAGATTGATTGGTTGGATAAGTCTGCAGTGTGAACAACCGTCAGACTTGAAGAAAGAGAGCGCAGAAGATCGACAGAAAACGGAGGTCTGGAAAGGGAGGTGCAGAATGGTATGGGTGAAGTGCGACGAGCCCAGGCGGCTTTTAAAGACCCCGGCTTTATTGTATTTCAACGTGCAACAAGCCTTATTGTTTGCCAGAATTCTTCTCTGATCGGAAATTTATAGATCATCTTCGCAAGGGGCATGCTCAATCTACGGAATGGGATTATTTGAGAAGTCAATTATTTCGAGGTACGTGCGTGGTGGTCAAGAAATTGATTACATTGAGGCACATGTTGGGTACAATCAAGAAAACGGAGTTGTGTGTATGGTTAAGATGGTCAAGCTAACGCCGCCCCTGGACTACAACCAATTCTCGCGGTACACGCATCCTTCGATTTTGCTGAAGCGTCTTCAGCGTAGGGGCGATGCTGAAAAATTATCGGTGCGGGCAGAAGAAAAGTGGACAAGGGGCTTACTGGTGGACAGTCAAATCGATGAGTCTTCGGTCTGAGGAACGTGTATTAACAACGGACTCGGGATTCTTGTGCGCAGAGCGCATCACAACAAGGTCGCCTTGGATATCGAGGGCCGCGTTATGGGGCAGCCGAATGTGGCGCTTGAAGAATATGCGGAATGTCGATGTCGCACGTCCATGTTTGAGAGTGACCGTGATGTCATGGACATGGGGTTGGAAGCCAAGGCCGTCCATGACACTCTCAACGCAGGGGAAGCGAGAATCGTTGGGATTGGCTGATGCCGAACGTGTGTAGATGGGTAGAAATGAAGGCAGAGGAGAGGAAGCGGAGTAAACACGTCCCCGAAGGAAGTTATGAAATGTCTGAAAGAATGGAAACGTCACTTTTGGAGGCACGGACGAGAAAACAGAGGACTAACACGTGGATGGTTTTTTATAAAGCGGCGGTTATTGACCATGTTGGGAATGACTGTTGAAGAGAGAAAGGTTTGATTGCGCGCTATACTATTTGGTCTTATAGAAAGTGCAGGGGCGGTATTTCTGGTAGGTATCCCACGGGATTTTGTCGCAGGTATTGTGAGCGGACAGGTTTTCGTGGAATACTTCCCGTGGACTATGGCAGCAAAACCCGTCTGAGTGGAGTCGAGGCTTCGCCGAAGTCGAAAAGTCCGACAATTGAATATATTGTGATGCGCCTCGCGCTCAGTGCTGCGCGGCGGGCTTTTTGTCTGCAGGTAATCCTTTCAGTGGATTCCCGCGGAGGTGTGAGAATGCTTGAAAATCGGACAATTAAATATATTGCACTGTGCCTCGCGCTCAGCACTGTGAGGCAGCCCTTTTGTTTGTTTTGGGATTCCGGGAGAGGTGAGGCAATAAAAATACAAAGACCGGGCCAAAAATACCTCGAGATGCGCCTCGCGCCCAGCAACGTGGGCCTGCCCTTTTGTCCCTGTACGATTCTTCCAGGGGATTCTTTGGCTTCTTGAATGAGTGTCCGGAGCCGTGGATTAAAACGGGTCAAGGAACGTGGTAGCAACTTATTGTTCAGTGGCGGCAGAGCTTTCGGGCCCCGTCGCTTGATTCTTGTTGCGGCGGATCCAAAGCAGAATGACAGATCACGATTGTTCGCTACCGATCAATCATGATTCATGATCCGTTGCACAGCTGCTGCCTAACTCGCCGATCATTTTATTGATCCGTGCACCCCATTCGAGCATTGTGCGTCTGATTCACAGTAAGGCAGAAAACATGTACGGTACTCTACAGCCGCACAAACAAGAGGTATCAGACTCCTACGGGGATATGAGTTGAGGGCTACGACAAAAAAGTAGGCGGACAAACATTGGTGAAAATGAGATCATTTGCGACTCGCTGCGCCTGTGGCAGCGGTCTTGCCATGTTTTGCGCGAGACTGATTGGAGGTATACTTCAAGTGCGCAATAGTGAAGTATTTGAGCGGCCACTGGGCTTCGTATGCCATCAACAACGGAAAATCGGACAGAATCTTGAAAGTTTCAGCGACCCGAGAGAGCATGGAAAGAGGAGAGAGTGTGAAATACCTGCTGATTGAATTTTTCGAGGGCTTCAGCACCTTGCTTGGAGTAGCAAACAGACTCCTTGAGAAACTGGGGTGCGACAACATTGATGTGGTTCTGGGTTTGAGATCAGCAGCGAACGGAAAAATTATGTGGATTGCGCACTTTGATAGCCTGTCGGTCCTTGACGTTGATGACTTTTAGCGAGTCCATGCTGAGCTGGGCATGTTTGGGTCTCGGAATGAGAGCATTGTTGGGGATCGCAGAGGCAATGATCGCCGAGGGCATCGCCTCTGGGGTTGTTTCCATGTCGAACGGCCCCTCATCGCTAAAGTGTGAGAGAGGGCTCGATCGAGCTCGTGGTATTGGTGTAAAACGAGATGAGCGTGGTGCTGGTGTGGCGGCCCTTGCGAGTAAAGATGGGGTGGTGTCGCGCTTTATGCTGGGCCGGGGAAGCTTGGTATGGGCAAGTAAAGGTTCGGCTACAGTCGTAAAGAGGTCGGTCATCGACAAGAGGAGGACAACAGGACGAGGGGCGGGCGGGGGCTCAGCAAACGGTGAAGAAGTCGGCACCGAGGTCATGATGGTGAGAGCAGGAAGAAATGGAAGCATGGTGCGCACAAATAAAGGTAAGGCTGATGCCGAAGGCTGCAGACGTAAAACAATAATCCGCCGTACATAACCTTGTTGCTCTTATTGTTTACCGGGCCATAATAGGACAATGTCGAGTAGCGATTTTCGTCTCTCAGACTCCCCGCAGCTTTCCAGGTGTTCACACTTGAAAGTTACTGTCCGGCTACCGACTTGTGGATACACAAATGTACTCTTTCTTTGAAAACGCTCGGTCTAAGTACGCAGCGGCCGGCGCACTTAGAGGACACCATGGAGCAATTGTCTGTCTTAGGGTCACTGAAGACGGGAAATTTCTGGCCAGCGGTGGTAGGCAATCGCTATTCAGCGGCAATTATTCCTTGTTAATTTGTTCTAGGAACGGATGGGACGAGGGTGTGGAACCTCGAGACCATGAAACCCGTCCAGCGTCCGAGCGGTTCTGGCAACCGTGGTTCGACCACATGTATGACCTGGGCAAAGGCGAGAAGACGAATCGGCCGAGATTCTATTCTTTGGAACTCAGAAACGGGCAGCTGATTGGCTGGAAACAAGCTGGCGCAGCGGTATGCTTTTTAATTGCGGCGCAGATGGGAGGCTGATGAGGTCGAACAGGGATTTGAGGAGCTTTCACTCCGTCCAGCTAGTCAAACGCTGGGGAAGTGACGGGGCTTGCATTCGACTCGGCCTCAAACCGGCTCATCGTTTGTCACCGCAATTCAGTTGGTTCAATCCTACGCCATTGATCGCTCCATCACGCCACAGCCATCTTTTCCGTCGTTATTGAGAACTTTGTACCGAAGGCTATTGCGTTTGGAGATTTTCAAAAACAATGAGCAGGAAATCATGGTTTTTGGGCTGCATGATGGTCGGATGTAATTAGCCTCACTTTTCATAAGGTCTCAGTCTCTAACTTTCAGTTAGCCAACGTTACGAGGTTCTACTGGAGAAACGGTGCGTACCCGGCAAGTCGGTGGGATGATGTACGTGAATATCTCCCAATCATCAAAACCATGCTAACGCTCCCAATCCCAGCGGCGATGCTAATGTGCATTCACGAAAAGGATTTTTCTGCCTTGATGATCCATTCCAAGGAGTTGCACTCTATCGACTTGACGATGAACACCGAGTCAAAACATTTGAAATCAAGACCACGAAATCGTATGCGAGGCCACGCCAAGTTTGTTTTGCGGACGATGGAAGCTGTGTCGTCAGTGGAAGCGACCATGGCACGGTGTACATATTTGATCGATGGACTGGCGAGACGGTGGACGAATTAAAGGTTGGAGTGTCCTTGACTGGGCGCAAACCGTGACAGTAAGTCTGGAAATCCAGTTCCCCATTTCCAGATTTGACGTTGAAGGCAGGCCGCCGAAGTCAACGGTATCACTACGATCATCGCAGCAAGGTCGAGGGAACTAAGTGGGCCAAACGATATCATGCTGTGGAAAAAAAAGACAGGAGGCCTGGAAGCGTCAGATTCTCCCGAGCTGCGGGCAGTGCATGATCATTCTCAACCTCTTGCTGGCGCTGGGCTGCCTCGTATTTTTGTACAAAAATGTATTGGGTAGCGCCTAGTAGTGTATGTAGTAGACTCCAAATGGACGAGTTTCTTGAAACCATCCCATTGTTTGTTGCCCGCAGCGGTGAAAGAAGATTGAAAACTCGACCGTGATGAACATGGTGGAGCTAGCGACTGAGAAGGCGGAGGCGGCAGCTGTGGCTGTGCCTACCTCGGCTGCTGAGTTGATCGCCGATCGCTAATACACCCACTTGAAAAACTTTGTCCACTTCCCCACTTGCTCCCTCCGGCTTCCATTCAACGAGGTATCCATGGGAAGAGGCACCGACTCCCCTTGCAGGGACTTGGCCAGGATCGTGCTCAATGGATTATGGCAACAGCGCCGAGACCGAGCGTCCACCGTTTTCCCCTCTATTTTGCGAAACTAAATAAACCCTCGAGGTATTGAGGATTATTTTATCGCTAACTTCCCGGGACCTCTTGGTGCTGGGACCGGTTCTGACATCTCGACATCAGTGTCGCTGAAAATAAACTAAGATAAAAACCCTTCATCTGGTAGCAGTTCATCTAATGTACTCAAAAGCCCTAAGCCCATCACCCAGCGCGAATCCTTCAACGCAGCCAATCGCGCAAACTCGATTGGATCCTCCCGTTCCAAGGCCGCCTCCGTCCGAAACCCATTGTCTACGTAGCGAATGAGACCGCCGGGGGTGTATTGAGTAAACGAGATGCGCTTGTCGCCGTCTTGGGCGGGGACATTTGAGTGCGCGATGGTCGCCGAGGGGAGGAGGATCAAGGCGCCCGCAGGAAATTCCACAAGGAGTTTCAGGTCCCAGAGGGCGAGATGCCCGCCTTCGACGGGGTCGAACTCACCCAATGCTTGCACGGCGCACCAGCCGAATGGGACGTTGAGAACGTCGCGGTGGCGGTGGCGGAATGTCCACACACTCGGCCCGAAATTGAAGGCTGCAGATGAGAAGACGGACTTCGCGAAGGGCCGACGGAGGTGGGGGAGGCGTTGGCGGAGGTGGTGTTGGTGGAGGTCCCTGTCGTGGGCGAGGTAATATTGATAAAGACGCGGCGCCCAAAGCGCGAAAGTGGCTCAATTAATAGGTTAGCGCAGGGACAAAGAAAAGATCTGAGTGACGACTCACCACTGGCGAAATGAGCCATGCGACAGACATGCTCGTTAGCGAGCAACCCCTCAGCCATGTCCCCATGGAGGCGATGGTGGAGACGCGAGGGAATCGTTTGGCCCTTGCCGTATGAAAGGCCGACATTAACTACGGCGTAGAGCCCGCGTCGGTGCTTTCGCATCTCACTTGAGAAATTGGCTGCGGCCCCTGCATCGCGGATCGCGCGGTAGGCAGCAGCAACAGAGTCGGCGTAGCGGGCTGCATTCGGCTGTCCCGCAAGTACTGCAAACACGCGGCCTTGTGCGTCGATGAGCGGGCGTGGGTCTCTGAGACAGTATGGGCATGGGAAAAAGGGGGGGGGGAATAAGCACGCACATCCCATTCCACTTCACAACAGTGAACCCCAGCCCCAGAAAATCGGCGACGCTGCGCCGCTTCTTCGAGCCCCAGGCATCCGCGGCCTTAGCGGCGTATCCTCCGTGCGCCGCGGGGAGTTTTTCGGTGTTGAGAGATGTGGGGATCGGCGCGGACTTGCCCACGTAGTCGCGGATGGTGCTGGTGCGTGGTGTGTGTCCATTTTCGCGGATGTTGGCAGCGCGGGAGTGCTTTCGGCGCTTGTGGCTTCGCGAGATCGAGGGGAGAGGTTTCTTCCCGTCCTGCAGATCGTCGAACGCGGTCCGGCGTGGTTTTGGAGCAGGTGAGGCCTTGATATCGTCGACGGCGTCAAAAGGGTCAAGTGGCGGGGCAGGCCGCTCCAGCGGTGGGTCGTCCGGGGATTCCTGGGCTTCCTCTTGATCATATTCCCCGCGCCCTTCGCCGCGAATCGCTTCCGCAAGCAGGGGCGCGAAGTCGAAGGCTTCTGCGCGAAGGGCGGTTATGGTGGAGAAAGGCGAAAATTCGTTCCCCGAGCGTGTCTAGCTAAGATTTGAGGTAGGGAGGGTAAAGAGGAAATATATCCGAACCTTTCTGGCCAATGGTAGCCAGAGCATCGCGAGATCTGCGAAAAAAAAACGCGTCAGAGGTCGAGTGGCACAAGGCTGCTCTGCTGCATCCAGCTCTCTACGGGGTCCCTGGTTTGAGTCCAAACCGAGAGAGCCAGGTACATGAGAGCAGCCAAAATTACAGCACTTACAGAGAGAAACCAATGGATGGGCAACGGAGGCGAAGGAGGAAAGAGTAGAGGTGTGTGTACACACGTGACTAAAATCACGCAAACGTGACAGCTCGTGCCACGACGCGAACCGCGTGTGTCACACAGTGACATATACCATTCCCTAGTAGCGTGTTTTTCCTTTCCAATGGCCCCGCTCACTGCCGCCGCCCGCGCCGCCCATGCAGCTAATAGGAAGGCCTCTACTTCCTCTTCTTCTCATCTCAAAATTGGCAGCTCCCATCGCAACTCATCAGGTCGCATCGTGAAGACTCACTGGGAAAAGCTTATCCCAAAGGGACATTCTTCTCCTCAAACAGTTCGAAGATGCAGAGAAGGCGGATTGCCTCAGGAGTAAGTTTTAAATTAAGCCATCTTCATCTCACTAAAAATCCCTTAGATATGAGTGAGAATGAACGCCGGCTGCACAACGCCCTTCGCGATGTCCCAGACACGCTCAACGACAATGACATGGGAGGTGAATGGGCCTACGAAGACGATGTACTCCATGGACGAGTCGCTGCAGATATCAGCCACGCCGGAGAAGCCATGACAGAGGAAGACATTGAACTCACTGATGAAAGCCTGCTGGAACATTTGCGCGAGCATCATAAGTGTGTTGTGTCTCATTGTGTCTCTGAAAATCTTACTTACTCTGAATTCAGCAAGCTATTTGGACGCTACCGAGACCCGCGTACTCGACGGGATCGCACACAGATCCTGGTCGATGCGTTTGCATCCCAGATGCAGCATATGGCTGACGCGTACCTTACCTGGTGCTACTGGCGACGAGGGACTTGCCAATGTGTATCTATTCCTCATCCTACCTGGAACAGCGTGTTTATTTCTTCGACGCCCGCGCTCAGTTAGCAACCCGATCCTTACTGGGATGGCTGCAACGATACGCACAGCCACAGCCTTGAGCAGCAGATTCTGAGCGCTCAGCTGATCCGCAGACCACCTGCAGCATCTACTAATCTACCCCAGAATTGACTCGGAAATGAATCCTAGCATCCTCCTACTCTCAAGTAGTCCTTGCGTAGTGACGCGACGACATCTAAGCAAAGCCAAAATAAAACAATCTAATTACTTACGGAGCGACACGTCTTTTGGCGCATCTCCTGCTGCTGAATCATTTCTGTATTGCAGCCCTTTCCTGTCGGAATTCAACAGAGGCACCCGCAGTGCTCTCTGTTCATAGTCGGTCAATAAATGAGGTTCGTTCTGTTTCACAGGCACCGAGAGTGCCCGAGGAGGGTGCCCCGTTCCACACTAAATACTGATTTGAGTTTGCAGGTTGCAGGTAAAGGTACGGCTCCACTTTCCTCAATCTCGATTCGGGGTAAGAAGATTCAATATTCTAGATGCCTGCAGGACTCCCTGACTGCTTGCGAACAGTACGTCTGTCCGCGTTCATTTTCATCCCTGAACACGGCTCTGTCTCCATGTTAACGTTCAACGTTCACTACTTAACGATGTACCTTTGTATTGATCTCTGCTCTAATAGCTTCCTGTAATTCATATGAAACCAAAAAAAAAAAAACTGATCGTGTCCTTCAGACCGCGGGTGGAATCGAACCACCACCTCCGAGAATACATTGACGGTTCGCTACTACGAGAACTCGGTGACCTAACCAAGGATCCACACGGTCTTGTAGAGCTTTAATATCTCATCAAAGGTTGAGATATGCTGTAGATCGAGTGGGGAAAATGGTGCCGCAAATCACAACATCGAGAGGATTAAAGAATGCACTTTGTATGCATGAGAAATAGCGGCCTGTAGAAAGAATATAAGCGGCTACTCCGAATCGCTCGTAAGTACGTTGCTTACATTTTGGTATTGCAGCCCTTTCCTGTCGGAATGCAACGGAGGCACCCGAAGTGCCCTCTTTCATAGCCAACCGATAAGTGAGGTTAGTTCTGTCCACAGACACCGAGAGTGTACCTGGTCCGGTCTGAAGGCAATTCCCGTTCCATACTAAATCGTGATTTCTCAAATATGTCCCCACTTTTCTCAATTTGACTCGGGGTGAGGAGATTAAATATTCCATCTACGTTCATTGCCTACTGACTTATGACCTCCGATGAGGCCCTCGCCCCCGAAGAAATTTCCATTCGGTTGCAGCGAGCAGTTGATGCCTGAATCCGAGGGCCAATCCGCTACGTTGTACGTTCCAGGTGCGCGCATTCGATGTCGTGCCTTGGGGTTCGACAGCTTCAACTTGGGAGTACACTGTTGATTCCTGATGTTGCGCCCAGACAACATTTGTATTGAAAATGAATAAATTGGTTTGGGGCCGCCAACCGGGGCCGCCAATAGGTGGTATCCCGTCTCAATGTTGAGTAATTCATACAAACCCCCAAAAAAACTGATCATGTCCTTTAGACCGCGGGTGGAATCGAACCACCACCTCCGAGAATACATCATCGACATTTCACGAGAACTCGGTGACCTAACCAAGGATCCACGCGGTCTGGTAGAGCTGTAATTATATGTACTTTGTATGCACGAGAAATAGCGGCCTGTAGAAGAATATAAGTGACTATAACC